>RYFJ01000913.1:0-111965 GCA_003991445.1 Oryza meyeriana var. granulata
TTGTCTTTAAAACAGTAGTGCAGAGGTGATCCTACTGTCCGTGTAAACAGTTCGATGCTATTAGCATAATAATATAGAACTTTCTGTAAAGTTTAATACTGTTTGGAATGAAAATACCATGTCTACAACTGCAATACTTGCAGGATCAGGGCAAGTACGGATTGGTTCTCTGCCTTGTCTCGGGGACATTGTAGTGATTTAATCGATTGTTGTACCAATATATCGTTTTGGTTGCAGAATTGTGTCAATGCCTCAATATCGGGAAATACTTTTGGTTAGCAATAAACTCCATCCGGTGCTATTTCATTTAACTAAGTTCATTGCCGCCTTGTGAGTGACTATTTTGATTGTGCCTCTTTTCATGAGGAGGTGTTTTTACAATATCTCTACTGGTAGTAGAATCAAGGCAAGAACTTACACTCAACAAGACCATAGGTAAGAGGAGACTGGAGCAGTTCATTTCCTGAAGTCTGATGTGTGGGTAAGTGAATCCCTTCTGGATTGGAGAACCATGCCAGGTGAGTTGCTGCTATGGAATATTATTTCTATTGGAGATTGCACAGTGCTGCATTGGAGAACTGATTAGTGAGTATTAATTAATTGCTCGAAAGTCGTATTAATTACCTTGCAAAAAACAAAAGTAAGAAAGAAACTGGGTAATTACTTTGGCTTGCATCCTAACAAAACAGACTGTGCTGCCAGCCATTGTAGCAGATCGCAGGAACTTTTACCCCTGAGTTACCGGGCTGTAATCCTAGGGTTGTAGGTCTCAAGTTACAAGCTTATTGAGTCATTATTTGATGTAGTACAGGTAAGTAAAAAGCTTCTGAATGTAACCCACACTTAAGAGAGAGAGAGAGAGAGAGAGGAGAGATCTCACATCGTGACATCAATGTAGATCCAGAATTCCTCTTACATAATTAGTTGCTATGAGGAGGCCAACTGCATAACTACCTGAAAGTGTCAAACAGGCCTCGGTTTACACAGGGAGATACGCTCTCTGACAACTATTATATGTGATCATATTTCCCACCTGAAACTCAAGTCAGCTTTCGTGGGATTAGCTTCAAGGGAGAAGTTATTTTGATCAATTTTCGAGAGGCGCTAATTCCCAGCCTTCTGCTACCTCTCCTTTCTGCAGTAACTGCCTAACTAAGCTTTAGTGGCAAGCGGGAGTCAGCATTTGTAACAACCATAGTCTTTCCCATCGAAAGAAAGAAATCATATTGCCGTCAGCTCTCTAGCAACCTGTTTATGAAACTTTTCATCATAAACATGTAGGTCACGACATGCTTCGTGGTCACTAAACTTTATCTAGCCAAGAGAGAAGCAAACCAAATCCTTAGCTTCATCATGCCTGGCCATCGTTTAAGCAACGCACCAATCATCATATGTTATAAAAGTCCTAGTTCAAGCTGGAAATCCATCAAATATAGGTTCTGAAACATTCGGTAGAGATATTCGTGTAGCGTGTGAATTTATTTGGTCGGGCAAAGTCCTAGAAGTATTTGTATGTTGTTGTGCCAATCGAATGCTTTTATCTTCCAACTGTTGTAAATGCATCCAGAGATAGAGTTCGTTCGCAGCTTGCATGTTCTTACGATTGTTGCCTGTAGAAATAACCCTCCAGATTGTATGGTATACGTATTAATCCGGATTATCAGCCCTTGCGTTGCCATCTGTCTGAAAATAGAGCGTAATGCATCTTCTATCCTATCTATTTTTATTTCAGTACCATTAACCATGGTATTGTAAGTAAATCTATGCATAGGTTTTCACCGACTAAATCATCGTATACCATTACAAGTACTTCTATTGCTTCGTAAATTTTACTATTTTAGGCAATATCCATCTATGAGTATATGTATGTAATGACATTAGGCTCACACACCACTACGAACCATTAGTCAAGACGTTTCTGGCTTTTGCAGACCTTTCTTCTTTGCATAGGTGGTCCTTCATAGAATCAAAACCTCTCTAGCCTCCATGGATCTTCCACTCTTGCAGAGATAGTCCATCAGTGTGTTATAAGTAGCAACATCTGGTTCAACACCATGTCTGCGCATCTTTTTGAGAATCCCAATAACCTCTTTAGGCTTTCCTGAAGAGCAATCCATGGACAAAAAACTAGTATAAGACGTGACGCAATCAGGCATAAAACCGTTCTTAACATCCTAGTAGGGACCTGTGGTTGTCCACTGCTTGAGACTTGGATAGGTAGCGATAATCGAGCTGTAAGTCACAATATTAGCGATATCCCTGATCCAGCAGTTCATCAAATAGGCAATAAGCTTGTCCACCTGACCCTCTCTAAGCAAGCCGTTGATGACAGTGTTATACGACACCACGTTGGGTTGGCAGCCTCCTCCTGCTGTATCACCAGCGATCATCATGATGTGGAGCAGGTCGAGAGCTTGCTGATTCCTGTAGAATACTGTAGGAGAATACATTTGGCGTGCAGCCCAGGTCAGGCATTCGTCGCAGCGCAATGTCCATTGCCTCGCTGGTCCTATCGTGGACAAGAGGCCTTGAGGAGAGGACTGAAGGTGATTGCGTCCACCCTCCATCCGTCCTAATGACACGGCGACGGTGGCGAAGCAAGGTCAATTGGCCGACGCGGCTGCAGCAGCCAATGACGATGCTTGTACGTGCATAAGTTGGGGGTTCACCTTGTCTTCGGGCCATCAATGCGGTTTTTTTGAAAGGAGACGGCACGGCGGGCTGTCACGCGCGACGTCGACGAGGGCGCGGTTGAGGTCGTAGATCGAGCTGCACCTCGGTGGAGCAATTCGTCGAAGCGTGGGGGCGTCCTCGGACTCGCGGCTCGCTGCCGACCTTGGGTTTGTGCGCGTTCAGGCGGGAGGCGCCACCGTCGGCCCCAGGGCGCTGACGCGGAAAGAGGGCGCGGCGTGAGGACATGGCCGGCTGAATGAGGAGAGACTAGAGATAGAGAGGAGGAGGGGTTGGGGTTGGGGGAGGTGGGGTGACAGTGGGAGGAAGGCGGCCGCTTGTCTGGCTGGTGGAAGCTTATGGTTGGAGCATTTTGTACCCCCGCCGCCGCAGAAATCTCGGCGGGCGGGCGGCGAGAAGAAGTGAAGAAGAATAAATGGAGAAGAAGGGGAATCTATATTTACAATGAAAATTTGACCAGATTTTTTTATGTGCGATTTAAATAGACATACATTTTCGCAAATAAATTGTCCAAGGTGAATTATAAATTTTGTATTTTTATATTTATTTATTAAAAGATTTGCAAAAGTAGATTTTTGTTTGAAAAAATTGCAAAAATAGACTCCCACCGCCCTCTGGGAGGGCGGTTTTTAAAAATCGCCCTTCCAGAGGGCGATTTGATGACGTGGCTGACGGCCGTCGGCCCCCCGACCGACGACCGTCAGCCATTTTGCAGGTGGCCCCTTGGCTGGCCAAAAACCGCCCTCTCAGAGGGCGGCAAGGGGGCCGCCTGGAAAATAGCGCGGGCGTGAGCGGCGGGTGTTAACGCCAAAATTTGGTAAGGCCGTATGCCAGATTCGGTCAAAGGGGGAAAATTGCAGTCAACCGATGGGGAATGATCCAGAAGAGACCGATTCCAGGAAGCGGCCGTGAAGACCGCTGTTTGGCAGTTAATTACTGTACATGTTAATTAGGCAAGTATCTTTAGGAAACCTGACCTCGTATCCGGGCAGGTCATGTTAGCGTTTTCTATTATAATTAGGAAGTCGTATATCGTGTCCTATAAGGACTCATGTAACTCGGGGTATAAATGCGTACACCCGGGCACCTTGTAAACAATCAATCACAGATCAATAAAATTCGGCGCATCGCCACCCCTTCGACGGGATTTTGCTTCTCGAGCCGGGCTGCATCGGTTAGGTCCGAACTCTAGCGAGAGGGTAAGTCTCGTCACCCCTTACCACGGTACGTTTACTCTATCTATGGCTGCATCAGTTCAGTTTGACCTCGTAGACTGATTAGGCATACCACATCACGCGTGCATAGATCATATCGGCCTATTGGGTATAGTTTATCGACAGTTTGTGCTGCATCGGTTAGGTCCGACCTACTAAACTGCCCCGATAAGTTATCCCTGATATGTTGATGTTTTCTGTGCAAGCGTCTTATCGGAATGTATAGCCGATAAGTTATCTTGTTCTATATCACAGCCGCATTAGATCTATCGGCTTGTTGAGATCCTGTTATTGTTACTAGTCTGTGCTGCAACGGTTAGGTCCGATCTACTAGACTGGTAGTAATAACTCTATTCTTAATAAGCCGATCGGTGTTCATGCGATGTATTATCGGAGCATCTAGCCGATAAGTTATCATTACATCACAATCGTATCAAATCTATCGGTTTACTGAGGTCCCGCTATCATCATCAGTCTGTGCTGCAACGGTTGGGTCCGATCTACTAGACTGACGATAATAGCTGTACTCTCAATAAGCCGATGGCTTTTATACGGTGTTTTATCGGAGTGCTCAGCCGATAGGTCATTCTTTACCTAGCCGATTACACTGCTCGTCATATATTCTTGTTCGCATCACTATCGTGATCGGCTGAGGGTTAGCCGATTAGTTCACATCGCCGATGCGATCACGAGTACCCGGGCACGAAGACAGGCGAGGACCCGGGCACGGACACAGAAGACAGGTAAGACCCCAGGCACGAGCAAGACCCCGGGCACGGGCACTGGCGAAACCTTCGTGGCGGTATCATCAATTTCAATCGCAATCGGCTGGTGTTTCTTTAATTTATTTTGCGCACTTTAATTTCTTATCTCATCAATTCATAGCTGGTCCCCGAAAACCCTTCTGGCGATCGGTTGGTTTAAATACTTATTATCTTATTACTGCTCATGCCCTCATCGGCTTCTAGTCGGTGTATAAGTGCTACAGTGCCCATCGGCCATAAGCCGATGAGATGAGTCAATATCGGCTTCCAGCCGATAGGCTCGCGAATCTAACATTTTCTTCCTTGTCAATTGCAGGGTCAAATTGACTGGCACGCCTACGAACCTCAAATCTTTAGGACCTGCACTGGAGTGAAGCAAATCTCCCAGGCCTTCGCGTGGCTCGCAGGACGCTGGACTGATCCCGGCGATTTTCGGTGTCAACACGCTTTTGGCACGCCTGGTGGGACGCGAAGTTTTAACACAAAGTTCAACAATCAGATTTGCAACATGGCTGGGAAAAAAATCAAGACAGACAACGTAATTCCGGTCAGCATGGAGGATTTAACTGAAGAGCAAAAACAGCAAGTTGAGCAGACCATGGCCAATTTCCAGAAGCTGTACTTAGAGTCCTTCAGCATGACAAGGCAAGGGCCGATTCAAAAATCCCAATTTCCAAAGCCAGTGTTGGTTGGAGAATCGAGCCGCACACAACCCGAAAGCCCACCAATCAAACCTTTACAGGAGATGGTCAATGAGGCTGTGCACCACGCGCTCATCAATCAGTCAGGAGTCTTGGTAAACACACTGCATAACCTCATCAAGAAGACTGTTGATGGATCGATTGCCCAAGAACCAACTCGGGGTCCTATTTTTCTCCCGCCGAAGATAGAGCCAAATCAAGTTAATTACAACATCAGTAGGGATGTACCAGAACACTTGTTCGTACAGAACCAGGCTAGGGGGCAATAGGATATTCCTCCTGGATATCACCGATCTATTTATTATGGGGGATATCAGCAGAACTATCCAGGAGGAGGAGCCGATCCAGGTACTTATCAGAGGGAGTATCATAGACAAAATCGGCAACCAACTCCACCGATACAGTATCAACAGTATCAACAGGAGAACCCAAGGGAAGAAGACTTATCGGTACGAGTTGAAGAGATAGTAAGGGAGCAGTTCGGGATCAAGCCCAAGGAACAAGCGTTCATGTATCGGCATCCATACCCTGAGTGGTTTGACAGGGTTCCGCTACCACACCGATACAGGGTTTCGGATTTCTCTAAGTTCTCAGGGCAGGACAACACGTCTACAGTGGAACATGTTAGCCGATTCCTGGCACAGTGCGGAGAGGCATCGGCTGAAGAGGCCCTTAGGGTTAGGTTTTTTCCCCTATCACTATCTGTATCGGCTTTTTCATGGTTCTCTTCATTACCGCCGAATTCTGTTCGGGGGTGGGCCGATCTGGAGAAACAGTTTCATAAATACTTTTTTGCTGGAATCCACGAGATGAGACTGTCGGACTTGACATCGGTTAAGCAACGACCAGCTGAAACAGTACCGGAATACGTTCAGTGATTTCGGGATATCAGAAACCGATGTTATAGTTTAAATCTGAGCGATGGGCATCTAGCTGATCTGGCTTTCCAGGGTCTTTTGGCGCCAATCAAGGAGAGATTTTCTTCGCAAGAGTTTGAATCCCTGGCGCACCTGGTACAGAAGGTATCGGCTCATGAGGGCCGATTTCAAGAGGCAAAAAGGGATAAGTACCAGAGAAGAGTTGCTCAAGTACAGGTCTATTCATCGGATTCAGACGATGAGGGATCCGATGCTGAGGTTGGATTGGCGGAGTGGGCCAGGAACAGGAAATCAGTATCATGCCCATGGGTCAAGGATATCGGCAAGGAAGAGCGGTATGATTTTGATATTAATAAGGCCGATAAAATATTTGACTTGCTATTACAAGAGAAGCAGATACAACTTCCGCCAAACCACGTGATTCCGTCAGCCGAAGAGCTAAAAAAGAAGAAATATTGCAAGTGGCACAATGCGATATCACATCAGACCAACGAGTGTAAGGCTTTTCGGCAACAGATTCAATCGGCAGTCGAACAAGGACGAATCAAGTTTGAGGATAAGAAGCCGATGAAGATTGATGGGCACCCGTTTCCCGTAAACATGGTCTATGTGGGGTCGTCATCAAGGAATCGGGCCGATGGAGCAAGACGTCAAAGGTATAATCCAAGGATTACTTCATCGGACATGATAGAAAAATATTCAAGATATGAAGAACAGATGGATGAGTCAGAGAGATATAATCCGCATTGGGATTGCCCGTTCTTCCGATTCTACTGGGATCAGGGGATGAGATTGCCATCAATAGAAGATTGTCCCGAATGCAGCGGTATAGGGAATCGACATGATCAGCAGCAGAGGTTTTCACAGGATCGGTCGTTTGGGAGAAGAGCATCGGTTCATAGCCGATTAGGGCCGATCCACGAAGAATTCTTTGAAGAGGAAGAAGAGGAAGTACGTGAAGAACAAGTCCAGAATCCTCAGTGGTGCCCTAGTGGCATATTCACGAAGAATCAAAAGAGAAGGGCACAATGGTTACGACACCGAGAGCAACAGGAAGAGCAATGCCAGGATCAAGAGGAAGCTAATCATCGTCCCAAAAAGACCAAGCAAATTTGGCAAATCAAGAAGAAGGACGATAAGGACGCATCAGCCCCAGTGTTCTTTTTGCCTCGGGAGTATAAAGTGCTTCCATCAGATGAAGAAGATGATGAGGAGGTTTTCGCTCAGCTGACGATACAATCTGATCGGGCCATATTTGATAAACCTGAAGAGTTAGAGCATCGGCACCTAAAGCCGTTATACGTCAAGGGTTACGTAAATGGGAAGCCGATGACAAAGATGCTGGTTGATGGAGGAGCTGCAGTTAATCTCATGCCTCATGCCACATTCCGGAAGTTGGGGAAGACTGCCGAAGATCTGATCAAGACAAATATGGTGCTAAAAGACTTCGGTGGGAATTCATCAGAAGCAAAGGGCGTATTGAACGTGGAGTTGACAGTAGGGAATAAGACATTACCTACCACGTTTTTCGTCATTGACGGGAAGGGATCGTATAGTTTGCTTCTCGGCAGGGACTGGATTCATGCAAACTGCTGTGTGCCCTCGACGATGCATCAGTGTTTGATACAATGGCAGGGAGATCAAGTTGAGGTAGTGCTAGCGGATCGGTCGACTAATATTGCTATAACCGATCTACCAGTTTGGGAAGCCGACGGTGTTGACTGCCTATCCGGAAAAGTATGGGAAGGAGATTATCTTAAGGTAACTAGCCAAGGGATACAACCGATCTAGCAAGTCGGTTCTAAATTGATACTCTGATGGGCTCTGTTGAAGACTTCGAGGGGAAACTGGGGCAAGGATTTACGTCGGCTGATGATTTGGAAGAGATTGATATAGGACCAGGAGATAAGCCGAGGCCGACGTATATAAGCAAAAAATTAAGTCCTGAACTTCGAGAGGAATTGATAGCACTGTTGAAGGAGTATCGGGATTGTTTTGCCTGGGAGTACCACGAGATGCCAGGATTAAGCCGATCAATTGTTGAACATCGGCTGCCCATTAAACCAGGATATTGGCCATTCAAGCAGGCTCCAAGGAGATTCAAGGCAGAGTTATATGAGCCGATCAAAGCAGAGATCACAAGATTGTACGATGCCAAGTTTATAAGGCCATGCCGATATGCTGAGTGGGTTTCTAATATCGTCCCGGTAGAGAAGAAGAACGGAAAATTAAGGATATGTATTGATTTCCGGGATCTGAATAAAGCTACTCCCAAGGATGAATACCCAATGCCGATAGCAGATTTATTGGTGGATGCAGCCTCAGGTCACAGGATTATCAGCTTCATGGACGGCAATGCAGGATACAATCAAATTTTTATGGCTGAAGAAGATATACATAAGATTGCGTTTCGGTGTCCAGGAGCTATCGGCTTATATGAGTGGGTAGTGATGACCTTTGGATTGAAAAGTGCTGGTGCGACTTATCAAAGAGCGATGAATATATTATGATCTCATCAGCTTGTGGTAGAGATTTATATTGATGATGTGGTGGTTAAGTCTAAAAGTGAAGAGAGCCATATAGCCGATTTGCGGAAAGTGCTGGAGGGGGCCAAGAAATACGGACTAAGGATGAATCCTAACAAATGCGCTTTGTGTATCGGCTGGACAGTTTTTGGGTTTTATGTTCATGAGCGAGGAATTGAAGTTAGTTAGCGAAGCATCAGAGCCATTAAGACTACAGAGCACCAAGCAATAAGACGGAAGTTGCAGTCATTGATCGGCAAGGTTAATTTCGTGAGAAGATTTATATCAAATTTGTCAGGAAGAATTGAATCTTTACTCCGTTGTTGAAGTTGAAGGCCGATCAAGAGTTGTGTGGGGACAGCACAGCAGAAGGCATTTGACGAGATCAAGAATTATCTGAGTTCCCCACCTATTTTAATTCCGCCGCAGAAAGGGGTGCCGTTCAGGTTGTACTTGTCAGCCGATGAGAGGTCTATCGGCTCTGTTTTTGGTACAAGAGTTTGAGGAAAAAGAGCGAGTTGTGTTTTATCTGAGCAGAAGACTTCTGGATGCTGAAACAAATATCTGCGTGGAGAAATTATGCCTGTGTTTATATTTCTTCATGTACAAAGTTGAGGCATTATATCCTATCGGCCGAGTGTACAGTAATTTGCCAGGCCGATGTGGTCAAATACATGTTGTCGGCTCCAGTTTGAAAGGGCGAGTTGGCAAGTGGACTTTTGCTTTGATAGAGTTCGACTTAAGATATGATCGGCTAAGGCAATCAAGGGACAAGCAGTGGCCGATTTCATTGTGCAACACAGAGGTCTCACGAAGATTATGTAGAGCCGATCCCCATGGACTTTGTTTTTGATGGATTCGGTTTGCAAAACATGGATCTGGCATCGGCTTGGTTATTATATCGCTCGGGGGGCAAGTTTTTGATTGCTTTCACAATCAAATCTTATCGGACTAAATAATCAAGCGGAATACGAGGCGGTGTTAAAAGGACTACAGCTTTGAAGGAAATCGGAGCCGATGTCATAGAAATAATCGGTGATTCTTTATTGGTGATTAGCAGTTGTGTCTGGTGAGTATGAGTGCAAGGATGATATTTTGAGGTCAATTATGAGGAGTGTATGGATTCGTTAAAGGATTTCAAGATGGTATCAATAGATCAATCATATTCCCAGGGAGCAAAAATTTAGAAGCCAATAATCTTGCACAAATTGCTTCGGGGTATCGGCTGAATAGCAGGTTGACGTTGAAATAGCCGATATTGATGTTCAAGACAAGACCGATGATTGGAGACAAGAGTTAGTTGATTATTTGCAAGACCCGTCGAAGTCTGTTTCCAAGAAAATTCGGTATAAATCTACTAAGTATGTGCTGCTTGATGGGGAATTATATTATCGGACTCTTGAAGGAGTTCTGCTTAGGTGCTTGGATTTGGAAGAAGCAAGGTGGTTATGTGCGAGGTACATGAAGGCGTTTGTGGACTCACCAATCGGCCCATAAGATGAAGTGGTTGCTAAGAAGAGTGGGGTATTTTTTTGGCTGACAATGCTGGAGGATGCTTTTAGGTATTATAAAGGGTGTCAAGATTGTCAAAAGTTTGAAATAATCAGCGAGCACCAGCATCAGCTATGAATCCTATCATCAAGCCATGGCCGTTCAGAGGTTGGGGATTGATATATGATCGGCCAGGTTTTTCCTCCATCAAGTAAAGGACATAAGTTCATATTGGGCGACAGATTATTTAACCCAAGTGGGTAGAGGCGATTCCTTTGAAGAAAGTTACATCCAAGGAAGCGATCGAATTTGTAAAGGAACATATAATTTATCGGTTTTGGGATTCCTCAGACGATAACTATTGATCAGGGTCTATCTTTGTGTCTGATGAGTTTCAACAGTTTACTGCCAGTATGGGGATCAAGTTGTTAAACTTCATCGCCTTATTATGCTCAGGCCAATGGACAGGCGAAAGCTTCTAATAAAAGTTTGATCAAGTTAATTAAGCGGAAGATTGATGAGCAGCCGCAGCGATGGCATACTACGTTAGCCGATTCACTATGGGCCTATCGGATGGCATGTCATGGATCTACTCGGGTGCCACCGTATCAGCTAGTATATGGACATGAGGCAGTTTTACCATGGAAAACTAACATCGCTCTAGGAGAATTTTTTTGCAGAATCAGTTGACAGTCGATGATTATTATAACTTAATGACAGATGAACTTGAAGATTTGGCTCAGAATCGGTTGAGGGCATTAGAAAAGGATTAGGAAACAAGGTTAAGGGCCGCTCGGCATTACAACAAAAGGTGGTGAATAGTCGTTTGCCGAGGGGGATCTTGTATGGAAGTTGATTTTGCCGATCGGGTCCAGAGATAATAAGTTTGGAAAATGGTCGCCTAATTGGGGAAAGGGCCTCTATCGGATTAATCGTTGTGTGCCTGTAATGCCTATGTGTTAGAAAGATCTTGATGGACAGAGTTTGCTAAAGCGCTTAACGGAAATATCTCAAGAAATACTACCCTAGCGTGTGGGTCGATTCTTAAATCGGTTAAGTATAGCCGATTTCTAAAATAGTCTGAATAGCCGATGTCTTGCATTGCCTGAAGACAGCCGATATCAATTGATATTGCCTTTAGATCAAATAAACAAAGATAATACTAAGGGGCAATTGAAGGAGACAGGCAGCAGAGCTGATCAAGTTATGTTACAGCACAACCAGCGTATTTCAGGAAGCCATCAATTGTTGAGTTACAAGAATTTTTGAATAGTTTTTGATTGCATCGCAGACGGATTTGATCAATTTCATTAATGGCACGAATGTCGTCATCATCGGAGCCTGGATGGTCTTCAATTCTTGCGCCGATGGATGATTGATGGCACCGTTCACTGCAACCTTTGCCTTCTTGGTCTTGTATTTGGCTTGCGGTAGGCCGATAAGCTGGGACTCTGTGGCTTCAAGATCCCTTGCGAACTTTTTCAAGTTCTGCCAGCAAGTCGGCCATCTCCTTCTTCTCTTAGTTGATCCAGCTTGGGTTGTGAGCTCTTGGGGGGCAGCTGTCATGTCCATCCGAGTCTTTTCTTCTGTCTGAGCTAGCAGCCGATCGGCTTGGAATGTCTTCGGTATCTTCTGTGATCAGTCGTGATCGGCTATGCGTTGTCTGAGCTTGATGAGTTTATAACCTATGAGACTCCAGGTATGCTGCAGGGGTTAACTGCATCGACAAGTTCTTCGGGCAGGTAGTGCTCAATTTCTGCAAGCCTTGCCCGTATCGACCCACAGTCTTCCACTAGCGCATCGATTGGGTTTTCCAGCGACTGTTGATGCATGTTAAATAATCGTGCACATCGGCGGGAACGACGGTTGGTTGCTGCGCTGGTGGCTGTCTCGTCCTCTGCTTCCAAATACTTGCTGATGTCAAAGGAAACAAACGGCCAAGGACTGCAAAATTGGACATCGATAAAGCGATCAATAGAAGATTAGAAGCAAAGTATGGGCATAAAAAAGGTTACCTGAGGATGGACATCAGCGGATCGGGTGACATCGGCTTCAGGGAGATGGATAGGTTGTTCTTCGGAGGGGCCGATGTCAGCCGATGGAATAGGAGCGGTCTCGTCGACGGCTGGAGGACTTAGTGCTGAAAGGAGAGCAGCTTGGGAAGCCATCGGCTCAGTGCTTGGGAGGATATCGGAAGGGTGTTGAGGTCCTGGAGCCGATGACTCGAGCTGGGAAGGAAGCTAATAAGATGAATAAGAGCAGATACTAATGTCAAGACTTAGCGCATACCTGAGGAGATGAGGGAGCCGATGTTGTTTGAGGAGAAGGTGGCATCGGAGCAGCGACATCGGCATCGGTTTTCTGCTTCTTTGAGGAGGGGCGATGCGCTAACTTCTTCCGTTTTTGGCCCATCGGTTGAGGCGCCTTAAGGAGAGCCGATGGAGTTGGAGCGTCGTGCCCCAGGTTTGGAGTGGCCGATGGAGGTTGATACAGAATCGGCTGACCGCTGTTGCTTGTTGTTGGGGGCTCGACGCTGGTAGCCTGCAAGATGGAGGTTAGAGATGATTGGAGATGATGGTTGAGACTTGCAGGTGTTACCTCTTCATCAGATTCGGCGTACTCAGTGTCAAGGCGGGAACAATAGCAGGTGACCGCTAAGCTGAATAGATGTTCTGTCCATTCTGACCACCATCGGACGAAGAGCTTGGTGTTGGCTGTGCAGATGTTTACCTCGGTGGCAGCACCCGGAAGGAGGGATTCCGTCAAGGTCCGCGTCCGGTCATATTCTAGGGCGTTGGTGACATTGCCCCGGGCCTGGAGTTTATCAATAAAGAATAGGCTGATTGGGAGTTGACCAAGACCAAGTTGACAGGAGCTGACCGATGGGTGGTAGAACTCATACGATGGTTGAGTCCGGCCCAGAGAAAAACCAGTTGGCAGCAGACAAGGACTAATGGCCGATAGGAATATGGCCTTAGACTCATCATCATTCAAAGCTTTGAGCGGATCAAAGTTGGATGGCATCTCTAATAATGATGCGTCGTTGTATGCAAACCAGAGAATGGCCTCCCTGGTGAAGCCATAATAAAACCCCTTGAACCACTGACTAACTTCAGCGGGGGTTATCTTGCCACCAGAAAGGGCCGATGCAGCTTCGCCCATAGAGATGCATCGGCGATAGACAGGGTCTTGATCTTCTGAGTAATCAGCTGGGAAGGATTGATCGGAGAGAGAAGTCCCAGGGACGGCCTTGGAGGTGTAAATATTGAGCCAGAGCTGTACAAACCACCAAGGACCCCCGATGTGGCCGACGGGTTGGCCGGCCGATAATTTAGTTGCCACTTGGTGGAGCAGGTGGTAGGTTGCGCCGAGAAGGAATTGACCCAAGGGGATCTGTTTCCGATCAACCAAGCACTCTGCCAAACATTGCATGTTGATTGTTGGACCGAGGGTTGCGCCACCAAAAACAAACCGCTCCAGCCAGAGGTTCAGAAAAGCAACGTGTTCCCGGTCATCAACCGATCCAGTTCCCTTGTTGTGAAGAGATATGTACCTGGACCAACCACCGATGTTCTTTGCTTGAAGCCGATGAGTGGGTTTGAACCGGAGCTTAAAGGGGTTGATGTAGCTCGTGGTATCAAGACAAGTGAGCATGGTCACATCCAGCAAGGTGGGGGTCATCGGCCCGTGCCCAAACAAGAAGGCATTGAGAGCATCGGACCAGAAATATGAAGCCGATGTGAGCAGGGATTCATTCCTTTCCATATCGGCCAGAGAGAGGTTGATGCAGTGGCCGATATGTGATTCTTCCCAATAGGTTCTCTTCGCAGCAGACACCCTGATGTACCAGTCTCTCCAACCAGGCAGTTTGCTTGGCCACGACCTGAAGCTGTTGGTCCAGTCGCCGACTCGCATGGCCGAGTTCTTGAAAGGAATACGTTGGGTCTCGGCGCATATGAAATCGGTAGGATCTTCACTACCCATGGGGCCATGATAGAAAAAGTTTGGGTAATTGGCGGCCGGGATCAAGATCTGACCTCTAAGATGCTACAGTAAACAAGAACATGACGAATAGCAGGTAAAAACGTGGCAGATCGGATCCGTCTAAGCTGCAGATCGAGGAAAAAACAGTCGGGCGAGAAGATTACCTCAGGGACTGCGGATGCGGATGCCATCGCAGGGAAGGGAGAAGATGCAGGAATCAACAACTGGAGAGAAGGGGTTGCGACGATTCGTCTGGGTTCGCTGGAGCTTGACGGAGCTTTGGAAGATGAAGCGGTGTGCTCTGGTGATGTGAAAGCGTAAAAAAGGCTGGGGAGACGAAGCGTTTTATAAAGGTATGATGACCGGGCGGGAATCGAGGCCGTTGGCACTGTTTCAAACAATTATGGCAAGTGGGCTACCTTGGACCGCCTCGGTTTGGAAGAGATCTAAGGGCCCAAAATGAAAGAATTTCGAAGTCCTATAGGAGAACTCCGAAATTGGGGGGCATGTGTTAACGCCAAAATTTGGTAAGGCCCTATGCCAGATTCGGTCAAAGGAGGAAAATTGCAGTCAACCGATGGGGAATGATCCAGAAGAGACCGATTCCAGGAAGGGGCCATGAAGACCGCTGTTTGGCAGTTAATTACTGTACATGTTAATTAGGCAAGTATCTTTAGGAAACCTGACCTCATATCCGGGCAGGTCATGTTAGCGTTTTCTATTATAATTAGGAAGTCGTATATCGTGTCCTATAAGGACTCATGTAACTCGGGGTATAAATGCGTACACCCGGGCACCTTGTAAACAATCAATCACAGATCAATCAAATTCGGCGCATCGCCACCCCTTCGACGGGATTTTGCTTCTCGAGCCGGGCTGCATCGGTTAGGTCCGAACTCCAGCGAGAGGGTAAGTCTCGTCACCCCTTACCACGGTACGTTTACTCTATCTATGGCTGCATCAGTTCAGTTTGACCTTGTAGACTGATTAGGCATACCACATCACGCGTGCATAGATCATATTGGCCTATTGGGTATAGTTTATCGACAGTTTGTGCTGCATCGGTTAGGTCCGACCTACTAAACTGCCCCGATAAGTTATCCCTGATATGTTGATGTTTTCTGTGCAAGCGTCTTATCGGAATGTATAGCCGATAAGTTATCTTGTTCTACATCACAGCCGCATTAGATCTATCGGCTTTTTTAGATCCTGTTATTGTTACTAGTCTGTGCTGCAACGGTTGGGTCCGATCTACTAGACTGGCAGTAATAACTCTATTCTTAATAAGCCGATCGGTGTTCATGCGATGTATTATCGGAGCATCTAGCCGATAAGTTATCATTACATCACAATCGTATCAAATCTATCGGTTTACTAAGGTCCTGCTATCATCATCAGTCTGTGCTGCAACGGTTGGGTCCGATCTACTAGACTGACGATAATAGCTGTACTCTCAATAAGCCGATGGGTTTTATACGGTGTTTTATCGGAGTGCTTAGCCGATAGGTCATTCTTTACCTAGCCGATTACACTGCTCGTCATATATTCTTGTCCGCATCACTATCGTGATCGGCTGAGGGTTAGCCGATTAGTTCACATTGCCGATGCGATCACGAGTACCCGGGCACGGACACAGAAGACAGGTAAGACCCCGGGCACGAGCAAGACCCCGGGCACGGGCACGGGCGAAACCTTCGTGACGGTATCATCAATTTCAATCGCAATCGGCTGGTGTTTCTTTAATTTATTTTGCGCACTTTAATTTCTTATCTCATCAATTCATAGCTGGTCCCCGAAAACCCTTCTGGCGATCGGTTGGTTTAAATACTTATTATCTTATTACTGCTCATGCCCTCATCGGCTTCTAGTCGGTGTATAAGTGCTACAGTGCCCATCGGCCATAAGCCGATGAGATGAGTCAATATCGGCTTCCAGCCGATAGGCTCGCGAATCTAACATTTTCTTCCTTGTCAATTGCAGGGTCAAATTGACTGGCACGCCTACGAACCTCAAATCTTTAGGACCTGCACTGGAGTGAAGCAAATCTCCCAGGCCTTCGCGTGGCTCGCAGGACGCCGGACTGATCCCGGCGATTTTCGGCGTCAACAGCGGGCGAGGGCGCGGGCCGAGCGCGGACGAGGGCGCGGGCACGGGCGAGCGCGGGCGCGGGTGAGGGGCGCGGGCGCGAGCGGCGGACGAGGGCGCGGGCACGGGCGAGCGCGGGCGCGGGTGAGGGGCGCGGGCGAGGGCGCGGGCGAGGGCGCGGGCGCGAGCGGCTGGCGAGGGCGGCGGGCGAGGGCACGGGCGCGAGCTGCGGGCGAGGGCGCGGGCGAGGGGAACTGGCCTGCGGGCGCGCGGGGAGGCCGGCCCCCGGGACGCATTTTCCAGGCGGCCCCCTTGCCGCCCTCTGAGAGGGCGGTTTTTGGATGGCCGGGGCCGCCTGCAAAATGGTTGACGGCCCGTCGGCCGGGGGGTCGACGGCCGTCAGCCATGTCATCAAATCGCCCTCTAGAAGGGCGATTTTTAAAAATCGCCCTCCCAGAGGGCGGTGGGAGTCTATTTTTACAATTTTTTCAAATAAAAATCTACTTTTGCAAATCTTTTAATAAATAAATATAAAAATACAAAAAATTCGGGCCTTGCTGAAATGCTGGGCTGGGCTGCTCATATGGTCAGGAGAAAACACCTATCATTCTGGGCTAAGGCCAGCAGCAGCAGGAGCCTCCATCCAATTCCAAACTGTCAGCTTCAGTTTCTCTTGAAAAAAAAACTGTCAGGTTCAGAGAATTGATATCTGAATTTAATCTCTCTCGGATAAGATTCAGAACCATTTCTTCCTTCAGAAAAAAGATTGGTTTAGCCTTATCTTGATAGTTATAGTTAAGTGCTCTGCTTTAGAATCCTGACAATTGAGTTCAGTTGTTCGATCAGAAGCAATCATACTGTAAGAACATACTCCCTCCGTTCCAAAATATAATGATTTCTAGGTTGTTTAGAAAGTATTAAGGTTATGTCAAAAGATTCTGATTTAGTCAGTTTAGTTGTTAATTTTTGAATTTTATATTTCTTAGATTCTCTTTCCAAGCATCTTAGTGGCCTGAATCGCTGCAGGATTTGGGGTGTGATTCTGATCCTTGTGAAGAGTTGAATTGGGACCCAAAAAGCCGGATTCTTGCGGCGCTAAATTGGGGGGGCGAGTTGCTGTCAGTGAGAATTTTGATGAATTCTCGCCGATCCAGGTCTGTAAAGCTCGTGTCCACACGCGCCAAGCCCCTTGAGGACGAGCGGATGAGCTCGTCAGCCGACAACACCGTGTACTGCTGCATTGCAAAGGGGAAGAAGATCATCTACTGCTACAACAGCAAGAATGGAGACCACGGCCGCGCTCTGCCTTGAGAATGCACCTTTGTATCACCGGCATTACATTCACACGACGGGGTCAAGGAGCTATGGCTATCTGACGGCTGATGGGCACACCTTCGCTATCATTGACCCGAGTGTCGGAAATGTGGGTGCTTTCACGACTGTAAACAGGAACGGCTTTCACGACTCGCTGGTACCGGCTGGTGGCTTCGCTGGAATCATTCTGATGTTCTTCCATGAGATCTTGATGTGTTTGATACTGTTTGTAAGTTCTTTCCTGAGTTTGTGTGTGTAGGTGAACCTTCTGCTTGAGAAACCATCCAGGTAGTTTGTGACTCTGCTGTTTAGTGGATTAGTATTCACTGGAGATTAACACAGATGTTGCATTGGAATTGATCAGTGAGTAGACTGAAACTGGCTTCTACTGAAACTTAGGTTGCATCCTACAAAACAACTGAGCTGCCAGCCATTATAGCAGATCGCAGGAATTTTTACCCCTGCAAATTACCAGCTTAAATCTGGGTTGATCTCAATGTTACAGAGAGATTATTGAAGCATGATTATTGAGCAATAAGCAGTAGTACGCAGACAAGTTTCTGATAAACCCACACTTGAGAGAGAGAGAGAGAGAGAGAGATCACCCATCATGTAACAGTCCAGAATGTTGTCTTTACATAACTAATTCCATAAGAACAGCAAAGTCTAGTTACAACTGCATAACTGCCAGCAACATCAAACAGCCCTGGATTTCACAGCAGGACGATACTTTTCAGGGATAGATTTTATATGTTGATCGTATTTGCCACCTGAAACCAGCAAAATCAGCAACTCAGCCGTGGAAGCTTCAAGGGAGAAGTTGTTTTGATCAATTTTCGAGAGGTAAACCCCAGCCTTCTGTACCTCTCCTTTCTGCAGTAACTGCCTAACTAAAGCATTTAGCAAGCGGGAGTCAGCAGTACAACCATTCTTCTCCATAGAAAGAAAGAAATCATCCAACTCTTCTAGCAACCCTTGTTTTATGAAACTTTTCATCATAAACATGTAGGTCACGCCATTCGGCACTAAACCTTTAGCCAAGAGAGAAGCAAACAAATCCTTAGCTTCATCATGCCTGCCACCTTTAAGCAACGCACCAATCATAATGGTAAAAGTCTTAGTCTCAAGCTGGAAATCCATCAAATATAGGTTCTGAAACATTCGGAGAGCATCGTCGGTGCAATTATTTCGGCAAAGTCCTAGAAGTATTATGTTGTATGTGCCAATATCAAGCTTTATCCCACTTTTAATCATCCAGAGATAGAGTTCTTTCGCAGCTGCAGTTCTTCGAGCCAGAAATAACCCCTCCAGGATTATGCTATACGTAATAATATTTGGATTAACACCCTTGCTTGCCATCAGTCTGAAAAGAGCTAATGCATCTTCTATCCTACCATTTTTACAGTAACCATTAACCATGGTATTGTAAATAACATCATCAGGTTTCACCCCAGTAAACACCATACCTTCAAGTAACTTCATTGCTTCGTCCATTTTACTATTTAGGCAATATCCATCTATGAGTATATTGTATGTAATGACAGTAGGCTCCACACCTCTACGAACCATTAAGTCAAAGATGTTTTTGGCTTTTGCAACCTTTCCTTCTTTGCATAGGTGGACCATTATTGTATTGAAGAAAATGGTGTCGGGACAGATGCCTCGATCGATCATTTCAAAAGCTAACTCCTCAGCCTTGTCCCATTTATCACAGGTACACAGACCATGAACTAGGGTGGTGAAAACAATGATATTAGGAGTTAGTCCCTCAGATATGAGCCTATTGAATTGGGACATAGCATCATCAACTCTGCCTACCCTACAAAGTCCGTCCATTACTGTTGCGTAATTGATTATATCAGGGTTCAATCCTTGCTGCTTCATTTTGCTAAATACAAGCATGGCCTCATCTACCTTTCCATGTTTAGCATATGTGCCTATTATTGTGTTAAAGATATAATGATCAGGTTGCACACTGTTTCGTACCATCACATCCAAGAGATGATGCATCTCAACAAGAGATCCTTCAGTAGCATACCCATGAAGTAGAGTAGCGTAGGTAGCAATAGTAGGCTTGTGGCCCCTCTTGACCATAGAATCAAAAACCTCTCTAGCCTCCATGGATCTTCCACTCTTGCAGAGATAGTCCATCAGCGTGTTATAAGTAACAACATTTGGTTCAACACCATCTCTGCGCATCTTTTTGAGAATCGCAATAGCCTCTTTAGGCTTTCCTGAAGAGCAATATCCATGCACAAAACTAGTATACGTGATGCAATCAGGCATAAAACCGTTCTTAACCATCCTAGTAAGGACCTCTGTGGCCTTGTCCATTGCTTGAGACTTGGATAGGGTAGCGATAATTGAGTTGTAAGTCACAACATTAGGCGATATCCCCTGATCCAGCATTTCATCAAATAGGCAATAAGCTTTGTCCACCTGACCCTCTCTAAGCAAGCCGTTGATGACAGTGGTGTAGCAAACCACATCGGTTGGGCAGCCTCCTCTACTACCATCGGCCATGATGTGGAGCAGGTCGAGAGCTTGTTGATTCCTGTTGCTGTCGCAGAGTCCCTTGAGAAGAATACTGTAGGAGAATACATTTGGCGTGCAGCCCAGGTCAGGCATTCGTCGCAGCGCAATGTCCATTGCCTCGCTGGTCCTATCGTGGACACAGAGGCCCTTGAGGAGAGGGTTGAAGAAGATTGGGTTCACCCTCCATCCGGTCCTAATGACAAGGCCGACGGTGGCGAAAGCGAGGTCCAATTGGCCGACGCGGCTGCAGCAGCCAATGACAATGCCGTACGTGCATAAGTCAGGAGCTACCTTGTCTCGTGCCATGCGGTTGAAGAGGGAGACCGCGGCGGCGGGGCTGCCACGCGCGACGTCGGAGAGGGCGCGGTTGAGGTCGTAGATCGAGCTGCTGCCTCGGGGGAGCAATTCGTCGAACGCGTGGTGGGCATCCTCGGACTCGGCGGCTCGCTGCCGACCTTGGGTTGTGCGGTTCAGGCGGGAGGCGCCGCCGTCGGGCCCCAGGGTGCTGACGCGGACGCCGACGCGGGCGCGGCTTGAGGACATTGCCGGCCGGAATGAGGAGAGAGACTAGTGAGAGAGAGGTGGAGGGGTTGGGGTTGGGGTTGGGGTTGGGTGACAGTGGGAGGAAGGCGGCCGCTTGTCTCGGCTGGCGGGCGGCGAGAAGAAGTGAAGAAGAATAAATGGAAAAGAAGAAAAACAATAATAATAATATACTACTTATGGGCCTTGCTGAAATACTGGGCTGGGCTGGGCTGGGCTGGGCTGCTCATATGGCCGGCAGAAAACACCTATCATTCTGGGCTAAGGCCAGCAGCAGCAGGAGCCTCCATGGCATGCGGTTGGGAATTTTTACTGTTAATAATTTAATTATTTTTTAATTTACAAAGCTATTTTTTAATTTTTTTTTCAAAAATACCCTCTTGCCGCCGTGGGCCAGGGCGGTATTTAAAAACCGCCGTGGCCCAGGGCGGCAAATGGCCTGGCCGTCAGTGGGCCGTGACGGGGTGGGCCGTCGTTAGCCAAAGGGGGCCATGTGGGCTTGCCGCCGTGACCCAGGGCGGCGAATGCCTCACGGCCCCCCATGAGGCCGGCAGAACTGCAGGGGGTAGAATACAAATTTGTAATTGCCGCCCTAGGGAGGGCGGTTTTTAGCCCTCCCCAATACAACCCCTTCACAAATGTCGCCGGCGCGTCATTTCCCCCTTCCGCCTCCAGCGTTCGTCCGATAGAGCTGAGGCAAAAGAGGAGCAGTATAGCGGTGAAGCCCTCGCGGATTTTTGAGCCGAACCCAGGTATTTTTTGCTCTTCCTCCATCATGTAGTCAATTTTTTAGACAAATGTTAATTAGTACTAGACGCGTAGTGTAATAGCCGACATAGTATAAAAATATTAGCGGTTTGACATAACCATCGTTAGTGTTAAATTTATTTGACCGTACTAGAAGAACATAGCAGACAAGTAGTAAATTATAGATATTTTAGAAATAAATATGCTCCGCCATGGCCATCGTTGGTATACGTCATTTCGACACGTTAGATAAACCTAGCATATAACTTTATTAACGCCGCTGGGTTAGTTCGTAAAATGTAGAAACGGTAATGGTTTGACTCATACCTATAGCCTTTTTATGGAACGAATATTGATTAGTACAGATTAATAACTGTAGTGAAAATCTTTTTTGTCAACAGAAATGGCAAATAGAGTTATATTCGCGATATATCACGGTGAAGGAAATGTTAGAGAAGGACAATATGGGGTAGATTTATCGGAGTTCAACGTAGTGCAAAAGGGAATTATAGCTCCAGCTGAGAGAAGTTTTTCTGGAGTTTACAATTGGTTAGTGAGGGGATTCAGAGTAGATCCTCAAGTAAATGAAATTACGGTGTACGCACTGGTTAGCTGGGCTGTGGAAGGTTTTTGGTGGGAATTGATGCTAATAGATTCGACGGCCAGCTGGGTATTTTTTGTGGAGAGTGCACTGCAGCGAGGATGGGCACGTAGCATCCTAGTGGTAGTGCATGACAGGGTCAGCATTGATTAGGCTGGTCCAAGTACAGCGGAAGGGCCCGATGAAACAGGGGAGCAAAATGAGGCAGAAGACGAGGGTGCCGGAGAGGAAGGAGGCCAAAAAGACATGGGACCGAGGGGTTTGCAGATGAAGGGAAGAGACACCCAGGTCTAGTACAGGAGATGGAAATTGAAGACTCAGTACCTGAGCATATGGAGGATGATAATTCTTCGGAGGACGATGTATACCCGGCAGAATGGGACAACAAGGACTTCTCCGGACTCGTTGTCTCAGAGGGGCACACCGTGCCATGGGAGTATCGGCAGAATGAAGTGGTACAAGGCGCTAGGTACGTCGAAAAAGTACAGTTGACAGAGGCTGTGAAGATGTGGGCCGTGTCACTTGAGAGGGAGTTCTGGGTATCAAAGTCCACCAGATCAGTGTACGAAGTGAAATATGCAAGTTCAAGCGATGGATGTCCATGAAGGATGTACGCATCCAGGAAGAAATATAACGACTATTGGTCCGTGTCAATCGTGACGGAGCACAACTGCCATCTTCCGGGTGTTTAGAAATATCACAGGAACATATCATCTGCATTCATCGCTTTAGAGCTGTATTATGCTGTTGTGGAGAACCTCCGGTTCGAGCCCAAGTCAGTTATTAGGCGCATCGATAAGAAGTATAAGTACACCATTACATATGCCAAGGCATGGAGGGCCAAACAGAAGATAATTGAAAGGAGATTCGGTAGTTTTGAAGCATCGTACAATAATTTGCCTCGCCTACTGGAAACCATCTGTGCGAGGAATCCTAACAGCTACTCCAAAATCAAAACTTTCCCATCGTTAGCAAATCCTGGGCAGAGCGTCCTTCAGCGGGCCTTCCTCTCTCTGCAGGCGTGCATGTTTGCACTTCTTCATTGCAAACATTTTTGCATTAAAAGGGTTGTCGCTTTGAATCCTAGAGTTTAAATACTAGTGCGCAAAATCGTAAAGAGCTTAATCTTTTAAAAATCCTTTTTAGTACAAGTTTTTCTGTCATGAATGGAAATTCTGTTGGTTCGGACCGAAATTTCTGTTCGGTTCTAAGGTTGAATTTTGGTTCTGTTTTCTAACTTTAACGGAATTTCCGTTGATCTTGTCGTGCGCGCTTGTGCTAGCGTGCTCTTGTTCTGCAAGTTCCGTTGTGCCTCTCTGCTAACAACCTTTAAACGGAACGTTCGTTAAAGTTTTACCGGAAATTCCGATCAAATGGATATTCTGTCATACTATTACGGAATATCCGTGTTTGCAGATTGCTTCCGTTTTAGTGTTCAAATTTTTCGCTTGCGATGTCCATATCACCCCTCCCTCTCTTAGACTCATCCCACCCTTCAGATCTGACCTTTCACAAATATTTACAAGCGGTCTCCCTGTGTGACTCCGTCCTGTTTGTACCATTTTCGTAAAAGGACAAACCACTTTCGACGCATACATGCGCGAGTATGGACCACCTTTACTTGCATAAATTAGCGCCTCCCGCCCTGTTGGTTTTCGCCACATTGCACAAGCGAGCTTTCGACGCAGGTCGCTTTAGTCATGCGTCGTCGCCACTTCAACCGCTTTTTGCATATGCATGTCCCTTATATTTTGACCTATACGTCTCATTGGGAAATAGACGCACGACAACGTAGCACCCCCTTCCTGGTACCCCCGTACAGGTGATTACCAGAGAGAAGCGCCCCGCAGGAGATTCGGCCGTGAAACCAACTCCCTACGGAACCTTTTTAGCGATCCGATACCATCCCAGGAATTCTTGCTGTACCCGCGGTCAACGCCGAGATGCTACCCCGACAGCAAATATGTCCTGAACTAATGCGGCCTTCATTTCGGCGGCCGGACATAAATACATATGTATACCTTTACAAGTTGCGGCCTTGGGCAAGCTCTGACGCAGCAACCAGCAAACAGAACCACAGCAGCGGAACGACAGGCAGAGAGAACCCAATCCACAAGCACGGCTTGGGACTAGGAAGGAACCCTAATCTTCACTTCAGCTTCTTACTTCCTGAAGGAGGAGAGAAAAGGAATGGATGAGTACTTACGTACTCAGCAAGTCACGGAAAATGTGAGTATGCAGGCTATCAAAGATAGGCTGGGGTTTATTTCGCAAACCATTTTAATTTGAAACACTTTGAAAACCTAAGTGTGGGTTGTCTCAATGTGATTGGGAAGGAGGCTCTCGCCTCGATCCTGTCGCGAATTGCTTTTCAACAACTCAGCGGACGAACCAAATTTTAATTGATCTTTGATATTCTTATTACCGTATGTCGGATCACGAAGCGGTCCTAGTGGATCTGCCCTCTAGTAGCTTCCACTGTATCAACATCTATTACTTTATTTTCAATTTCGTCCTCACCAGGACGTAATCTCATCTTTCACTTTAGTCCCATCCGGGACATCATTTCATCTCATCTCATCTCAGCGGCTCCTCGAGCCATTCGTAACTCATCTCGATGGCTCTCCAAGCCATCCTAAATCTCAACTCAAACTGCTTCCACTCGGGAAGCCTAACTATGATGCCAATCGACTTCCCGGGTCACACAGCCCCCGTTTCAGACCCTCAGGTCATCCATCAGCCACAGGCTGATTCTGGTAACATTCCATACCAAAATCTCTTTCGCAAACACTTGCAAACAATCTACGGCTAGAGGAATCACTCACATTGCCCGTAACGTGGGCACGGCTGTTCGAATAGTTCATTGATCTTTGCAAAGATTGTACGCTTTACCCACACGACGCGAGCTTACTCCCACACTGATCAGGTGGGGAGGTTCGCGACAAAGCCTTTCCAAAGCCTTCCCAGGATAGCACGTTGCCCTATAAATGGGTGCTCACACTCAACCAAGTACCAGGAACTCACTTTCCTGTACTCAGGGACGGGGGTATATCGCCCTCTTGGCACCCAGCCAGTCCCACATTTATTAGCAACCGAACCATCCTGGGAACACTGATTACTCAGCCAGGGGTGTCCCATACCTCCCGTGTGGTTGCACTGTGACATGCTCAGTGCAATTCCTCAAGGAATCGGTCCTTATATGCGAATACGAAGTGCCACCACACAGGCGATCACTTTGCACCGCAGAGTCTTTCGCAAATAAATTTTGTTTCGCAAATCTCGCCGACATCGCATGTCGGGTTTTTAAATCGGTTGGAAACCCTATTTTTCCCAAATCGACAAGCAATTGTGTTGTGAGTGGAATCATCGGAATCCATGCTCAGAGAGCACGGTCACCGAGGTACCACGGGGTGGAGCGACAAGGAATAGGGTATCAAAGACCTACAGGGTTTATGCAACTACCGGGCAGGTCCGTCGGTTCGACACGCAAACCGAGGCCAATCAATTTATCGTGCACACTAACAATGCAATTTTTTTTTCAAACAAAACATTTTAAATTTAGGAGCAATATGGTCAAGGAGTGACTTGCCTCAGACTTCGTCTTCAATCTTCGTGAAAATCCGACGTCCGACGAATTTTCGACGTGTCGACTACGCGCGAACGAGAGAAACACACACAAAACCCTAGAAATAATATACTATTATTAATAACTAATAGTGCCATGAGGTAGATCTCATTTTTAGAAAAGTTTAGAGACTTGAACAGGCTCAATCGGAGTTATGGTTTGGAAGATATGCATTTTGGAAGTTTAAGGGATTTTTCTGGGAAAAAGAAATGATTTATTGGATTTGTGGAAAGAGGATTATTTTTGGAACAGTAGCTGACAGGTGGGGTCCATAGATAGTGGCAGTGGAGAGGGAAATGGGAGCTGGCCCACATGTCAGGACACACAGAGAGAGAGAGGAGGGGTGCCGGATGGGTAACAGGAGACCGGGCAGAGAGATCGACGGCGGTCGGCGGCCAGGGGTTTGCCGGTGATTGGCGGCGAGGGGAAGGAAACGGACTACGGGAATGGGATGAGGGGAGTGCGGCGAAGGAGATAGACGGTTCGGATTAGGTGGTTGGTGGTCAACGGCTTCCGGCGGCGACAGACAGGAGGCGGTGGCAAGGGGCGGTCGTCGCCGGTGACCGAAAGAGCGGCGGAGGGGCCTGGGGTCTTCGGGTTTGGTTGCGGAGAGACGAGAGGAAGAGGAAAGAGAGGGGCATTGGTTCCTACCTCGTGCGGCGGCGAGTTCCCGCAGCACGGCAATGGCGGGGCGGCGGCGCCTGATTTGGGGCTTTTCCCCACGGCGGCGCTCGGGTGGAATTGAGGGTACGGCTAGGGTCGTGAGGGAACGAGGAACTCGGTGGTGGTGGCGGCTTGGATGATTGGTGCTCGGGAGCGACTGAATTGGAGGGGTACAGAGAAGCTCTAATGGCGGCGGAGAGAGAAATAGAGGGAGCTCGGCTCGGGTTGGGGCTTGTTGCTTGGCGTCCGAACGAATGGGAGGGCGGCTCTATTTATAGAAGAGCTCCGGCGCTAGCGGACAGAGGGCGGAGGCCGGAAGGGATAAGCTTGAGCTCGATTGGCGAGGCGCATCAATGGCGCCGGCCTACTGTAGCCGACGTCACGCGATGGCGCAACTGTGGCTGGCGTCAGCACGCCTCGTGCTGCCGCGAGAGAGAGGGAGGGACAGAGGGGGTATGGCGACGGGATAGCGACAAGAGAATCGAGGCTTTTGACCGGGAAGATCGAGCAGGAGGGGCGGCGCGATTTGCACCGGCGGCCAAGGGGCGTGTCCTGCGGGGTTGACGAAGGGGGTCTTGTGCTTGCCCTGGCCGGGACAGAGAGGTATGGGCGCGGACGGTGTTGGGAAGAGAGAAGAAGGATCGAGAGAAAGAGAGAGAAAGCAGAGAGAGATCGACGACGGCCGACTGTCCGCGGGGGCCCGCGGGCGTGTTCGGTCTCCGTGCCGCTGGCGTCGGGCCCGGGGTGACGGCGTGCGCAAGGAGGCGGCCGGCTCGGGGATGGGCGAGAAGGTTCGGGAGATGAGAGAGAAAAGGGAGAGGCGTGAGGTAGGGGACGGGTCCGACGTGCGGGGTCCACATGTCGGCGTCTGGGGACTCGGCTGGAGGCACGGACTGGAGGGGCACGGGCTGGAGGTGCACGGGTTGGAGGGGCACGGGCACGGGCTGGAGGGGCGCGGGCACGGGAGCGCGGGAGCGGGCGCGGGAGCGAGCGAGCGAGGGCGCGGGTGCGAGGGCGCAGGCGCGGGCAGCGAGGGCGAGGGCGGTGCCTGGCTGGTGGGTCCCGGCGGTCAGCAGGCGCGGAGGGAGGCTGAGGGGCTCTCAGGCCATGGGCCGAAGAGAGGGAAGGGAAGGCCCAAAGGAGCAGTAGATATTGGGAGTTTTTCCAGGGATTTTAAAAGGATAATTTGAAGGATTTGGAAAGGGATTTTAAATCCAAAATTTTATATTTTGGATCACAAAATTCTGGAGATTTTGTATGGGATATTTTGGGAATTGTGTAATGGAATAGATTTGGAGTACCTTGACGAAATATTAGAACTTGAATTTAATTCTTGGGATTTGAGGATTTTGGAAATATATATTTGGCAGATTTCGGGGAGGAAGTTATCGATGAAATTTAGGGTTTTTCGAGAGGAACAAAATGAAGAGATTTCACTGAAAGGCTGCAAAGATGACTTTCGAAGAGTTTTATCGGAGGGCTTCGAATTGCAAAATTCGAACCCGGGTATTTTTGGGAGGAGTGAAATAAGAGCATTTTAATCAAAGGCTTCCAAAGAGATTCGGAAGGGTTTTAGATTTTGAATTTTTCTGAGGGGGGGTTTTGAGAGAGACAATCGAACTGCAAAATTCGAGTCTCGGAATCGGAAAGAATTTGGGATCAAGGATTTAGAGTTTCAAAGGGAGCTTGGATCTGAGATCTACGGCACTTAGTCCTTAAGCACACACATAAATCCAAAATTTTTGAAATTAGGGTTTTACTAAAATAGTTTTCAACGGCCCGGAAACCGGGGCGTTACAACAACCTATATAAAAGCACCATCATAGTAGCAGAGGGCCTTCACCCAGCCCCTCGGGCAAACTTCGCACCGTTTATGAACTACGGCCACTACCTGCCTCACTAATTTCCTTTTCTTCTTGTAGTAGCATCGAACCATGCCTCCTACACCTCTTTTCGTGGAGGATTGCAACTGACAATATTTAGGTTTCGCTTTGGTACTGTCACCTTAGGCTGAATGCTCGATCAGCCTTTGTGGTGACCGTTGCCGGCTACGTGTATCTCATCAGGAGGAGACTTACGGCTGGAGATACTTCGAGTGCGTGCACCGGAGTCCCCAGGTACGTGTTTCAGTCAAGTCTTTGTCATATTCGTTTTTACGCCCACGACTCTTACACCAGGATATTTACCTTAACAGACCGAGGGAAGATATTGCGGCTTCATCGAGTGGATTGACAACGACAACCCGGAATATGACTACCTCCCGTTAGACGAAAGCATGGCGCAATACATGGTCAAGAGGGCGGAGCACGAACAACGTCTAGAGCTAGAAGGGGCAGACTAGAGAAATCGACCTCTTGGACTACCGCGATGGGAGGACCATCCAACGTGCGCTTGTGGTGATCATTGCCAGGTCGTCAGGTCGAGAAGGCCAGGAACTCTGCGACGCAAAAGCTTTGTTTGTCCGAACATTCTTGACAACGATATCGATGTAAGTTCAAGCTGCACCTTACTTCCTGCAGATAGTTTACCTTCACCAAACGTGACGAATTTACTAATCAAACTCGTCCCACAGGATCCTCCAAGGAGGTGTCAATTCAGACAATGAATTGACAATTTCACGCCGTCAGATCTATCACGGCACTGGAACTTGCAACCAGAATCACCAGCCGATTACAGCCTATCTAGATCGTACCATGAACGAATCGCCTGTTTTTCTAGGAACCGGTGACTAGAACGAGCGGATACATTGTACTGCTCACAAGTTGTATCCGTTGTTGTATTTCGTACTATGGGTGTCGCATTCATCATGCCGCAATGCGAACGGCTCGCATCTAGCTAATATCACTATGCTATTGTACATGCACTGCGTTAAGTATCGACCGAGTGGATCACGAATAATACAATATATCGTCTCCCAATGTCGAATTAAAAATCATTCAGTACGTACATTGCGCAAAAATTTAGAAAAAAATTGATAGGCCCTAACATTCTGTTCGCCTGAGGGTCCTAAGCCCCTCAATAAAACGGACTGGCCTATTACCATGTTATTAATTAAGTATTACCGAAAATAAACTTGAAAAAATGATCAGTACGATTTTACAAACCAACACCCAGCATCGTCGGATTATAAAAAAACTTCAAAAAACATACCCTAAACCACGATTAAAACTAAATTTTGTGAAGCGTGTAGGTGAAAGACAAGGAGGAGTAGATTGCGAGTGCCGATTCGGACATACGAGGAGTGGAATGCGAGTGACGATCCGGAAATACCCTCAGTTAGACAAGTTTTCTTCACAACGTGAACAATCTATGATATTTGGTTTTTTTTAACATCGACCCAATAAATGCAATGGCACAATAAATAGAATTTAAGAATCTAATTTTGAGAAATAAATTTTCAAAATTTTTGGGGTTAAAAATTAGCAAGAAAATTTTCAAATTTGGTAATTTGCAAATGGCTGCAGGGGGCCGAACACAAAAATGCATTCGCCGGCGAATGCGAATGCATTTTTGTGTTCGGCCCCCTGGAGCCATTCGCTGCCGTGGCCCAGGGCGGCAATGCCACGTGGCCCCCGGCCGCTGACGCTGTGGGCCGCCGTCACGGCCTGGTGACACCGCCGTGGGCCCTGGCCATTTGTCACCCTGGGCCACGGCGGTTTTTAAATGCCGCGCTGGCCCACAGCGACAAGAGTGTATTTTTGAAAAAAATAATTAAAATTTAGTTTTGTAAATTAAAAAATAAATTAAATTATTAACAGTAAAAATTCTGCGGTTGGAGAGGGAGACAGCGATGGCGTTGTTGAGGGCGTGGTTGAGGTCGAACATCGAGGAGCCGAGCAGCTGCCTCGGTGAAGCAATTCATCGAACGCGTGGTGGGCGTGATCGCTCCCAGAAGCTTGCTGTTGTTGCCGAAGACCACCTTGCAGCTTCAAGTTAGAGACCTCGCCGTTGGGTCCCACTCCCAGTCCCAGTCCCAGGGCGGTGTTGCGGCGGGACATGGCTGCCGAGCCTAGGTGCTTGAAAGTTGCATGTGGTGTGGAAAACGGAAGCGTACACCCGTAAGCTGACCGTAGCTAGGCTAGTGTACTACAGCAAAGGATGTATATTGATCGAGATGGATGGCAATGTGTTCTTAGTGGGGGGAGAAATGGGGATAATGGTGGAGAGGAGGAAAGGGGGAGCGGGTTGGGTTGGGCTGGGCGTGTGTGTTGGACTCCGGCTAGGTGCTTCTACTCTTTCGGCGACAGCACAGCAAATGCCTGGCTCGCTCTGCTGCAGGTAGAGAAGCAGCCAAAGTGCTGAATGTGCAAGCAGCCACAGCTTGCATGGACCAATTGTGAATTTTTACTGTTACTAATTTAATTTTTTTTAATTTACAAAACTAATTTTTGAATTGGGTCATTTGCAGAAATAGCCTCTTGCCGCCGTGGGCCAGGGCGGCATTTAAACACCGCCGTGGCCCAGGGCGGCGAATGGCCTCCCCGTCAGGCGGGGCTAACGGCGCGGGCCGCCGTTAGCCCGGGGAGGCCACGTGGCCTTGCCGCCCCTGGGGGCATTCGCCGCCGTCCCCCAGGGCAGTTTATAGCAATCGCCGCCCTGGGGGACGGCGGTTTTTAGCCAACCCCTATAAAATCCCTTCACGCACTCGCCGGCGCGTCATTTGTCCCTTCCGCCTCCAGCATTCGTCCAATAGAGCTGAGGGAAAGGAGGAGCAGTACAGTGGCGAAGCCCTCACAGATTTTTCAGTCGAATCCAGGTTTTTTTGCTCTCCCTCTGTTATGTAGTCATTTTTTTAGACAAATGTTAATTAGTACTAGACGCGTAGTGTAATACCCGACATAGTATGAAAATATTAGCGGTTTGGCATAACCATCGTTACTATGGAAGTTCCTATGGAAGGATCAGGCGCCGATGGAAGGCGGCCAACTGGGGAAGGCACCACTGATAGGCATCGTCATCACAGGCGTCCTCGTGCACCTTCGGGTTATGTTGTCTAGTATAGCCGCTGGTTGCTGATGTAATCTCCCTGTAATGTGTACCAATATGCATGTATTGCTATCTGATTTTCGTTTTAGTGTGGGCCTTTCAAAGGTACTTTGCTGTCTGTTAATTTTCTGACCGTAATGCACTATGTTTAATTGAGCTAATCCGTTCCGCTTCTTTTTCCTTGCAGGTATGGACTACCAGATGCCTGAGCTGCTGGATCACGCCACCGATCAGTCCCATCGGTCGTATCTCTCGGCGGTGCAGAACCTCGAGCTCGGTACCTTACGTCCTCGACCTTCTAGGCGACTCCTTCCCGTGGACGACAGGTTCACGGCTAGGTACGTACGAACATTGTACTGTGAAGCTGTATATGTCAACTTACTAACTTGCTTTGTTTTGATTGTCAGGTTGCGGGAGGCAGGCCTTCTGCCGCTGTGTAGGCTGGTAGCAGCCGCAGTGGAGCCGAATGACCCGGCGAAGAAGTGGGGTATCGACCGGTCGCTGATCACAGCTCTTGTGGACCGGTGGAGACCGGAGACGCACACCTTCCACCTCCCATGCGGTGAGATGGCCCCCACGCTGCAGGACGTCGCTTCCTCCTTGGCTGCCTCTATCGGCGATGCGGTGGGCCCAGTTGACGGGCTCCAGGCGTGGCGAGAGGACATCCTGCAGCGGTTCGCCCCGGTTCACCGTGCTCCGGGGCTTCCCCTCATCGGCGACATCTCCCCGTACACGCATGCGGGCCCCCCTCAGGCTTGGGTACTGAGTTACACGGTAAGAATGCTTTCTTGTTGTTTTATGTTCGTCCGTCAGTCCGTACTAGAATTACAGTGTCAACTTCCTTATATGTTACCGCAGTCTGATCAGCTAGACCCGGAGGCCGACGCGTACTCACTGCAGAGGAGCCTGGAGGCGTACCTGTTGTGGGTGTTCGGGTGGGTGATGTTCACCAACTCGCACGGCCACGCAGTCGACAAGGGCTTGATCCCTTATGCGAGGGAGATAGCCAACGCTGAGGACGGTGCTGTTCCCCAATACAGTTGGGGATCGGCAGTCCTTACCGCCACGTACAGGGGTCTGTGCGACGGCTGCAGGAAGACCGAGCCAAAAGCGGTCTTCACGGGTTGTCCACTCCTCCTACAGCTCTGGGCGACAGAGCGGTTCGCGATCGGCCGCCCTGTGGTGGACCACAGTCCGTACGAGGCGACCCTGTACGTGGGTGTCCCACCGGAGGACTATCCGACGATGGGGACGGTGCGGTGTCGTCGTGAGGTATGTTCGGTGTTAGAACCGTCTCGGTTTTTTATGTTACTTGGACTAACGAGAACTCTTTTCCTGTTTGTAGCGTCGGTACGCTCACGTGTAGGTGCATAAGTCGTACCCAAACTTCGTCATGGAGTTCGACAGGATCACGGACGACGACGTTGTCTGGGAGTCGTACAGCGCCGATGCGGTGAACGCGCGTGCGCCGCACGGGCTGTCGTCCCTCTGCACCAGGGACCAGGCGTACTGGCTGACGATGACGCCGATGCTGTTCGACATTTCTGTCGAGCCGCACTGCCCGCAGAGTGTGATGCGGCAGTTCGGTATGCGACAGACCTTCGGCCATCAACAACGCAGGAGCGTACCGCAACACGTTCACAGGTATATGTGTAAATGAATATTCCGTATTGTTATGCATTGTGTCACCCGTTGTGCTCTGCAGGTTAAATCGGCATGGCCAGGCCGCCGGTAGGCTATGGAGACCCACCGTCGTCGAGTACATCAACGACTGGCTCATAGCCACGGAGGACGTCATCACGGAGTTGCACCCCTACACAGCCGCCAGGTACGAGCAGTACCTTTCCTGGTACCAGGCCCGTACCAGACTATGGGTGACGTACACTCTCGAGGCTCCACAGGCGCACGTCGCGGGGGTGCGAGACGCATACCCGACACACCGCGACCAGGACTACTTCTGCGCGGTGAGTCAATGGTTTTCATACTATTTTCAACGGTAGTTACCACGCGCAACTAACCACGCATGTCCTGCTGAACAGGCGGACGATGCTAGGCAGGTCCACACGGAGCTCGGCCTACTGCGGCAGTGCTCCAGGCTGGCATCCCTCTCACCCAGCAGGAGCAGACGATCACGTTCGACCGGATGTGCAACACGATGCGCTCGGTCGTCCGTGCTCTGACTTGTCGCCGTTCCGATGCAGCCCCACCGATGCAGATACATATGCGAGGTCCCCATGGTGAAGGGACATCGGTAGGAGCGGCGGGTTCTGTAGGGGCCAGTACGTCGTGGGGAGCAGGTCCTTCTGGTACCGCCGGAGGATCGAGGTTGGTAGCCTCCACGATCGGGCGAGGATTGTCAGGTACGTCAGGATTGAACCTATTCTCCATAACTAACTGCACTTTTTATGTGGCTGACGTGACCTTTTCTTTACCAGACCCACGCGACGGATCTCACCACCACCTGGGGGACACTGGGCGGGGATCTGCCCCGAGCACCTCTGCTTGGATCTCTACCGAGGACGACCTCGTTCCAGAGCAGGACGTGATCGGGTCGTCACAGCTCGGAGGTGCATCGCACACACAGCCGCACGACGCCAGTGCTTCCCCTGCTGCTCAGGCGGTCCGAGCTACCCGTGGGGTACCCACGGACCGCTTGACCTACTCGCGCGGGCACGTGCGAGCGCAGCTAGGAGGATGAGGAGGCGTATGACCTAGGGGCCTATTGTTGTATTTATTTATTTATAGGTCTCGCATTACTTGTTTAAATTTGTCATGTCCATATTCACCCCCTCTAGACTCGATCCCATCCTTCAGATACATTGTACTGCTAACAATGTAGTCTCTCTTGTTGTATTTCGTACTACGGGTGTCGCATTCATCATGCCACAATGCGAACGGCTCACATCTAGCTAATATCACTATGCTATTGTACGTGCACTACATTAAGTATCGACCGAGTGGATGACGAATAATATAATATATCGTCTTCCAATGTCGAATTAAAAATCATTCAATAGTACATTGCGCAAAAATTTGGGAAAAAAATTCATAGGCCCTAACATTCTGTTCGCCTAGGGTCCTAAGCCTCTCACATAAAACGGACCGGCCTATTACTATGTCATTAATTAAGTTTTACCAAAAATAAACTTGAAAAAATGATGAGTACAATTTTACAAACCAATGCCCACCATCGTCGGATTATAAAAAAAAACTTCAAAAAACATACCCTAAACCACGATTAAAACTAAATTTTATGAAGCGTGTAGGCGAAAGACGGGGAGGAGTGGATTGCGAGTGCCGATCCAGACATACGAGGAGTGGAATGCGAGTGGCGATCCAGAAATACCCTCAGTTTGACAAGTTTTCTTCACGATGTGAACAATCTATGATATTTGGTTTTTTTTTAACATCGACCCAATAAATTCAATGGCACAATAAATAGAATTTAAGAATTTAATTTTGACAAATAAATTTTCAAAAATTTTGGGGTTAAAAATTAGCAACAAAATTTTCAAATTTGGTAATTTGCAAATGGCTCCAGGGGGCCGAGGCCTGCGCTGGGCAATGGGGGCAACGGTCCGATCCCTAGACGGACGGTCCGATCTGGGGCAACGGTCAGTCCGATCAATGGTCCAATCTGGGGGCAACGGTCCAATCGTGTGCATTCCGATGGCCAGATCCCTGGGCGGATGGTCTGATCTTGGGCAATGGTCAGTCCGATCAACGGTTCGATTTGAGGGGCAACGGTCCGATCGGACGATTCGGACGGTCCGATCCCTGTGCAGACGGTCCAATCCGGCGATTCAGACCGTCCGATCGCTGTGCGGACGGTCCTATGCATTCGCCGCCGTCTCCCAGGGCGGCAAGGCCACGTGGCCCCCAGGGCTAACGCGGCCGGCGCTGTTAGCCGCGCCTGACGGGGATGCCATTCGCCGCCCTGGACCACGGCGGTTTTTAAATACCGCCGTGGCCCACGGCGGCAAGAGGCTACTTCTGCAAATAACCCAAATCAAAAATTAGTTTTTGTAAATTAAAAAAAAATTAAATTAGTAACCAGTAAAAAATTCGACCAATTGTCCAACTGCTTCTCTCTCTCAGTCAGCCCGGGCCTCTCATAATCTCGTTGGGTTGCTGGATTTTTCGTTGGAGATGGGTATTGGTGGTTTGTTGTACTGGTACTGTCTTTTCCATTGGGTCCTCAAGTTTTGGGCGCACGTACGTCTGTGTACGTGCTACATAATACACCGGTGGATTCACGCTAGCTTGGTGCAGTGAACGGGTGTACGCTGCCTCCGGGGAATTATTGGCAGTTCCCACCAATCTCAGCTCATCGGGACAAAAAAGTTGCCTCTTTTCCTTTTTTTATTCAGAGGGAAAACGGAAGCGTGTGTGTTTTGTTTGTATTAGTTGTGTTCGTGTTGAATCTTACAAACACTATACACTAAATCACATAATTCCTTTGTCTAATATAATCAACTAATACGAAATTCACTAACCGATTAAACTTGATACCATCTCTTCTTTCTTCTCTTTGCTGTTCTCTTTCTTCCTTTGAAACCGCCGGCTTAGGGTTTTGCACTATGAATCCCTACTAATGCACCCTAATGATCGGGTCTTAGAGGTTTGGTTTTGGGAGAGAAAAACAGGATGTGTCGTCCCTCTCGTCCTCTCTTATGTAGGCACTAGTGAGGCTCAGGGGCTAACAAATTTTATCTCTAATTTGTTTGTTACCGATCAAGCAAACATTTATCTCTTTTTTTTTCTTGTACGGAAGCGAAACCGGTGGATATTTTCCTCCCCTAATTTATCTCGGTAGTTAGCCAAAAAAATCAACCAACATTCTCCCCTTGATTGTGAGGCTAACTGATAAGTTTACTAAGTAAAATAGCTCCCCAAAGCAATGTGTCACAACGATATTGAACTTCGTTGAGACAAAAACACTTACAGTTTTCTGCAGTACTCAGATAAACTCCTAAGTTATCTTAGCGGGTATTGATTGAACCTTATGCCCCATTATATCTAGAATCTTAGTCAAGACAATTACTTATTCCCATGATAGAAATATGATTCTTAAACAAATTAGGATGTAAGCCTTTGGTAAGTGAATCCGCGAGCATAAACTTAATACTGATATACTTAATCTGAATAGTCTGATCCTGGACTCGTTCACAACATGATACTAAATGTCAATGTGTTTGACAGCTTCACTTGACTATTTGTTACTCGTATAGAAAACTGCGGCCTCATTGTCATAGTATATTGTAAGTGGTTTATCAAAGCTGTCTACCACTTTCAATCCCAGGATAAAATTTCTGAGCCATACAGCCTGCCCCGTAGCATGATAACATGCCACAAATTCTGCCAGCATTGTCGACGATGCAGTTAAAGTCTGTTTTGAGCTTTTCCATGAAATTGCTCCTCCTGCTAGGGTGAAGATATAACCTGAGATTGATTTCTTAGTATCTACACACCTTGCAAAATCTACGCCTGAATAGCCTAAAATTTCAAGCTTTTCAGACCTTCTATAGTGTGAGCATGTAATCCTTAATTCCTTGCAAATAACGCAAGACTTTCTTAATTGTCTTCTAGTGGTCTAATCCTAGATTGGACAGGTATCTGTCAAGCATCCCGGTAACGAATGCTAAGTTTGGTCGCGTACAGACCTGAGCGTACATTAAACTTCCGACGGCTGAAGCATATGGTACTGTTTTCATGATATCTGATTCTAACTAATTTTTAGGCTTTGGAATGATCCAAACTTATCGCCCTTCATTATTGGAGCAGGCGATACAGAGCATTTGCTCATGTTGTATCTTTCTAACACTCTGTTAATGTATGCATTCTGAGATAATCCCAGTACTCTTTTAGACCTATCTCGGTGTATTTTGATGCCTAAAATATAAGATGTATCACCGAGATTTTTCATATCAAATTTGGATGACCAGAATTCCTTAGTTTCTCACAGTAGATTCTTATCACTGCTAGCTAACAAAATGTCGTCCACATAGAGTACCAGTATTATAAACTCTCCACCCTTAACCTTAACATAAATGCAGTTATCCACCTCGTTTTCCTTAAACCCGAACTTCTTGATGATCTCATCAAATTTCATTGTCTGGACGCTTGCTTAAGTCCATAAATGGATTTCTTAAGTTTGCATGCTAGATGCCTCTTTCCTTCCACAACAAAACCTTCTGGTTGTGCCATGTATACATCTTCATTTAAATCACCATTTAAGAAAGTTGTTTTTACATCTATCTGATGGAGCTCTAAGTCATAATGTGCAACTAAGACCATGACAAATCTGAATAAGTCTTTCTTAGAAACATGAGAGAATGTATCATTATAATCAATTCCTGAAAAACCCTTTGCTACAAATCTTGCCTTGAACCGTTTGACATTCCCTTTGGAGTCCAGCTTAGTTTTGTAGACCCAGCCTACTATTTTGACTCCATTAGGAATTTCTATGAGATCCCATACAATATTATGACTCATAGATCTGAGCTCATCTTCCATGGCTTGAAGCCACTTGGACGAGTGCTTACTCATCATAGCTTCCTTAAACGAGGTAGAATCATCTACCTTCCCAATGTTTTCACTCATGTAGATCTCATAATAATTAGAGATGGCAGACCTCCTCTCCCGGTGTGATCTTCTTAATTGCTGAGTTTCATTATTGACCACTTGCGTTTAAGGAGCTTCTTCATTATGTGCTACTGAAGTTTATTGAGATTCATTATCAGTTTCCTCAACAATAGGTGCAGTTTCAACAGGTCCAGAATTACCACCTGATGGTACTACATTCTGAGGCATAGTCTGAACATATCTGCACAAGTTTCTCCTCTACAGAAAATAAATCATGTTCTTTTTTCTAATTGTAATTAGTTCCGAGTTGGGTCTTCAGAACGGATATCGAAGCGGGGTTTGGAACATCGGTTCAGATGTCGAAGCGGGAGATTTTTCGAGGGAGAAGGCCGATAAGGTTTAAAGAGCAAAGTTCGAATACGGTAGTTCAAAATCGGAGATTATTTTGGAACGGAGGTTTTGAGAGGATGGATTACAAGATCAAGGATAGGAATATAAACTGAGATCCAGGCACGACATACAACACAGCACACAAAGATCAAAATTTTCACGGGTAGTTTTTAGCAAAATATAGTTTAACGTCTCGCTGAAAGTGGAGCGTTACAGTTCCTCGAGAATCAATCACAGTAATTTTGAGAACTATTTGGTTATTGGGAAAATCTGTCTCGGCCTCAGAGGTATGAAGGTATAATTCATGACTCATGAGCCTCAAAATATTGTTTCCTTAAAGATATATATGTTCAATTGTACTCAGAAAATTGGGTTTTCTATCGAGCATGACTCTATTTTGTTCTTTGGTGAGTTAGCAAAAATTAATTGTACGACGGTGAAGTCAAATTGAACATTTGTATTGGCGCCTTGCCTCTCCTATAACTAATAAATAATACCAATACACAACCTATTGCACGCAATCAAGTTCCTTCATATTTAATTTATATATTTCTAATTTATTTTATTGCAGATAGTGTTGGAGGAGGGAACTCCAACCGCGGGGAGTCTGGGAACCCCCCTTTGAGGTTCGGCCAGGGGAGTGGTTCTCAGGACAACTGCGGCGTTGGGACGATGGATGGCACACAAGGGAGACAGGAGAAGTATACAGGTTCGGGCCCCTTAGAGGCGTAATACTCTACTCCTGTGTGTTTTTGTTATGTGGGAGAGATGAATGTGGTTTGTTGTTACAAGGTGTTTCTTCCCGGGGGTACTCGGGAGCTAGCCCTCACTCGGGAACTCCAAGTGTTTCTCTAGGAGCTAAGCTTAATGCAGAAGCCGATCTCTCAAGTCCAAGTCCTGAGAAGCGGAACCCCTCTCTCTGTTGGCATGGATCCTCCTTTTATAGTCTAAGGGGAGCCCACAGTGCCTACACACATGAGGAGAGAGAGCTTTTCTAGGTACGATATGTTTCGTCGCACACGTCCGCCTGCTGAGCCACGCCGGAGTAGGTTCGGCACGTCTGGTCGTCATGCTGCTCGGTTGCTACGGGGCGGCCAAGTCGTGAGGATGTGACGGCGCACGCCGTCACTGCCGGAGCGTGGAAAACTGAAGCTCTCTTAGTCAAAAGTTCTCTGACTGCACAGGGAGCCGAGAGCCCATGCACGCCGAGCGGGCGACAGGGGCGATGCGCCCCGTCGCCTCGTCATTAATGCGGGTTGTTGGAACAGCTAGTCCGCTCGAGTCAAGCTCGTGCCCGGGGACAGGCCCTGGGAGCGAAGCTGTGGGCCCCGGGACCAGGGGGAGACCCGGGACCGGGAGTCCCAATAATGTGCCCTGGGAGCATACCCCCGGACGGAAGCTGTGGCAAGCCCCGGGAATGTCCTGGTAATGTGTCCCAGGGGCGCGCCCCGGGACCGAAGCCGAGGCCCCGGGCACGGGGGCGAGACCCGGGTCCGGGAATGTCCTTGGGCCCCGGGGCCCGAGGTGGATGTTGGCGCCGTCGCAAGGCGCTCGAGAAAAGCGCACCCGGGCCCGGGCAATTCTCGGGCCCCAGGTACTTGGTGGGGAAACAGTCGTAGCCGGCCCTCACCGGTGCAGGATGTGGGCCCCGGAGGAGCTGACGTGGCCGAAGATCCACGCGTCCCTGGGGTATGTGGGACCTCCATTCCCGTTTTGCCGACAGATAGATAGATTACAATGTTCAACTATCATTCTTGGCAAGATCTCCCGCTGCAATGCACGTGGTTCCATCTTGTTATCAATAATACTCCCTCCATCTCAATATATAGCTACTTCTAACATTTAAATTTGTCTCAAAATATAGTTACCTCTTCACCTACCTCCTCATCTCAACCAATCATAACCCTCTCTCATTTAATTTCTCCACCTGCTTTCTCATCTCAACCAAATTTCTCTACCTACTTTCTCATCTTAACCAATCACAATCATTTCTCACCTTAACTTTAGTTCCTCCAAAAAAAAGGGCATAAGTAGTTATATTTTGAGACGGGGGAGTATTGTTTATTAATAACTGATACATAAGAGCTGGGCCATGTTCTTTTCTGCTTTTTCTCTGAATTTTTGAAACGGATTATTTGTTACATGCTTCTAAAAATATGATTTCATAAAAAGACTTTCTTTTACTATATCTATTAGACCATTGTTTTCTAAGCTATTTGTAAAATAGGTTTTTTGAACAAATATTGGCGATTGTTGGAGTGGTGACGTGATTTTCTTCCAGCATCAGTTGTAAGGTATCTAGGAAGGTTGTAGTGGCTACGATGTTCAGCTATGATGTGACGAAAGACCGAGTGATCTCCCATATGGGTTTGCAAGATATCCTCTTGGACTGCCCAGCCCTTCTGGCAAAGTTCGTGCTTGCGTCTCTCTTGCTCTTTGTGCAGTCGATACTCCTCCTCTTGTTTCCGTATGGTTTCCTCCTCCGCTGTTGTTTGCTCCTTGAACCAAGCCTAGACTTAGGTTAGATTTATTAATTGAAAATTATTTTTAAAATCGTCTATTCACCCTCCCTCCAGTCAGTATCTTTGATCCTATAGCGGAGTGTGCTGTCAAGGACACAGACGACGCACCATGATGTACCACAATCACCACAATTTTTGAAGTAGTAAATACTGCCTTTTTATATTGAATCAGTCTCCTTAGGATTATGCCCATTATATACATGGTGAATGTCTTTCTTTTTTCGTACGATTAATGTTATAACTTCTATGCCTTAAGAGTGGATATGGAGGCCTCCTTTGTTAGTAACTTTTAAATAGGTATAGGAACACTTGATTTTTTTATTAACATAATAATGACAAAGGTATGCAATAGAAAAAAAAATATGATATTTAATACTTTCAGTTATTTGTTATTGTGATGGTGGCTGGTAATTTATAAATTATTATGGTTCTTTTCTATCAATTTTTCTAATGATAATAATGGTTAACTTATATATAATTGGAGAGGGTTTTGGTTAATTTTTCGTGATCGTAGGGATGGGTAATTTATTAATAGTTATAGGGGGTTATGAGTTAATCTTCTTCATAACATTAGGAGTGGGTAACTTGTAAATAGTTATAGGGTCTAGGGTTAAGTTTTGTAGTGATGAATAATTTGTAAAAATCTATAAGGGGTTTTGTGTTAATTTGTTTCCTAAAGGAAGTGGTGGGTAATTTGTAAAGAAATACAAAGATGATACAAGATTAGATAAAGAGGAGACGAAGGGGCAGATGCTTTTTTTTTGGGGGGGGTGGGGGGTTCATCTTCTTTTGTGAATAAATAGATAACATACATTAAAGGATGTATTTTTTAGATAATGCGAAAAGGTTCTCAGCATTTACTTCATCAGAAGCTAGAGCCAAATTATTACAAAGTTTGCAGCACCTCTGTGCACATCATTGGAACAAAATAACTCCAACACAGTTATTACAAAATTATCACACGTTAAAGGATGTAGGTCAACAGAGTCACGGGCCACACAATTTACATAATTGTGAGCTTGAGGAGGAAAGGTACAAGCACAAGAAATTACAGGTGGGAAGATCAAAGAGAAGTTATACATGAAAGAAACATAAAGCATTCATGCTGGTGAGAGTACGTACGTGCGCAAACCCCTAGCAGATAGCTAGAGTAAGACGGTGCCGTATTACTCACTGGAGCTGGTGGTGGTGAAACCGACGATGAAATGGCATGGTTCATTCATCCTTATGCGGCCAAATGAAGATAATTATGAAAAGCCAAAGCGACTGAGAATGACTATTTCCACGACTAGCGTTGTGTATTTCGTATTAATTCCAGGTGGCCCCATTCTTCGATAGAATGGTATTGCAAAAAGAGCAAATTTCCACATAGTTCTGCAAGTTATATAGCACCACAAGTGGACTCATGACACAGATCGCAATGGTAGTCTTTTGAGCAACCGGAGATAGCCGTGTCCTGATACTTCCTAGTGCGAGGCAGCAGACAAGGCCATGATGGAATTATGCATGAAAAGCATAGCTTGGTGAAAAGTATCCTTTCGCGGTCTCCACCATGTCACGTACTGCAGCCAGCTATACATCTGAAACCAAATCGTAGCCATTTGAGGCAGCAAATGAAAGCTATTTTTGGCCATCTGATTGCGTGAATTGCGTTACTCGCCTCACGAGTGGTAGGTGTGTCTCATCAGTGGTGATCCACTGTTGTACCACCAGGCAGGCAAGTTCTGCACCGAATGTCAACAGTGCCATAGATTCGCAGTCCAACAAATTGCGATGTATTCGATCTGTTCAATATTCAATCTTTTTTATTGTCTGATGAATTTTCCATGCTCTTATTCTCTGATTTTTGCCACAACGATCCTTGGCGAGAACACCCGCTTTTTAGCATCGGCCAGAATGAGCGACCCTGCATATCACTATCTACTCTCGCAGAGACAAAATAGGAGGGAAAGGGATTAAATTAACACCCCAAATCCATGTTATAGTTTTCTCAGTCCCCAGACCATGCATAATATATACATACATCAAATGGAAATTTAATAGGAGAGGAATACACAGATATATTACGACTGATCAGTAAATGATGGGGGGTACGTGTGTACTGTGCTATGTCGAGAGGGTCTTCCCCCTTCCACATTTGTTCAGCTCAGGTTGTACGTTGGATACGAACAACAAAAGGTAACACTGCAGTGTGGTCCCCATGCTTGACAGCAAGGACAGTGTGCGTTACCATCGTCGTCGGACACTGTTCATTAATCCATCGCCAGGATGGAGTCCAGCAAGCTGCTATGCAACAGGACACTTAGATTTTTTCCAACGCGACATGAGGAATGTTCCTTCCCTTGGGATCGCGAGGTAGACGTGACTGCACTATTAACTTGAGTTGCCATTGTGCTTCTTCCACAAACAATCAAGGAAGGTCAATTGCATCTACAGATGCAGGCCACTGTCAGGGGTCATTCCATTGTTGTTGCCTGGTACGAGTGCAGCCTTGTTAGAACTATGCATACTTGCGAGAGCACACCATTCTTTTAGTTCTCCAACCTAGCTCTGAGTAATACCTCGGCGAAGTCAGACGGCGTGCTGCCACAATTCTATCGGTTTTTTGTGGCAACTCCTTATTCCATCCCAGCAATCTTTTCGTAGCCACATGCAAAAAGCAAATTAATTAATTGACATCTATCTGTCTATCTATCTAGCTATCTTATAGTAGAAACCAATGCATGTTGAAAATTTAATTGAAACAAAAGAACCAAACTCAAACCAACTTGTTAATTATATGTTTGGATGACACATAACTAGAATTAAAATTTAAGCAAAAAAGACATGCATAAATTCAAATTCAGTTCAAACTTATTTGAGCTAGCTAGTAAACAAGTTAATATTCATACCCATAAAGTTTTTAAAATTTTTATATTCATTTAAATTAGGTATATATTCGATTTAAATATTTAGGCCTGAGCACCATAGTGCACCAAGTAAATACAAGCAGAAGTACATGCTCCTAGGAAGTATAGAACCATTTTCCTATATATATATACATTATATATATATATATATAATTGTCGATGCTTTGCACCGGCAATAAAACTATGGGGCTACTCAGCGAGGGTGAATTCGATGGACTGCAGAGGAACACGAGAGAATTATACTGGTTCAGGCCCTCAAGATGAGGTAATACCCTACGTCCAGTTGAGGTGTTATTCCTCTGAGGTGTATGTAGATCGATGATCTGGTTGCTCTTGTTGTGCTTGCCCTGAGGGGCGCCCTGCCTCCCTTTATATACTAGGGGACAGGGGTACATGATAAGGATCCCAGTCGGATACGACCAAGGGATTTCCTTCTTAGAGATAGAATCCTATCCGACTAAGACTATGTTTCCTTATTATACAAGGTACAGCCTGCCGGGTGCTATCTTATCTCTAATTACATGGTCCGGCCCATCCTCTATCCGAGTGGCCCATGTACTGGTAATGAGGTACCTGGGGCCCATGGTGGCCACGCATGTAGGCCGAGTACCACTTAATGAAAATAAATCCACGATGTGGTCAGGTGTATTCGAGAAAGATACCTGCATCCCCAATATTAATGAAGACCAGCTTGCGATCCTTATAAGGATATATCCTCGAGACCTGGTGGATAAAACAGGTACCCAAACATATATGTTTAGCAATAAGGCTCTCATGAAGCATACCTGTTTACCTCCTCGGCTCCTGTTAGCAGCACCAGCACTATAATTTCAACTCAGCCTGCGGACGGCCCACATGGAGCATGCTACTGTAGGAACTCATATCTTGTTGGTCCAGCGCGGACTGTGTAGGCCCAAGCCCATTTAGTCGGCATTGGTTATAAAAAGACGGGGAGAGAGAAAAAGATTCCATCGTCTTCCCCAAATCAACCAATCTCTTCATCTTCCACCTTCGCGCCCAACTTTTCGCCTCCCGCTCGGCTAGGGCTAGCTGCTGCTATTCCCCACCCGAACTCGGGCGATTTCAATCCTCCCCGTTTGCTCCAAGCCCCCGATTTGCTTTTCCCCAAATCTCATCGCCCCCAGTCATGCCGAAGGCTTCGGATCTTGCGGGGGCGCCGGGGGGTTCTTGGCCGGTGTCGGATTGTGGCTCGGTGAAGCTGAAGCGGCTGGAGAGTGAACTGAAGTTGCCCAGCCGAGAGGTGATTCACTGGCGGCCGGCCAGGGATGAGTCGAGCCCAAATCCCTGACCTGGAGAAACGGTAGTTTTCGCCTCTTTTTTCGATCGAGGCTTGTGCCTTCCATCTTCTGATTTCTTCCGCCGTATTCTCGACTTTTACGGGCTGGAGTTGGTACATCTGAACCCCAACTCCATTCTTCAGATCTCTATATTTGTCACTCTTTGCGAGTGCTTCTTGGGCGTTGAACCCCATTTCATCCTCTTCCGACACCTGTTCCATATCAAACCCCAACCCTCCAAGAGCAATATCAATGTAATTGGAGGGGCTGGTCTTCAACTGAGGAGCGATGGGAAGAAAACGTATATCGATTTGCCCTTGAAATCTTCTCTGAAGGGCTGGCACAAAGAGTGGTTTTATTGCGCCGATCCGGCTCCTTCCTTGCGCCCGTTTACCGGTATGCCGCCGACGGTGTCGCCAAACTGGTCCGCGGAGCCGACTTTTGAAGAACTGGGCCAGGCACATATGTTGTTGTCGAAGATAGATGACCTCAAGAGAGCGGGCTTGACAGGTCCTTGGGTGGCTCGTCACTTTCTGACAAGGCGCGTTCAGCCACTGAGGCTTAGGAGCTCATTTGGCTGGGCCTTCAAAGGCAAAAATGATCCTAACCGAGTAAGCAGCGAATCGACGGACAAGAAGGAGGTGACCGTGACCCTGTTCGGCTATTTCTCTGAAGGGGTGATTGCGACCGAGGACGACAAGTGCCGGATTGCGGCTTATAGCTTCATTCGGCCTCGGACCAAGGTAACCTTTAACCTTCCCTTGTGATGAATGCCCGTGAGACCGTAGTTGTTCAGCATATCATGACGCATTTGGTTGACTCACTTGTAGTGGCATGAAGAATTTGATGAAGACTCCCATCCATTATTGGCTGTCGCGTCGAAGAAGAGGCCGAGGAGTCCCTCTGCTGCCCAACCCGACTTTAAGAGAGCGGGGAAGAAACCGATTTTATATCGGGGCGAGGGGGCCATGACAGCGCGCGCCGTGAGCGGAAGCTTGAAAATAAAGGACGCCGCTGCCGCCACGCCCACGCGGTCAAGTCCCAGGTTGAGATCTGCGGGTTTGAGCCCGACATCGCCGAGCCCGGCGGCGACGCCACGAAGGGGCCAGCTAGAGCAGACGCCGCCTGGGACGGAGCCCCCGAGCCGGTCCCCGAAGTCGTGGGGGAGGGCGGTGGCGAGGCCAGGACCCCGTCGCCGTCGTGGTTATCGTCGTCACCATCACCGCCGCCACCGCTGGAGATCCCACATCTGCCTCGGATCGAAGCTCCTCCACGTGTGATGCCCTGGACCTTTACGTGGACAACTCGCGACGGTACTGTGAAAAGCTTCAGGCTCGATGAAGTCGTCGCAAGGAGAGAGCGCGAAAGCCTGCTTCGCGCCGCCATCAGCGGGTCCCAAGGGGTCGCGGTATGGTTCTTGTAGTAGAGCCCCAACAATCTTCTTGTTTTGAAGTTTGACTCCATCTTCGATTCGTCTTTTATTCCGAGCAGAAGCTTGTCGACCGCAACGAGGCGATGGCGGAAATCTTGGTCGAAGTAGCTCCCCACCTCGCCGAGTTGGAACAGCTCTGGGCCTTAAAGGCCGAGATGGAGGAGCGTCATGCGGGGAGGGAGGCCTGGCTGAAGAGTGGCGCCGATCAGCTCAGAGCGGAGACATGGGCCCTAGCCGGAAAGATCAGAGGTAAAATCCTCGGGTATATCTTCCCGACTGAACCGTTAATGTATTCATCCAGCCGCGTTGTTCCCGACTGCCCAATTGTGTCATGACTGCACGGTTGAGCTCTTGGCTAATCTGTGGTGCAGAAGCAGAGTTAAAGACCCGAACAGAGAGGGAGTCGCAGCTGAAGGAGGCCAAAGAAGCCAAGGCCGAGCTTGAGAAGGTCAAGGCCGACTTGACAAAAGCCAACACCGAGCTTGACCGGGAGAAGTCCGAGTTGGAGAAGGCCATCGTCAAGCTCGGTAAGGAGAAGGCTGAACTAGAGAAGACCGTGGCCGGGTGGGAGGCCGACTACGAAAGTAAGTCCTCAACCCGACTGTGATCTTAGCCAATCCATTAGTTATCCTGTGTGTAGCCGAATTTGACAAGCTTACTTGCCGGCTGATCTGGGCAGACATGAGAACTAATGTCCGGGCCCAGTATCGGTTCTACACGGAGGAGATAAGGTTGATCAGGGAGTCACGGGAGGCCCTCGTCGGGTCCGTGAAAGGGCTCCTTGACCTTATAGACCCCCGCCCGGTGGGAACCAGCTGCAGCAGAATCCCTCAGATAGTGGGGCGTCTCGAGGATGCCCCGAGTGCCTTGAAAAGGTACTCGGATGAGCGTGTTGTCGCCGGCGTGGCCCATACCCTGGCGATGACCAAATCCTTATACCCAAGGGCGGATATTGAGGCCATCGGGGAGGGGTTTGCCGAAGAGACGACGCCAGAGGAGGCGCTGGGGCTGATCGCCCGGGCGAAGCCAACTGCAGAGATAATTACCCGAGACCTGGCTCTGTAAGGGCAACATGTTTATGTAGTCAGGATATATAAACTTGTGTAAACAAACATGTGTAAGTATGTGTGCAATGCCGCCAAGCTTATTTTTCGGTTGTCATTAGCTTTACTTAAACGTGTAGTATGCACCGAGTTAGTCTGTCAGAACTTAATAAAAACGTTCGGAGTAAGAAGCTGTACTCGGGCAAACGTGACGGTCATAGTAAGGCTTCATAGCCGAAGTGAAGTGAGCTCGTATGTTATTGACAACGCACATATATGCATGCAGCCCCCGACTCGCTACTCGGTTGATACAAGCGGCGTAGTGAGTCAGAGGAACTGTACACGTGAAAATTATAGAGCTCAGGTATAGAAAGGACGTAGCTGTTCTATGTTCCATGAGTTGCTGATGGGAGCGCCGTCTTCGGTCTTCAGTCGGTAGGCGCCTGGCCGCGTGACCTTGGCTATAATGAACGGCCCTTCCCAGATTGGGGATAGTTTATGCCTGTCTTTGGTGGTTTGTATTTTTCATAGAACGAGATCCCCAACCAAAAAGGCGTGGCCACGGACATTGCGATTGTGGTAGCGGCGTAGGCCTTGAAGGTACCTTGCCGACTGGATAGTTGCGACGTCTCTTGCTTCTTCCAGCTGATCTAGTTCGACTAGTCGGGTATTGTTGGAGTCGTCTTCTGAGTAGGCCCAGACTCGTGGAGGGCCGAACTGTAACTCGGTAGGTAGCATAGCCTCGGCACCGTAGACCAGAAAGAAAGGGTATTGCCCTGTTGCCCGACTAACCGTGGTTCTGAGAGACCAAAGAACAGATGGGAGTTCTTGTACCCACCGGCCCGCATATGGTTGTAGTCGGTCGAATATCCTGGCCTTGATGCCTTGTAAGACCATACCGTTGGCTCGCTCAACCTGCCCGTTGCTCCGCGGGTGTGCCACAGATGCATAGCAGATCTTGATGCCGAAATCGTCGTAGAAGTCTTGGAATAGGCCCGCCGCGAACTGAGTACCGTTGTCGGTAATGATGCGGTTAGGGACTCCGAACCAGTATAATATACTCATGATGAAGTCCTTTGCTCGTGCCGCTGTAATTGTTGCAATGGGTTTAGCCTCAATCCACTTGGTGAACTTGTCCACCGCGACAAATAAATGTGTGAATCCTCCTGGCGCTTTCTTGAAAGGCCCGACCATGTCGAGCCCCCATACTGCGAATGGCTAGGAGATGGGGATAGTTTGGAGTTGCTGGGCTAGAAGGTTTGTTTGTCTTGCGTAGAACTGGCAACCCTCACACTTGCGAATGATGTCTTTGGCGTCTGTTACTGCTGTGGGCTAGAAAAATCCCTGCCGGTAAGCCTTTCCGACTAACGTCCTGGATGCGGCGTGGTTGCCACATATGCCCGAGTGGATCGAGTGCAGGATCTGCTTGCCCTCCTCGGTGGTGACACGGCGCATGAGGACACCGGATGCGCTCCTTCGGTACATGTCTTCTCCGACTAGTAGGAAGCTCTTGCTTCGACGCTTTATCTGCTCGGCTTGACTGAGAAATTTGACAACAGGAGTCCTCCAGTCTTGACATATGTGCAGCACCTCATCTGTGGTCGGGGTAGGCTCGCCTCCCGACTGATCTGGTGCCTGTTTCTTCATAACTGATGGCTCCATGAGTTGCTCGACAAAGATTCCAGCTGGAACTGTTTCTCGTTTGGATCCCATGTTTGCCAGTTTGTCTGCTGCGTCGTTGTATTGGCGCAGGACATGTGTGATTTCCAGCCCGTCGAACTTGTTTTCTAGCTTGCGGACCTCCTGATAGTATGCCGCCATGGTGTTGTCGAGGCAGGTCCAGTCTTTCATGACTTGGTTTACCACGAGTTGAGAATCTCCGCGCACAACCAGTCGACGTATGCCGAGTGATATAGCGATGCGGAGCCCGTGAACGAGTGCCTCGTACTCGGCGACGTTGTGGGAAGCCGAGAAGTGGATTTGTAGAACGTACTTCAGTTTTTCGCCAGTGGGGGACGTCAATATGACTCCGGCCCCGGCGCCGCCGATCCGTAGAGAACCGTCGAAGTACATTGTCCAGTGCTCTAGCTTTGCTGTTGGTGTAGGCTGTTGGACTTTTGTCCACTCGGCCACGAAGTCGGCTAGAGCTTGAGACTTGATTGATGTCCGTGGCTGGAAGGTGATGTCGAACGCCATCAACTCGAGTGCCCATTTAGCGATTCGGCCAGTGGCCTCACGATTATGAAGGACATCCCCGAGTGGAAACGCTGTGACCACCGTGACTTGGTGTGCTTGGAAATAATGCACCAGCTTCTGGACTGTGATAAGTAGGCCATATAGCAGCTTCTGGACCTGCAGATATCTCGTTTTGGAGTCGGCGAGGACCTCGCTGACGAAGTAGACTGGCCGTTGTATTTTTTGGATATGACCCTGTTCGGGTCGCTCAACCACCAGCACCGTGCTGACTACATGTGTTGTTGCCACCAGGTATAGCATTAGCGGTTCCTGGGGTAGAGGTGACGCCAACACGGGGGGTGATGTGAGGAATTGTTTGAAGTCTTCGAAGGCTCGCTGGGCTTCCGGAGTCCATTGGAAATTGTCGGTCTTTTTGAGTAGCTTGAAGAAGGGCATGCCCCGCTCGCCCAGTCGGGAAATAAATAGGCTGAGTGCCGCCATGCAGCCTGTCAGCTTCTGGACGTCTTTGAGGTTAGTCAGGGGTGCCATGTGCTTGATGGCGTTGACTTTCTCCGGGTTGGCCTCAATGCCGCGGTGCGAGACGATGAAGCCGAGTAACTTTCCGGATGGAACACCGAAGGCGCATTTTTTCGGGTTCAACTTCATCTTGAATCTTCGAAGGTTTTGGAAGGTTTCTTCCAAGTCAGCGATGAGGTCTTCTTTGGACTTGGTCTTGATCACCACATCGTCGACGTAGGCTTCCACGTTGCGCCCGATCTGAGTATGCAGACACCGCTGAATGGCCCTTTGATAGGTAGCGCCCACGTTCTTCAGACCGAACGGCATTGTGATATAGCAATACGCTCCGAACGGTGTGATGAAAGATGTTTTCAAGCAGTCTTCTTCCCTCAGGCTGATTTGATGGTATCCCGAGTAGCAGTCGAGAAAACTGAGTAGGTCGCACCCTGCCGTGGAGTCAACCACCTGGTCTATCCGGGGGAGACCAAATGGGTCCTTGGGGCATGCTTTGTTGAGGTCGGTGTAGTCGACGCACATGCGCTAGTTACCGTTTTTCTTCCGGACCAGAACTGGGTTTGCCAACCAGTCCGGGTGGTAGACCTCTTTGATGAACCCGGCTGCAAGGAGTTTGGTAATTTCCTCCCGGATAGCATCTTTGCGGTCTTGAGCGAAGCGCCGCAGCCGTTGCTTGACTGGCTTGGCGTCTGTCTTCACGTTTAGGGCGTGCTCGATCACCTCCCTTGGTATGCCCGGCATGTCGGACGGTTTCCACGCGAAGATATCCTTGTTGGCTTGAAGGAAGGTGACGAGCGTGTCTTCCTATTTGGGGTCGAGTCCGGTCCTGACTAGAGCAGTCTTGGAGGGGTCGGAGGGGTCTAGGGGGATCTTCTTCGTATCGGAGTCCGCTGAAATTCCTGACTTCGCTGCTTTTTTAGCCGGAACTTGATCTTGCTCGACTTCTGTTGTGACGGCTTGCCGAATGTTGTCGCGCCTGACTGCCGCCTCTTGTGATTGAGCCAGTTCGCAGCTCTCCTTGTCGCAGGTGAAGGCTTGTGTGACGTCGCTGCGAAGGGAGAGGACTCCTGCTGGTCCAGGCATCTTCAGCACCATGTATGTATAGTGCGGTATCGCCATAAATTTGGCGAGTGCCGGTCGTCCGAGTATCGCGTGGTACGCGGTCTCGAAGTCGGCGACCTCGAAGCAGACAGTTTCTGTGCGGAAATTATCCCGTGTGCCGAAGGTTACCGGCAAAGTTATCTGCCCGAGTGGAGTTGATGACAGGTCGGGAATTATCCCGTGGAAGGGGGCAGTGCTCGGCCGTAGTTCTGAACGAGGGATTTTCATCTCGTCTAAAGTTTTGGCGAACAGGATATTGAGCGCGCTGCCTCCGTCTATGAGGGTTTTCTTCAGCCTGATATTTTTGACGACCGGGTCCAGGACGAGTGGATAGCGTCCCGGGTGGGAAACCCGAGCTGGGTGATCTGCTCGATTGAAGGTGATGGCCATCTCTGACCAGTGCAGGTATTGGGGGGCGTCGACCGTGGAGACCGTGTTGATGTCGAGCGCTGAAAGCTTCTGTTTGCGCTTGGACTCGTACGCGAGTGGCCCCCCGAAGATGTGGTTGAGCTCGGCTTGAGGATCTTGGAAGTCGTCAGCCGGACCCGAGTCTGGCTTGTCTTTGCCCTTATCGGTGCCAGATGATGAGGTCTACTCAGAGGCAAACTTCATGACCATATAGCAGTCTTTGGCCGCGTGCTTTCCCTTGGGGTGAAAGGGGCATGGCCCGCTCATGACTTTCTGGTAGTCGTTGTTCCGCTGGGGCCGCGATCGGCTGCGCTCCATGTTGGCCACCTCGTTGTCCGACTTCCGTTTGCGGCTGTCGTACTTGTTTTGAGATGGCTCGTTGTCGGCTTTCGCCTTCTGTTCTTTCTGTCGGGGCTCCTTCTTCTCGTCGAGGGCCTCGGCGACCGCTTTGGCCGAGTCGGCGTATTTGTTGGCCATGTCGAAGAGCGCCCGGACTGTGGATGGTGGCTTCCGAGTAAATTTCGCGATGAGTGGAGCGTCTTTTACCCCTTTGTGAAAGGCGGCGATGACAGCTTCGTCTTTGACAGTTGGGATTTGATTGCGCTTCTCGGAAAACCTTTTGATGAATTCACGCAAAGACTCGTTTTTCTTCTGGTGCAGTTGATAAAGATCATGCTCCGAAGCGGGTCTGTCGTAGGTCCCTGAAAGTTAGCGATGAACGCTCCTAGTTGTCCCAAACAATCGACCGCTCGGGAGGCCTGTCAGCCATGTCCTCGCCGAGTCGGCTAGCGCGACTGGGAGGTAGTTAGCCATGACTCTGCTGTTGCCCCCCAGCAGCGCGAACTGCTAGGTGTAAGACGGTGAGCCAGGACTCGGGGTTTGTCTGCCATCGTATTTTTCGATCCCGGTTGGGCTTGAAGCCAGTCGCCACAAGAGTCCTGTAGCTCCCGAGTGAAGGCTGGGCATGCCTTCGTCTTCGTGAGGGCTCCGACTCCGATCTTGGCGATGTAGTCGCTCGTGGTGGAGACCGAAGCGCTCGTTTTTGTCTTCTAGTCGGCGGCGTTCATCTTCCTCGCGTTCTTCGCGTCGGGCGTTTAGGGTGTGGCGAAGGTCCCGGTGCAGTCGAACTCGGAGGTCCTGATTGGGTCGGCGGTCGAATTGGCGATGCCGCCGGTTGTCATTATTGGTATTGCTGAGCGTTGTTTGCCGGGACTCTTCGCGTTGCCGACTAGAGCCGGCCGCCCAGCGTCGTGCTGATGCAGATGAGCCTGCGGCCGGAGAACCCGACCGGTTGGTCGGTATAGCAGTGTCACCCGACTGCTGTTGCTGCTGACAGGCAGCAGCTGTGATCATCGCCTTGATCTTGGCGATAGTCGGGGTGGCCTGGTGGTCAGCCCCGAGCTGGAGTGTGTCTAGCAGAGTCGCTGCGGCCACAACGTTCTGTTGTGGCGTGACAAAGACGTCGTGGTCGCCGATCTTGGTTTGGAGGATCTGCTGCTGAGCGATTCGCCCAGCCTGGCGTAGCTCGTTGTTGTGGGTTTCGCGGTCGACCTCCTCTTGTTGTAATCGGCACGCCTCCTCTTGTAGTCGGCGTCCCTCGGAAGGTGGTGTTGAAGCCATGAAGATCTCGCGGGAGAGGGGGAAGTTTGCCGAATTAAAGTCCAAGCTAGCGCTCGAACCGCTATCCGACTTGGTGTCAGACTCCGAATAGTCTATCGGAGTAAGAACGACTCCGACCTCTCTAGATCCAATCTGAAACGGTGCTCGACCGTGTCCAAACTGAACCGCTGAAGATCGGGTCTGCTGCATGGTTTGTAGATGCACAGCGTCGCCGAACCCGTGCGGGAGACTGACGATCTCTCCCCCACTCGGCCCAGCCCGCGCTGGCTCGAGGCCTAGCGCGAGCCGAACGCCGAAGGGGAGGGTTGTCCCGATGTTCGGCGATGTAAGGGATCGTCGTAGTAGGTTGTCAAAAGAGATGGCGGCGTCCCGTGGGCCGACTGGCGCAATGTCGGCTGGTCCCTCGGCTGGTGAGATCGGATCTGCTTCAGCCAAGGTGAGATTGCCGAGTAGATCGGCAACGAAATCTAGACTCCCGAAGGTGATGGTGTCTCCAGGGGAGAGCTTGGTGCCCTTGACTCCATTGATTGAATCCATCGAATCTGCTGATGAAGAATTCGCCGGAGAGCCCCTACCTGGCGCGCCAACTGTCGATGCTTTGCATCGGCAATAAAACTATGGGGCTACTCGGTGAGGGTGAATTCGATGGACTGCAGAGGAACACGAGAGAATTATACTGGTTCAGGCCCTCAAGATGAGGTAATACCCTACGTCCAGTTGAGGTGTTATTCCTTTGAGGTGTATGTAGATCGATGATCTGGTTGCTCTTGTTGTGCTTGCCCTGAGGGGCGCCTTGCCTCCCTTTATATACTACGGGACAGGGGTACATGATAAGGATCCCAGTTGGATACGACCAAGGGATTTCCTTCTTAGAGATAGAATCCTATCCGACTAAGACTATGTTTCCTTATTATACAAGGTACAGCCTGCCGGGTGCTATCTTATCTCTAATTATATGGTCCGGCCCATCCTCTATCCGAGTGGCCCATGTACTGGTAATGAGGTACCCGGGGCCCATGGCCTCCACAATAATGTATATATATATATATACACACACAAACTAGCCACCAACCCATCCGTTCGTTGCACGGGCTATTGTTTCGATATTATAATTTAATCATATAATAGATACATACATTATTGGTTATCTTCTAAATTATAGCTGCTTAGATTTAAAAAGTCTATATATAATTAACTAGGTATATGATTTAAATTTGAGATGTTTTATTGTAAGATATGGACATCAATTAAACTGTTACACCTGGGTATATATATATATATATATATATATATATATATATATATATATATATATATATATATATATATATATATATATATATATATATATAATGGTTCTATACTCCCTATGTGTATGTACTCCTACTTGTATCTACCATCCATCTGTAGCCAGTTCTCGATCGATGGTTTAGGTATATACCGTGACCAAATAAAAAAATAACAAACCGCTACCAAATAAAAAAAGTATATACTGCTACTAAATAAAAAAAGGTATATAGCGGAAAATGATTCTATACTATAAAAGATGAATTAGTGACCTGGGTCTCGCAGAACCGCAGCATGTAATGCATTTTGTCCATCTGGTCCGGAATAGGAAAGAAGTTTGCCGGCTTTGGTGGTCTCATCATGCAGCGTTAGCGCAATGCTGTCCCGTCCTAGCAAGACCGCTAGGTACAGCGGTGAAGTGCCTTTCTTGGGGATCCAAGCCAACTCTGGATCAGCCCTCAATAGCTCCTTGACGATGTCCTCATCTCCAATGCGGACAGCGTCGTGCAAGGCGGTCTCCTTGCTCTTGTTCTCGCTTCTTAGGAGCTGCTCCACCATATTGTCCCTTGTTTAATGACCTTGTTTAGTAGAATAGTATTTAGATCGATAGGCAAGCAGAGGTACGTGAGAACGCCGATGTGCAGGGAACTTGCACTCTTATATATACTGCCTGCACCGCCGAATTCGTTGGAGCCTTTTTCACTAGCATAGACCCCCTCATATGCAACGGCTCAACACTGTCATCTGTAACGGGCAAGCCAACCGTCTCAGACTTTTAGTCACTGATGTGAAACCTCATCTGTAACAGCTCTCCACCCGTTAGAGATCTGTAACGGCTTGGAACAGATAGGAAAAATCTAGGCAAAAAAATAATAAATCGGTGGCCAACCGATGCAACCGCCGTCACGCCGGTTTTGTTGCTCCGCCACCATCCATGGTTGTCGTCGCTCAGTGCCCCCCGACCTCGGGGAGGCACGTGCCGTCGCTCGGGCAGAAGGGCCGGGGGAGACTGGATCTGGTGGTCGTCGGTGGAGAAGAGAGATGAGGAGATGGCGGCCGTCGTCGCCGTGGCCAGATCCAGCACCCGTCGTCGTCGCTATGGCCAGAGCCGCCTCGAGATCATGGAGGAAGCAACGGTCACCATCATCGCCGTGGCCAGATCCAGCGCTCATCGCGTCGATGTGGCTAGATCCACCTCCCGCCGTTGTCTCCGTGGCCCGGTCCAGCGCTCGTCGTCGTCGCCGTGGCTGGATCCACCACCGAAGGCCAAGCTAGGACGTGGACGGTGTGGCGGCAGCGTGCGGGGGCGGGAATAGAGCGGACGCTAGGACTCTATGGGCGGGGACGGAGGGAGCGACGGCCACTGCACTGGGGAGGGAGAGGGAAGCATTGGCGGTGCTTGGGGAGAGCGAGAGAGAGATAGAGGCTGTGGGGTGTGTGAGAGATAGAGGCTAGGGAGACCGTTCCAGCTGTAAAGAGATTCTTGCTATGTATGGCCTTTAAAGAGGAGTATTTTGCAACTTGCTTCCTGCAGCAGTAAGCAATAAAAAGCCCAAAGTTTGTTCCACCACACAGCCAAAGCCAGGTGCACCAGCTAATTAAGATCTCTCTCTCTCTCTCCCCTTTGCCTTTAGGCGCAGTCTTTCTTTTATACACTGAGGAGCCAGGATCCTGTATTGGTAAGGTGTTGTTAAGGGACTTTGAAATAGACACTATATCGTCATTCGTTTCAAAGAAATACACCAAAGAATAACTATAGAAAAATTTTCTATCCCTCTATTTTTTAGGGTAAAACATAAGGAAAAAAATCCACTCTATCGGAGGGTGAAACCTCGACTACGGGAAGTTTGGAGACCCCCCTTTGAGATTCGGCCAGGGGAGTAGTTCTCAAGCGAAGTCGGCGTCAGTGTGTATCAGCGGAATGAAGGATGGATTGAAAGGAAGAAAGCACACGAAGAAGACAGGAGGATTTAGACAGGTTCGGGCCGCTCGGAAGCGTAATACCCTACTCCTGTATGTACGCTACGTGGGGGAGAATATGGTATGTCTGTTACAAGGTGAACCCAGCCCACTCGCCGGGGCTGAGGAAGAAGAACAGTGGCTAGAGAGTGAGCTAGAGAGCGGGAGCCAGAGAGTCCTCGGCGGTTGCTAATGCTGAAGCTTGCTTGTCCTCTAAAAAGTGGCATGGATCCTCCTTTATAGGCGAGGGGAGTCCACAGCGCCGTTACACGGAGAGAGAGACCTTCTGGTGAGTTCTCCTATAGCCACGGCCGCCTGCGACGCCCACGCCGGGGTTGGAGGAACGTCCAGTCACTCTCGCCCGCCTGCTGTGCCCATGCCGGGGTTGGTATGCAGCGGGCGGTGAAGTCGTGGAGATGTGACGGCGCGTCAGGTCATCTAGTCGTCTGGTCGTCTGCTGCTTTGACTCCGACGCACGCCCTCACCACCGAAGTCAAAAGCCTCTGACTGTACAGGAGCGGGTGGCAGGCGCGCCACGCCCCGTCACCTCATCATCAATGCGGGTGGTTGGAGAGCTGCTCCGCTTCTAGAGAACGCGCCTCGGGACTGTGCGTGTGGGTCCCGGAACCGGGGAGATCGGCACCCGGAACTGGGAGGATCGGCTCCCGGGCAGTCGGCAGTCGGCCTCGGGGCCGGGCATCGGCTCCCGAGGGCAGTCGGCTCCCGGGAGCAGCCGGCAATCGGCACCCGGGTGCCGGGGTGACCAGCGCCCGGGACCGGGGGATGCGCATCCGGGCCTGGCCAGTGCTCGGGCTCCTGGGTACCTGGCGGGAGAGTGGCCGTAGCCGGCTTTCTCTTGCGCAACACGTGGGCTCCGGAGTATTTGCCGCGGCCGAAGGCCCTCGCGTCCCCGGGGACTGGGGGACCCCCAGTCCTATTTCGCCGACAGTGGCCCTTGGCCCTGTTGTTCGGCCGGGATCAGCCCCGGGCAGGAACAGGGCCATGTCTTGAAGAAAAGAGGGGACGCGGGGTGCACCTGGTTCACGACGGACTGGTGTAGCTTGACGACTTGTTGATTTAGACGGGATACGTGCCCGGGACCCGGGCTGAAAAACATGGAATGAAGTGTTGAGGAAGCCGTGCTGGTTCGCGAGGAGGCGCAGGAAGCCGTGGCCGAGCCCGCTTCAACGGAGGCAGGGTTCCTCGACCGCGGCGAGCACCTCGTGGGGCCGATGGCCGATGAAGAGGCCGATGAAGGCGGCAATTCCCTTCTAACCCCGCCAGCGGCTGTCTTCCGGGCCAGGGGGCCCTCCGTGCCCCCGAGCGTGCAGCGAGGCTGCTGGGAATCTGCGCACGGTGCAAGGATGTTTATACAGATAGATTTGTGAAGATGCTTGATGTGCCTAGGGATGGAGCTCGGACTCGCTTCCCTCGCAAGCCTCGAGACTAGGGAGAGGCATGTGCTCGGGACCCGGGGGCCCTGGCTATCATGCGGAGGATATGTGTCCGGGACCCGGGGGCCTCGGACTGAAATATGGTTTTGATATAAGCCGGGTTCCGGGGGCCCGGGCTTGAATATGGGATGTGAGACGACCTTCCGGACGCATTCTCATCGGGGCGGTGCTGTCCGGGCTATCGCGCCCTATTCCGGGTGTCGCGTTCCTAGGCTTGCACTCGCCTTGGCGAGGCCGCCCTGGTTCGGCACCTCGGTGTCGGGCCCGGGGCGCGGATTCGAGAATCCGTGCCTCAGCTCAAATATGTGCCCGGGACCCAAGGGGCCCCGGACTGAAATGCGATTCGATATGTATGGTCGATATGTGCCCGGGCCCGGGGGCCCGGGTAAGGATATGGACCATATCGGGACGACTTCCTTGCCGAGGCGATGCTGGTTATGGTCGAGGAGCGGCGTCTCGCTGAAGAAGTATCCCGGCCTCTGTTATATGCTCTCTGGTGCTGGCCTGTCAGGGGCCACGCTCGGGCTCAGCTTCCTCGGGAGGGAGCGAGCTCTCGACACCGGGAGAAGATCCTCAACCGGGAACAGCCGATCAACCGGGAATGGATCAACCGGGAGGTGCCAATCTATCGGGAGCGGTCGGTCAACCGGGAGCAGCCGATCAACCAGGAACTAATCTACCGGGAGCGGCCGATCAATCGGGAGCAAGCGAACTCTCGAGACCGGGAGAAGATCCTCAACCGGGAACAGCCGATCAACCGGGAACGGATCAATCGGGAGCAGCCGTTCAACCAGGAACTTATCGACCGGGGGGTGCCGATCTATCGGGAGCGGTCGGTCAACCGGGAGCAGCCGATCAACCGGGAACTAATCCACCGGGAGCGGCCGATCAACCGGGAGCGAGCGAACTCTCGAGACAGGGAGAAGACCATCAACTGGGAATGGATCAATCGGGAGCAGCCGTTCAACCGGGAACTTATCGACCGGGAGCGGCCTGCCCGGACTCGCGTTCGACAGGGCAGTGTGGTCCGGATTATCATACCCTTTGTGTGTCCGGGACCGGGCGCCGGGGTCCTGGCACGGGATGGTCCCCTTCTGACGCCGCCCGGGGTCTGGTCCGAAGAAGGCCAATGACCTCTCCCCGTGCGACGGCGTCTTCGGGCGCAAGCATCCGGTGAAGCCGATGGCCGACAAAGAGTCCGGGGAAGACGCCGGTTTCCTTCTGGCACCATCCGCAGCCGCCTTCGGGGCCCGGGGGCCCTCCATGCCCCCGAGCGCCCCCCTTCCGACGCCGCCCAGGGTCCGGTATGGAGCTCACCGGTGACCTCCCCCTGTGTGGCGACATCTCTGGGCCTCGCTCGTGCTTGCGCTCTGGTTTGCCTGTATTGTACAGAGAGAGATATTCGCATATGTATATGATCATGTTTATGTTTCGTACCTTTGCTTATTGTGTTGTTCGGAGTTCGCTTGCATTCGAGGCCCTGTGTCTGGGAGCGCCGAATACCGGGCGCGATCTTGACAGCCAGAGCCAGCAGCCGTGGACAGCCGCCGGGCCCTGGCACAGCCACCTGCCCCGGGAGCTCAGTCCCCAGGGGCGGCGATCAACCGGACACGAGCCTTCCGGAGCGACGAAGTCCATAGCTTTGGCCCCTTCCGTCTTGAGGATCCGGGGGCCCTCCGTGCCCCCGGGCGTCGTTGGCCGAGGGGGTGCAGCGAGGACAGTCTTTTGACTCGCCGGGAGCCCTTCAGGGTCTGACTCTGACCGGGCGCGGGGTCCCCAGGCAGCGAAGTACCCGGCGCCTCGCCGGGGCCGGGTAGGAGCTGGGCAGGCCGGGCACCGCAGCCGGTCCTGGAACCTAGGCTGTACATACAACAGGGGAAGAATGCAAACTGAGCAATATGTAAAGGTGGATAAGGTAACGTATCTGGACATTGCGAAGGGCGTCGTGGCACCGCGAGCACAGTCCCGGGGCCGGGAGCGTTGCTCGCCCCCGGGAACGTCGAGTATTGGACCGACTCGCCGTGAACCATCGTCGCGCCCAGGTCCCCTTCCCGGGGCCTTCAGCAGCCGCCTGCCCCGGGTGCTCGGTCCTCGACGGCTGCGAGGGGCCCAGGGACGAGTCCAGCGGGACGGTTGAGTCCGTAGTTTCGACCCCTCCTGTCTTCCGGGTCCGGGGGCCCTCCGTGCCCCCGGGCGCCTGTGGCCCTAGGAGCGCCACGAGGCCGCGGGAACAAGCTTGACCGGAGACGGGGTCGTCAGGCAACGGAGCATCTGGTGCTTCGCCGGTTGCCGGGGAGGAGCCGGCCAGGCCAGGCTCCGCAGCCCGCGTCGAGGTTCAGAAAGCCTACCTAAAACCTGCCGGGAATTGGTGTAATCTGCACACGATGAATTGTGAGAGTATTTGGCTCGTTCCCTTATCCACTCCATGCTACGAATCGTGGCGTCGGTCATCTCCCGATGGCGTCCTCGGAGTCGCGACCGTGCGGAGGGAAAGATCACGCATAACCATTTCACCCCCTACCTCCAGAAAGAACCGACCCCGAAGCTAGCCAGGCAAGGCGCCAGAGCCGCCGGGACCCGGGGCGCCTCCCGGAGGGCGTCCTTAGGTCCCCGCAAGCTTGACAACGCCCTGGACCTAGCATGTCGGGATACGATTACTCGTCGGTAGGGGACTGATGATAATGCGCGAACCCCAACCGTCGCACGGGCGTGGCCTGATTATGCCCCCAAGGGATGAGACAGCCACGAGCACAACACATGGAAACAGACGAAAGGGACGACACCGGGAAAGATATTAAAAATGCTGTTTATATGAAAGCGTATACGCATGGGGGCCCCGGCCAGCGCCGAGATTCTGAGAAATCCGACGCTGGCCCGGGCACACCGGAACTTACAGGATGTATTTATAGATGAAATTTGTGAAGATTCTCCCAGGCTTACCGAGCCCGGTCGGGAAACGTCGATCATCAGGAAGGGGCCTTCCCACAGGGGGAAGGTTCATTTCATTCCGACCCGTGCGAGGACACGGCGGAGATTCTAATCCCCAACCTGAAGTGATCGGGCCCGAACCTTACGCCAAAGATAGCGCTTGAGGCCTTGCTGGTACGAGTGACGTGAAGCTAAGCATGCCACCTTCGTTCCTCGAGGAAGTCGAGGTCGCCGAGCTGCATGTTGTTGTGGTTGATGTAGCCGTTGTAGCGCTGTACCCGAGAAGTGTCGAAGGTGAGTTCTGACGGCAGAACGGCTTCGGCCCCGGACACCGGGAAGAAATGGCGTTTCCCCGGTCGCTCGGCTTGGTGTGGCATGATTCGCCCCCAACACCGCCGGGAGCTCGTCAATCCGCTTGACGCCATGCTTTTTGAGGTCACTGTGAGACCTTGTCTTGAGGCTCCGCAGGATCTCCGTGTTCGCCCGCCCAGCCTGCCCATTGCTCGCAGGGTGGTCGGGGGAAGCGGAGCAGAGCTTCACGCCAACGTCGGAGCGGTGTTCGCAGGAGAGTTCGCTCGTGAAACTGCGCGCCGTTGTTGGTGACGATTCGACACGGTGTAATGTTGCAGGGTACCTCGCCGACGATGTTCTCCTGCATTTGTCACGTGCTTCCCGATCCCGGCCCGACGGGGGCCGGTAGCCGGGCTCAACTCCCCGGGGAGTGAGCTCTTCGCGGCCGGGAGCATATATAGGTCTGGGGCCCGAGGGCACTGATTGGAATGTGGTTGGACATATTGATACATGCCGGGATCGGGAGGCCCGGGCTTGAACATGGGAGGTGTCGGGATGACCTTCCAGGACTCGCTCTCGCCTCGGCGAAGCCGTCCGGGTTATCAGTCCCCATCTGGTTATGAAAATGTTTGAGGTTGTCCCGGGCGCCACGTTCCTAGGCCCGCTCTTGCCTTAGCGAGGCTGCCCTGGTTCAGGCTCCACGGTGCCGGGCCCAACAAGCGGATCCCGGGCCACGCCCTTATCGGGCGAGGGGCCCCGGGACCCGGGGGGCCAAGCTAGAATGTGGAATGAATCGGGACGAGTTCCCCGGACTTGCTCTCGCCAGGGCGGTGCTGTCCGGGTTACCACGCCCCATATTGTTGTTCCCGGTTAGGAGCGGGATTCGGACCGTCCGCAGAGGGTTCGAACCGTCCGAAGCAGGGCGACCGGACCGTCCGCGTAGGGATCGGACCGTCCGCCGTGGGTTCGGATCGTCCGAACCACCTCGATCGGACTTGGCCGGCTACTGCTCCTGCCGGAACTTCCTGACGCGCTCAACCAGCCTTTGGACGGCGCGGCACTCCGAGAGGTCATGCAAGTCCGTCTCATGGACGGTGCACCACTTCCGAGCTATGGCCAGCTCGAGACGCTCGGCCAAGCCCTGGATGGCGCGGCACTCTGTGATGTCATGCCAGTCTGTGTCGTGGAAGGCGCACCACCCCCGGGCTATGGCCGGCTCGACACGCTCGGCCATGCCCTGGACGGCATGGCACTCCGTAATGTCGTGCCGGTCCGTGTCGTGGAAGGCGCACCACCCCCGGGCTATGGCCGGCTTGAGACTCTCGGCCATGCCCTGGACGGCGCGGCACTCCGTGAGGTCGTGCCAGCCTGTCTGGTGGAGGGGGCACCACTTCCGGGCCGTTGCCGGCGGCGGCGGCGCACGTGCGGCCTTTTGCCACTTGCCACCACCATTGCCTCCGCGGGTAACATGGCCCCAGGCGTCGCCCATAGCCGCCATGGTGAAGTCCTCGGTGGCCTTCTTGGCCTTCTGGCGCTTCCTCCTGTTCCGCCGTGACGCGGGACGTGAGAGCTCGCCATCCTCTCCAGGGCCCCTGCCGAGGGCCCTGGGAGGCGGAGAGGTGCACCGTGGCGGGCCTTCCACAGGGCTAACATTGCCCGGCGGGATGAAGCCGCTGGGCCCCTCGCCGTAATCCCGCGGATAATGGCCTCCTGCCATGGAGTGCACCGGTAATGGAGACGCCGGCGTATCACCTGAAAAGGAAACTCCCCCTACCTGGCGCGCCAGCTGTCAGAGGGTGAAACCTCGACTGCGAGAAGTCCGGAGACCCCCCTTTGAGATTCGGCCAGGGGAGTAGTTCTCAGGCGAAGTCGGCGTCAGTGTGTATCAGCGGAACAAAGGATGGATCAAAAGGAAGAAAGCACACGAAGAAGACAGGAGGATTTAGACAGGTTCGGGCCGCTCGGAAGCGTAATACCCTACTCCTGTATGTACGCTACGTGGGGGAGAATATGGTATGTCTGTTACAAGGTGAACCCAGCCCACTCGCCGGGGCTGAGGAAGAAGAACAGTGGCTAGAGAGTGAGCTAGAGAGCGGGAGCCAGAGAGTCCTCGGCGGTTGCTAATGCTGAAGCTTGCTTGTCCTCTAAAAAGTGGCATGGATCCTCCTTTATAGGCGAGGGGAGTCCACAATGCCGTTACACGGAGAGAGAGACCTTCTGGTGAGTTCTCCTGTAGCCACGGCCGCCTGCGACGCCCACGCCGGGGTTGGAGGAACGTCCAGTCACTCTCGCCCGCCTGCTGTGCCCATGCCGGGGTTGGTATGCAACGGGCGGTGAAGTCGTGGAGATGTGACGGCGCGTCAGGTCATCTAGTCGTCTGGTTGTCTGCTGCTTTGACTCCGGCGCACGCCCTCACCACCGAAGTCGAAAGCCTCTGACTGTACAGGAGCAGGTGGCAGGCGCGCCACGCCCCGTCGCCTCATCATCAATGCGGGTGGTTGGAGAGCTACTCCGCTTCTGGAGAACGCGCCTCGGGACTGTGCGTGTGGGTCCCGGAACCGGGGAGATCGGCACCCGGAACCGGGAGGATCAGCTCCCGGGCAGTCGGCAGTCGGCCTCGGGGCCGGGCATCGGCTCCCGGGGGCAGTCGGCTCCCGGGAGCAGCCGGCAATCGGCACCCGGGGCCGGGGTGACCGGCGCCCGGGACCGGGGGATGCGCATAAGGGCCCGGCCAGTGCCCGGGCTCCTGGGTACCTGGCGGGAGAGCGGCCGTAGCCGGCTTTCTCTTGCGCAACACGTGGGCTCCGGAGTATTTGCCGCGGCCGAAGGCCCTCGCGTCCCCGGGGACTCGGGGACCCCCCGTCCCATTTCGCCGACACACTCCAACCCAATTTTTTCAATCCTTTGGCTGGGTCATACAACAAGTATAAGAAAATTTCCTATGTTTTTCAATCCTATAGTTTTACACATGTATTCTTATCCTATTTTTACGCTTTTCGTATCCCTATAGTTTAAAAATCCTACAAACTGAACGAACCCTTAGGGCTCGTTTAAAATACCGGATTAAGAAACATAGGAATAGAAAAATCACAGGAATAAAATAGGAATGCATGTGTAAAATAGAGGATTAAAAACCACAAAAAAAACTATATAAACGTATATTTGGATAGAGCACGGGAAAAACACAGGAATATTTAAATGACTTGAACCACTAATTAAAATCTTCACGTGTTAGAATAGAGCAAATTAATAATTAATGATATACTGCTCTGTTCCTATAGAGAAGCCGAGCAGCACAGTGATTCAATCAGACACTGGATTGCTTCGTTCCCACGCAAAGGAAAAATAAAAATAGCTTGGAGTGGATTGTTATTTTCCTGCGGAATGGACGGCCAAGGAAATTTTCCTTCGAATTTCCTCCGATTTTCTTGCTAGCGATTCCCTTGATCCAAAGTCTGCTACATTACCCCAAATCGACGGGAATGTAAATCCTCTAATTTTTCGTGAGTTTTTTCTCCAATCCGAAGGAGCCCTTAATGCATGTCAGCAAAAAGTCTCGACGACATGCACTTGGACGTTTACACAGCACCGTGTGATTAATGCTTTAGTCCCTCGCTGTTGTAACAGAGACGTTGTGAGACATGCACCCTAAGCTCCCGTTTTGTCTTTTGTTAGACCATTTTTTCCTTTCACAGACAAACCGAATTTTCATGCCGTGCTTTTCCAGCATGTGATCTTTAAGGTCTCAATTGCTCTCTTTCGTTTTCCATTTTCATAAGGAAAGAACAACATTTCCACACGTCTATTAATATATACTCCCTCCATTCTTTTTTTAATGACGTTGGTTGATTTAAAAATATCATATAAATAAAAATGGAGCTAGTACATATACTCAATAAAGTGCCCGTATTTTGTAACGAATTTCTAAATTAGACATGCTCAAATGTCATTCTCATGGCACATGTTGCAATATTGCTTGCATTCGGATGAGCACCCTTGCAAAATGGAATGACAACCTCACTATCGAGGACATCTTATAAGAATGGGGACGAAGGCAGCTCAGCTCAACTGCTGTGCTGGGAGACAAGGCAGAAATAGTTGCCTCTTCTATTTTTGCAGAGGGAAATGTGTGTGCAAGTGAGCTTTGCAGTTGAGAAATATAGCTTTTTTTTTAATAATGGAATTCATTCCGGCCTTTACTTCAAAGAAGCTATAGCCAATTATTATATAGATTACAGGTCGAAAGACTATAACTTACATAATCACAGCTTGATTAAAAATAAGAAAACTACTTACACTAAAAAAAACTATGTAGAGGCATTTTTATAGAGATGATCTAAAAATTACCACTAATTCAAGAGTTACATACTCTAGAGACACTTTTTAGAGGCATTTTAAATATTTCCTAGAATATTTTTATCATAGAGATACTTTAGAGACAGTTTTAGCATATTTTAGAGACATTTGCTAAAATTATCTTGTAGAGGCATCTTTTAGTCACTCTAGAATTTGCCTCATATGTAAAGACATTATGTTGAGCCATTTTAACCTCTCTTGAGGCACTTTTTAGGAGGGTAATTTACACTAATTAACCGGATATAAGTAAAACAAGGCACATGGAAACAATTAATGAGATAAGGTTGAGATGGCAAGTGGAAGGAAGGTAAAAATAATTTACCTAAGAGGTCTTGAGTTCCAAGGATTGGTAGAATTGTATTTTTCCCTCTTTTTCACAATGGTTTACCATAGTAGAAAATCTAGGTCTCTAGAGAATGACTCTATTAACATATAGACATAAAGGTATTTTACATAATGCCTCTTCGTCATAGAGACAATTCACCATAATACGAGGAATTCAAAATGCATATATGGTGCAAGGTGTTTTTCTTGTAGTGTTATAACACCAGCCTAAAGACAGAGATAACACTTCCATCTATGGTTGGCGAGGAACTGCATAACCATTCTTTCTGCAGCGGCTTGCATTCCTCAAATCAGGAAACAGAATCTCCGAAATCAACGGCCAATCAATGCGCAAATCGAATTTTGCTCACATCACGGCCGACGGCTGACGTTGAATCAAAGCAAAAGATAACATCAAAGAGTAACTAAGCTGTAAATCAGTCGTTCATCTAGATCTTGCCACCACCATAGCCAACAAATCCGATCCGGCGGGGACTATAGATGGCCAAATGGGTCGTGCTACTCAGGGGCAGCCTGAGCACATGCGCACTATTCGTAGCCCAAGCACGGCACGGCCTGTTTGGTCGTGGGCCATGCCGGCACGGCCCATCTAGCCTTGCTGTGCTTGGGCTGGCACCATAGCACGGCGCGCTGGCACGGCATGGCCTGGCCCGTGAGGCATGGCCCTTTTTCAATATTTTTCTTTTTTTTCTCATTTCCCTAATATGTTCATATATTTTCCTCCATTTTTTTTATATTTTCCCCTACTTTTCTCTATTTTCCCATAATTTTTCCTCATTTTCCTCTCCTATTTCTTTACTTTTCTTTCTTTGTTTTCTCTTTTTTCCTTTTTCTGTTGGGCCAGGCCATGCTGATGGGCCTTTTCTGGCATATGGGTCATTATCATGCTCGGGTCAGCCCGGCACGCCTTCGTTGTGGACCGTGTCTCTTCGGTGGATCAATATGAAAACGCTGAAGAACCTCAATCAGTGCCTGCAGTGAAGACTGATCCTGTCGCTCGGATAGGTGAGGCCATGCAGAAACAGTCCATTTCGAGTGAGACAGAAAATCTGGGTCAGGGACAAGGCAAGCAGCAGAGAAGATGCAAAGAATGCAACTCAGAAAATCTGAGTGGAGGACAAGTTATACAGGGAGCATTGCAAATCAGGGTGGCACAAGCACAACTACACACGCCACAAGAATGGCCTTCCTCCGCTCAGCCAAGAGGAATGCTTGGTGGAAATGGAATTAGCCAAGAGGGACCTAAAAGACTATGATTTCTGAGGTGAACTGTAGTTCCACTACGATATTCTAATGACTTAGCATTTTGTTTCGCCATGTTGTCTAGGCTGATATGGTAAACATTCTGAGAAAGGTTGCAGTGCTTTTGTTTGAGAAAGGTTGTCTGAGCAGGGAATGGAATATTTGTGCAACTGAAATGGAGTGGTCTGTTACATTGACTAACTGCAGAGTGGTAGCAGAACCTGGTTGCTGCTGTATAGTTGCCCTAGTAGAACTGGTGGTGGCAGTTTTGATGTTGCTTATTCTGTAATGGGATGCTATGCTGCTATGTGAGACTACATGTTTCTTGCTATCATACATACATACATGCTGGTTGGGTTGAAGTTGAACTGGTTTTGTCTTAATATTGGTGCGTCTACTCTTATCTGAAGAAAATAGGACACTAACTGAAACAACAAAGTATATACTCTACAGAAACAAAACAATGCAGCAAGAATCACACAACAGCAAAGCTTAGTAGACGGATCATATGTCCAAAGAAACAAACCTGAGCCAAGACGAGGAGATATAATAGATATAACCAATTCTTGATCAAATTAAGCGGCAAATAATCGCGCGCAAAATTGAATGAAAAATCCGGCGCGCGCAAAATGCAAACAAGACGCGGAAGAAACTCCCGCCTCCACATCCGCCTCCAAACCAAAACCAAATCTTCTTCTTGCGCTCCATCCATCCGCCGCCGCCGCTGTCGCGCTGTGGGCTGCGGAGGTCGCGATGCCGATCGAGCTACCGCGGGGCCTGCCCTTCGCCGTGGACGCCCGCCTCGGCCCTCAAGCGCCACAGCTTCCTCACCCACGACCACCTCGCCGGCATCACCGCCACCAACGTCGCCGCCGTCTACACCTCCCGCCTCACCATCCTCACAGGCAATGCTTCATCTCGCTTCCAGGTGATTGGGTTCCCCAGGATGTCGGAGCGAGCAACGGAGATGCTTGCGTTGGCACGGGCGAAGCAGCAGCCTGAGCCACTCATCACCAGGGCTTCTTCGCAGTGGTACGCATACTATGAGCCACCAGAGGGATCAACGAAGAAGCCGGCACTGACAGAGCCAATGCGCGATGAATTCGGGGTGTGGCACATCTGCTTCTCGATGCATTCGTCCCGCGAAGAGCTGGAGCAGGCATTGAGGTTCATCCAGCCCAAATGGGTCAACTCGACAACCCCTCTAGGCATGGCAGTGGAGCTGTCCTATGTCAAGAAGCACTGCTTCGCATCCCGGTTACGCAATGATGGTCCCCTCTGGAAGCTGCTCATGTTGTCTGATGGAAATCCTACAGTTTTCTTCCGGATCACCACAGGCTGTATCCACTGTAGAGATGATCAAGAAAAGTGAGGAGGAAGAGGTCACTTCTTCTGTTGATGAGTCTTTCGGTGCTGATAGCATCAAGATGCAGAATAAAGAATCAATTCTGGAAGACTTTGAAATCAATGTGGAGCCGCCTGTGACGCTGTTTGGGATGGCAAGTTTTGGATTGCCACAGGAACCTGAACTGTGCAAGGATGAGAGTGAGAGCATTGACATAGATGAACTTCAAATGCAAGAGGAGAATTCAGCTACAGAATGTGAGCAGTGGAAGGGTGGCAAATCTGACATAAGCTCTGAAGTAATTGATTCAGTTGAAGTTGTGCCAAAAGAGCAGGACTCAGCAATAGAATCCAAACAGCTGAAAGATCGCAAACCTGAAAATGGCATCAAAGAAATTGATTTAACTGAAGTTGAAGCGAACAAGCACATAGGTAATGAGTGTGTGACAGCAACTGAGAGAGATGAATTTGAACCTGAAAAACAGAAATTCACTGGCAGATATCAGTTGCAGAAAGTATGCAAGCACAAGGAGATGGAGAGTGTTGAGTCGATTGTAGAAGGTAAAAACAGTGAAGAAGTAATTCGTCAGATTTTGGCAGTGGATCATCTAGCCTCCTCGCAGGAAAGAAACAAAGAGGTAGCGAAAGAGGAGACTGTTCCACTAGAAACTGATCATGAGAATTCTGAAGTTCCTGACAAGGCAAGCAGTGACTCAAGCGCTATTGGATCATCCAAAGGTCTGAACGCTAACCTGAGGAAGCTGTACAGGTCGATGAACGTGCCGGTTCCTCGTCCCCTGCCCTCATTAGTTGAGCTCATGGCAGCCTCAAAGCGACCAAGGGTTTCCCCTGTAGTGCAGATATAGGCTCATGATAGGTTCATCTGTTGTTTCCTGCCTCTACTTTCAGTCATTGTTTGAGTTAGACCTGTCATTTAAAAACAGATGCAAGGTGATCTACTTCCATTGTAACAGCGATGCTATAGCATAATAATATAGAACTGTTCTTAATAGTTAATACTAGTTTGGAATGAAAATACCATGCTACAAACTTGCAACTTTCAGGAATTCAGGGCAATAACGATTGGTTCCTTCTGCCTTGTTTGGGAACATGTAGTGATTTACGATTTTGTACCAAAATCGTTTGGGTCAGCAAGTGTACAATGCTCGACAGGGAAAAAAAGCTTTTGTTCTGCGAGAAACTCATCCAGTGCCAATCATAACTAAGTTCAAGCCCCTTTGAGTACTATTTTGATGCTCTTTTCATGAGGAGGTGTTTTACAATACTCTCTACTGGTAGTAGAATCAAGCAAGAACTTACACAAACAAAGACCATAGGAAGGAGGAACTGGAAGCAGTCACTTTCCTGAAGTCTGTGTGTGTAAGTGAACCTTCTGGTTGAGAAACCATCCAGGTGACGTTGCTGGCTAGTGGATTATTATTCATTGGAGATTGACACAAATGCTGCATTGGGAATGATCAGTGAGTAGAATACTGAAACTCGGTATTAATTACCTTGCAAAAAAAAAGTAAGAAAGAAACTGAGTATTACTTTGGCTGCATCCTACAAAACAACTGTGCTGCCAGCCATTGTAGCAGATCGCAGGAACTTTTACCCCTGGAAGTTACTGGCTTAATCCTGGGTTGATCTCAATGTTACAGAGATCATTGAGCAATAAGGAGTAGTACAAAGAAAAGCTTCTGAAAAACTCACACTTAAGAGAGAGAGACAGAGAGATCTCATATTGTGACATCATGTAGCATTCCAGAATGTCCTCTTTACATAATCAGTTCTATGAGGAGGCCAACTGCATAACTACAGAAAGTGTCAAACAGCCCTTGGTTTCACAACAGGGAGATACTTCTCAGGGACAAACTTTATATGTTGATCATATTTCCCACCTGAAACCAGCAACTCAGCCGTGGAAGCTTCATGGGAGAAGTTATTTTGATCAATTTTCGAGAGGTAAACCCCAGCCTTCTGTACCTCTCCTTTCTGCAGTAACTGCCTAACTAAAGCATTTAGCAAGCAGGAGTCAGCAGTACAACCATTCTTCTCCATCGAAAGAAAGAAATCATCCAGCTCTTCTAGCAACCCTTGTTTTATAAAACTTTTCATCATAAACAAGTAGGTCACGCCATTCGGCACTAAACCTTTAGCCAAGAGAGAAGCAAACAAATCCTTAGCTTCATCATGCCTGCCACCTTTAAGCAACGCACCAATCATAATGTTAAAAGTCCTAGTCTCAAGCTGGAAATCCATCAAATATAGGTTCTGAAACATTCGGAGAGCATCGTCGGTGCAGTTATTTCGGCAAAGTCCTAGAAGTATTATGTTGTATGTGCCAATATCAAGCTTTATCCCACTTTTAATCAGCCAGAGATAGAGTTCTTTCGCAGCTGCAGTTCTCCGAGCCTGAAATAACCCCTCCAGGATTATGTTATACGTAATAATATTCGGATTAACACCCTTGCTTGCCATCTGTCTGAAAAGAGCTAATGCATCTTCTATCCTACCATTTTTACAGTAACCATTAACCATGGTACTGTAAGTAACATCATCAGGTTTCACCCCACTAAACACCATACCTTCAAGTAACTTCATTGCTTCGTCCATTTTACTATTTAGGCAATATCCATCTATGAGTATATTGTATGTAATGACAGTAGGCTCCACACCTCTACGAACCATTAAGTCAAAGATGTTTTTGGCTTTTGCAACCTTTCCTTCTTTGCATAGGTGGACCATTATTGTACTGAAGAAAATGGTGTTGGGACAGATGCCTCGATCGATCATTTCAAAAGCTAACTCCTCAACCTTGTCCCATTTATCACAGGTACACAGACCATGAATTAGGGTGTTAAAAATAACGACATTAGGAGTTAGTCCTTCAGATATGAGCCTATTGAATTGGGACATAGCATCATCAACTCTGCCTACCCTACAAAGTCCGTCCATTACTGTTGCGTAATTGATTATATTAGGGTTCAATCCTTGCTGCCTCATTTTGCTAAATACAAGCATGGCCTCATCTACCTTTCCATGTTTAGCGTATGTGCCTATTATTGTGTTAAAGATATAATGACCAGGTTGCACACCGTTTCGTACCATCACATCCAAGAGATGATGCATCTCAACAAGAGATCCTTCAGCAGCATACCCATGAAGCAGAGTACCGTAGGTAGCAATAGTAGGCTTGTGGCCCCTCTTGACCATAGAATCAAAAACCTCTCTAGCCTCCATGGATCTTCCACTCTTGCAGAGATAGTCCATCAGTGTGTTATAAGTAACAACATCTGGTTCAACACCATCTCTGCGCATCTTTTTGAGAATCCCAATAGCCTCTTTAGGCTTTCCTGAAGAGCAATATCCATGCACAAAACTATTATACGTGACGCAATCAGGCATAAAACCGTTCTTAACCATCCTAGTAAGGACCTCTGTGGCCTTGTCCATTGCTTGAGACTTGGATAGGGTAGCAATAATCGAGCTGTAAGTCACAATATTAGGCGATATCCCCTGATCCAGCATTTCATCAAATAGGCAATAAGCTTTGTCCACCTGACCCTCTCTAAGCAAGCCGTTGATGACAGTGTTATACGACACCACGTTGGGTTGGCAGCCTCCTCCTGCTGTATCACCAGCCATCATCATGATGTGGAGCAGGTCAAGAGCTTGTTGACTTGTGTTGACATCACACAGTCCCTTGAGAAGAATATTGTAGGAGAATACATCTGGCGTGCAGCCCAGGTCAGGCATTCGTCGCAGCGCAATGTCCATTGCCTCGCTGGTCCTATCATAGACAAAGAGGCCCTTGAGGAGAGGATTGAAGGTGATTGCGTCCACCCTCCATCCGGTCCTAATGACACGGCCGACGGTGGCGAAAGCAAGGTCCAATTGGCCGACGCGGCTGCAGCAGCCAATGACGATGCTGTACGTGCATAAGTTGGGGGTCACCTTGGCTCGGGCCACCATGCGGTTGAAAAGGGAGACGGCGACGGCGGGGCTGTCACGCGTGACGTCGGAGAGGGCGCGGTTGAGGTCGTAGATCGAGCTGCTACCTCGGTGGAGCAATTCGTCGAATGCGTGGTGGGCGTCCTCGGACTCGGCGGCTCGCTGCCGACCTTGGGTTGTGCGGTTCAGGCGGGAGGCGCCGCCGTCGGGCCCCAGGGCGCTGACGCGGAAGCGGGCGCGGCGTGAGGACATGGCCGGCCGGAATGAGGAGAGACTAGAGATAGAGAGGTGGAGGGGTTGGGGTTGGGGAAGGTGGGGTGACAGTGGGAGGAAGGCGGCCGCTTGTCTGGCTGGTGGAAGCTTATGGTTGGAGCATTTTGTACCCCACCGCCGCCGCCGCCGCCGCACAAATCTCGGCTGGCGGGAGGCGAGAAGAAGTGGACAAGAATAAATGGAAAAGAAGAAAATAATAATAATAATAATAATATACAAGTTATGGGTCTTTCTGAAATGCTGGGCTGATCTGGGCTTCTCAATGGCCGGGAGAAAACACCTATCATTCTGGGATAAGGCCAGCAGCAGCAGGAGCCTCGATCCAATTTCGAATTTTTTTTATTTTTATATGTATTTAATAAAATATTTACAAAACTACATTTTCATTTAAAAATTTACAAAAATATACTCCCAACGCCCTCTGGGAAAGCGTTTTTTATAAATCGTCCTTCCAGAGAGCGATTTAATGACGTGGCTAGCGGCCAACGGCCGTCTACCAATTTGCAGGCGGCTCGCCCGGCCACCTAAAAACCATTCTCGGAGAGGACGACAAGAGGGCCGCCTAGGGTCGGATTTTTGTAGGCGGCCACCTTGCCGCCCTCTCCGAGGGCGGTTTTTGGGTGGCCGGGGAGCCGCCTGTAAAATGGCCGGCCCCCGGCTGGATTTTTGCAGGCGGCCCCGTTGCCGCCCTCTTCGAGGGCGGTTTTTGGATGGCCGGGTATAAAACCCCCTTCCAGTCTCCAAAAATGTTATAAAATTCACTAAAATCATAGAAAAAAAAAGAAGAGAGAGCTAAGAGCGAGGCTGAACGAAAGCAGCGAAGCTCTATCAGTTTGCTGATTCGTTACAGGTAAAATTTATTGTTTCTTTGTAATTTCTATTTATATGCAAGAATTGATATAGTATTGTACTGGTTATGTGTATAGTACTATAGGAAAATAAGTTGTTACTCGTAGATCTGTAAGTTTTTAGTTAATCTGTTAGATGACTTAATTTTGTAGAGATGTGAAAGAGAATATTGGTACCTAGTTTAACTGTATTTTTTCATCAACAGAAATATCAAATAAGGTGATATTTCAGTTATTTCACGGGCAAGGGAATATTAGATATGATCCAGAAGGGATAGATCTGTCGGATTTTAGTTCAACGGCTAAGGGGATTGATAGACTAGCTGAGAGAAGTTTTGGGTCAGTGTTAAACTGGCTGATGCGAGGGTTTCGACTGAACCCCGAGCTCAGTGCAATAACCTTGTATGTAGTAGTCAGTCGTGCAGCTGAAGGTTTTTTTTGGAACTGATGCCAGTGTATTGCACTGCCACTTGGAGATGGTATGTGAAAAATGTATTTCAACGTGGTTGGCCACTGGGCATACTTGTGTCAATATATGAGAAAGATGACACCGCTGGTGCAATGCCCGTGCAAGATGATGAGGGTCCAAGTACGGTGGGAGGTGATAGCGAAACAATAGAAGAAAATAAAGGAGGGAATGGAAAAGATAGACAGCCAACAGGTGTGGCAGATGAGGAAGAACAAATCAATACCATCATCGAAGAAATGGATAGAGAAGATTCTGAAAACGAGCAAACAGAGTATGATGATTCGTCTGATGAGGACACCGTGATGCCTGCAGAATGGAGCAACGAGGACTTCTCTGGGCTTGCTATCTCCGAGAGACATCATGTGCCATGGGAGTACAAGGAGAATGAGGTCATCCAAGGGGATAAGTATGCATATGTGGAGGATTTAAAGGAGGCAGTAAAACAATGGGCCGTGTCACTTCAAAGTGAGTTCTCGGTCGTGAAGTCAAGCAAATCGGTATATGAAGTGAAGTGCATGAAGCATGGGTGTCCATGACAGGTGCACGCATTCAAGGGTAAATGGAAAGATTATTGGCAAGTTTTAATCGTGACTGAGCATTCATGTTATTTACCCGATGTTGAAAAATATCACAGAAATATGACATCTGCATTTGTTACAACAGAGTTGAACTCCCATATTGTCAACAATCTGGGGTACGAACCAAGGTCAATTGTCAGACATATTAAAGAGAAATTCAAACATATAATTAGCTATGCTAAGGCTTGGAGGGCAAAATAGAAGGTTGTAGAGATGAGATTTGGCACATTTGAAGCATCCTATGATAATTTGCCTCGTCTGTTAGGCTGTATTCTTCAGAGGAATCCGGAGACGTGCTACGACCTAAAAGCCTTTCCATCAATTCACCATGGTAATAAAAGTGTGTTGCAACGAGTATTCTTTGCATTAGGTGCTTGCATTCAGCATTTGTCCATTGTCGTCCCATCCTCACATCGATGGGATATTTTCTGACCGGGAAGTACAGAGGGCAGATCTTAATAGCAATTGGAGTTGATGGGAACAACCAAGTTCTACCAGTGGTTTTTGCTTTTGTTGAGAGTGAGAACACTGATAGCTGGTATTGGTTTCTAGAAAGGGTTAAGTCTGCAGTTGTACGGATGAGACTAGACGCATGCTTTATACATGATCGTCACGCCGGCTTGCTGCGTGCAATTGAGGAATTAAGATATGGATGTATTGAGAAGAGATACCCACTAAGGTGGTATGATGTCCAAAGCAGATGGTGCATACATCATATGGGTGCTAATTTCTACAGATAATTTAAGAATAAGCACCTTATGGATCTTTTCAAAGGCTTTGCGCCCAGAATCAAGAGAAGAAATTCAATGACTTTGGAGGAGTTGGATGAGTTGACCTCTAAACTAACAGATGAGCAGTCCAGGAAGCTATCATTGGAGGGGATGAGGCTCACAAGCTCTTGGACCTCTATCAAGTGACGGACCACATATGAGAAGAAGGTCTGCATCCTCAGTTAGAAATTTTCAGATTGATTAAGAATGAGCCAAAGGAGAACATGGGCATTATTGTATGACAAGGATGGTTCTCGGTTGCATAATGACCACAAATTTGGCAGAGGTCTATAACTGGTGATACTGGTTCGAGAGCTCCCACTTGTAGCATAGTTGAATTTATCTTGCATGACACATGCAATACTTCAGAGATCGTTCAGAGCAGCTGGGCCCTCAATGACGGACAATAATCTTTTCTTTGGCACACTACTGACGAAGTATCTGCAAGATAAAAGTAAAAAGGCCGAAGACATCGTGCTCTACCTCAAGGCACATAAGAACACAGATTTGAAATATTGTGTGTCGACAAGGGCATGTGCGAAATTTACCGCAAAAAAGTTGTGCAGGAGTGTGTGCTGAAGGAAGACGGGACCTGCAAGTGCTCGTGCCGAAAACCTACACTGCTCCACAAGCCATGCTCTCACGTTATTGCCGCGAGCGGTGAGTGCGGGATAGAAGCACGCTATTTTGTCTCACCTTATTTCAGGAAAGAAGCAATCTATAATACCTGGAGCGAAGAGATATACGGTTTCGGTATTGCGGGTACATTTACTATAGAGCATCCTCAAGCTATGTACGTTCCTGACCCAACAAAATTGAGGGATAAAGCAGGTCGCCGCAAGACAAGACGCATCCGTAATGACATGGACGAGTCAGAAGCCAGTCAAAGCATAAACGTTGTTCAAATGTGACCAAAGGATGCAACCGGTCCAGTGCGGCGGAAGCTAGATCGTCGGGTTCAGCCGCTGATAGCAGTCGTCCTACGGGTGAAGGCATAACTTCAAGACGACCCCGTCTTAGGCGTTCTCGAACAATTGGTGGTGCTACGGTGTAGTGTAAGTTTATACTAGTTCTTTGTTATAGAAGGATATGTAACGTACTGTTGTTTTTTATTGTCATGTAATAATGCTATAAACTTTAACAATAATTAATGCTAACTCTCTATTTGCATGCAGGTGTGGCATACCATACAACGGAGCTGTTGGACCGAGGTGTCGACCAGTCCCACCGGTCTTACCTGTCAGCCGTGGAGGTGGCCCACCTAGCCACCTTCCGTCCACGGTCTTCACGTCACCTCCTGTGGATAGACCCTCGATTCCATAAGAGGTAAGAGCTGTACGAATATTCATTCACATCGTTTATGCATATCTATGTTCCCCAATATTGAATACAGTGCTATATTCTGCAGGTTATGTGAGGCTGGACTTCTTCCGCTGTGTAGGCTAGTTAGCCCGCACTGGACGAGACAGACCCCGCAAGTGATGGGATGCTGACCGGTCACTTCTGGCAGCACTGGTGGATCGCTGGAGACCGGAGACCCACACGTTCCACCTACCGTGTGGCGAGATGACTTCCACGCTCTAGAATGTGTCGTACCTGGTAGGAGTTCCCCTCGCAGGAGACGCAGTCGGTCCGATCGACGGGGGCACGGTTGGTTGTAGGACATCACTGCTTGGTTCGAGCCCGTGCATCGTCGACCTGAATTTGGACCCCCCTCGGGTTCGCTACCGCCTTACACCACGAGCAGCCCCTCGCAGGCTTGCTGCTACAGTTCTGTTAACGCCAAAATTTGGTAAGGCTCTGTGTCAGATTTGGTCAAGAAGAAATTATAGTTAACTAACGGAAGTTGATCCAGAAGGAACCGAATCCAGGAAGAAGCCGTGAAGACCGCAGTATGGCAGTTTATTAATTAGGCAAATTAATATGTTATCTTTAGGAAACCTGATCTCGTGTCCGGTCGGGTTCTGTTAATGTTTCCTTTTGTAATTAGGAAATCATTTATCATGTCCAATAAGGACTCGTGTCACCTCGGGGTATAAATACGTATGCCCGGGTGCTTTGTAAGATATCTACAATCGATCAATACAATTTCGGCGCATCGCCACCCTTTCGATGGGTTCTTGCTTCTCGAGCCATTCTGCATCGGTTAAGTTCGACCTCCTACAAGAGGGTAAGTCTCGTCACCCCGGCTACCGCATCGACTAGGACTTCCTCGGTTCGGTCCGATATTCTAGTCGGTTTACGGTGGTCGGCTTACCACGATATATCTATTTTGTCTATGGCAGCATCAGTTTAGTTTGATCTCATAGATCGATTAGGTATATCACATCACGCGTGCGTAGATCGTATCGGCTTACTGGGAGCGGTTTATCATCAGTTTGTGCTGCATCGGTTGGGTCCGACCTACTAAACTGCCAGTGATAAATCGTTCCTGCTAGGTTGATATTTTGTGCGCAAGCGTCTTATCGGGATGTATAGTCGATAAGTTATCATATTTTACATCACGATTGCATTAGATCTATCGGCCTATCGAGGTCTTGTTATCATCATCAGTCTGTGCTGCAACGGTTGGGTCCGATCTACTAGACTGACGATAATAACTTTACTCTTAATAAGCCGATGGATTTTTATGCGATGTTTTATCGGAGTGCTTAGCCGATAAGTTATCTTTTATTAAATATAGCCGGTTATACTGCTTGCTTTGTTATCTTCTTTCGCCTACATTATTATTACGATCGGCTAAAGGCTAGCCAATTAGTTTACTCTACCGATCCGAGCACGAGCACAGGTAGGTTCCCGGGCATGAGCTCAGGTAAGTTCCCGGGCACGAACAGCATGCAAGGACCTGGGCGCAGGTACAAGCAAGGACCCGGGCACGGACAGCAGGCGAGGATCCGAGCACGGGCACGAGCAAGGGCCCGAGCACGGGCGTGAGCAGCACCTTTGGCGTTGCCGATTCAAAAATCTCAATTTCCGAAACCAATTCTAGTTGGAGAATCGAGCCGTACACCACCTGAAAGTCCACCAGTAAAACCCTTACAGGAGATGGTGAACGAAGCAGTACATCACGCGCTCATCAATCAATCCGGAATCCTGGTGAACACGCTTCATAATCTCATAAAGAAGACAGTGGATGGATCAATTCTTCAAGAGCCTACTCGAGGTCCTGTCTATCTCCCGCCAAAGACGGAGCCAAATCAGGTTACTTATGGGATAAACAGAGATATACCAGAAAACCTGTTTACACAGAACCAGGCTGGGGGGCAACATGATATTCCTGCTGGATACCATCAGTCTGCTTATTATGGAGGATATCAACAAAATTATCCAGGAGGTGTGGCCGATCCAGGTAGTTACCAGAGGGAATATCCTAGACAGAATCGGCAACCAACTCCACCGATACAGTATCAACAGGACAACCTGAGAGAAGAAGATTTATCAACAAGGGTTGCAGAAATAGTAAGGGAACAATTCAGGATCAAGCCCAAGGAGCAAACATTTCTGTATCGGCATCCATATCTTGAGTGGTTCGACAGAATTCCATTACCACACCGATACAGAGTCCCGGATTTCTCTAAGTTCTCAGGGCAAGACAGCACATCTACAGTAGAACACGTCAGCCGATTCCTGGCACAGTGCGGAGAGGCATCGGCTGAGGAGGCTCTGAGAGTTAGGTTTTTCCCCTTGTCGTTATCTGGATCGGCTTTTACATGGTTCTCCTCATTACCACCGAATTCAGTTCGGGGATGGACCGATCTAGAAAAACAGTTTCACAAATATTTCTTTGCTGGAATTCATGAGTTGATCCTGACAGATCTGACATCGGTTAGACAGTGACCAGACGAGACAGTACCGGAATATATTCAGCGATTTCGGGACGTTAGAAACCGATGTTACAGTCTGAATCTGAGCGACGGACATCTGGCCGACTTGGCTTTCCAGGGTTTCTTAGCGCCAATCAAGGAGAGGTTTTCATCACAGGAGTTTGAGTCCCTGGCGCATCTGGTGCAGAAGGTATCAGCTCATGAAAGCCGATTTCAAGAGGCGAAAAAAGATAAATACCAGAGAAGAGTTGCTCAGGTACAGGTTTATTCATCGGACTCAGATGATGAGGGATCTGATGCTGAAGTTGGATTGGCGGAATGGGCGAGAAACAAGAAATCAGTATCGTGCCCGTGGGTCAAGGATATTGGCAAAGAGGAGCGATATGACTTTGACGTCAATAAAGCCGATAAAATCTTTGACTTGCTATTACAAGAGAAACAGATACAACTTCCGCCAAACCACGTAATTCCATCAGCCGAAGAACTGAAGAAGAAGAAATATTGCAAATGGCACAATACGATATCACATCACACCAACGAGTGCAAAGTTTTTCGGCAACAAATTCAATCGGCTGTCGAGCAGGGAAGAATCAAGTTTGAAGACAAGAAGCTGATGAAGATTGATGGGCACCCGTTCCCCGTAAATATGGTCTATGTGGGATCGTCGTCAAGGACTCAAACCGATGAAGGAAAACATCGTGGATATAAATCAAGGATTACTTTATCGGATATGATAGAAAAGTATTCAAGGTATGAGGAACAGAGGATTGAGCCAGAAAGATATAATCCGCATTGGAATTGCCCGTTCTTACGATTCTGCTGGGATCAAGGGATGAGGTTGCCATCGATTGAAGATTGCCCCGAGTGCAGTAATATGGGATATCGGCATGATCAACAGCAAAGGCTTTCGCAGGATTGGCTGCTTGGGAAAACAGCATCGGTTCATAGCCGATTAGGGCCGATCCATGAAGAGTTCTTTGAAGAAAATAAAGAGGAAGTGCATGAAAAACAAGTCCAAAATCCTCAGTGGTGTCCTAGCGGAATATTCACAAAGAATCAGAAGAGAAGGGCACAACGGCTACGACACCGAGAGCAACAGGAAGAACAGAGGCAAGATCAGGAAGAAGCCGGTCATTGTCACAAGAGAACTAAACAAGTATGGTGCGTGAAGAGGAAGGACGATGAAGTCGATCCATCGGCTCCAGTGAACATGGTTTTCTTATTGCCTCGGGAATATAAAGCACTTTCATCGGATGAGGAAGGCCATGAAGAGGTTTTCTCTCAACTAACGTTGCAACCCGATCAGGCTGTATTTGACAAACCTGAGGAATCAGAGCATCGGCACTTAAAGCCATTATATATCAAGGGCTATGTGAATAGGAAGCCGATGACGAAGATGCTAATTGATGGGGGAGCAGCTGTTAATCTAATGCCTCATGCTACGTTTCGAAAATTGGGGAAATCTGCCGAAGACTTGATCAAGACAAATATAGTGCTAAAAGACTTCGGTGGGAATTCATCAGAGGCGAAAGGAGTATTAAACGTGGAGTTGACAGTGGGGAACAAGACAGTACCTACCACGTTTTTTGTTATCGATGGAAAAGGGTCATACAGTCTGCTTCTTGGCAGGGATTGGATTCACGCGAACTGTTGCGTGCCCTCGACGATGCATCAATGTTTGATACAGTGGCAAGGAGATCAAGTCGAGGTAGTCCTAGCAGATCGGTCGACCAACATTGCAATGACCGATTTGCCAGTCTAGGAAGCTGATGGTGTTGATTGCTTGTCCGGAAAAACGTGGGAAGGGGATTTTCTCAAGGTCACCAGCCAAGGGATACAGCCGATTCAGCAAGTCGGCTTCGAGCTGTTACTCTGATGGGCTCCATTGAAGATTTCAAGGGGAAATTGGGACAAGGGTTTACGTCGGCCGATGACTTAGAGGAGATCGACATAGGACCAGGAGATAAGCCAAGGCCGACGTACATAAGCAAAAGGTTATGCCTTGAATTTCGGGAAGAATTGATAACACTATTGAAGGAGTATCGGGATTGTTTCGCTTGGGAGTATCATGAGATGCCAGGATTAAGCCGATCAATTGTTGAACATCGGCTACCCATTAAACCAGGATATCGGCCGTTCAAACAGGCTCCATGGAGGTTTAAGGCAGAATTATATGAGCCAATCAAAGCAGAGATTACAAGGTTGTATGATGCCAAGTTTATAAGGCCGTGCCGATATGGTGAGTGGGTTTCTAATATCGTCCCGGTGAAAAAGAAGAATGGAAAATTGAGGATATGTATCAATTTCCGGGATTTAAATAAAGCTACCCCCAAGGATGAGTACCCGATGCCGATAGCAGATTTGTTGGTGGACGCAGCATTAGGCCACAAGATTATTAGCTTCATGGACGGCAATGCAGGATACAATTAGATTTTTATGGCTGAAAAAGATATACATAAGACTGCGTTTCGATGTCCTGGAGCTATTGGCTTATTTGAGTAGGTAGTAATGACGTTTGGGTTAAAAAGTGCCGGTGCGACTTATCAGAGGGCAATGAATTATATATTTCATGATCTCATCGGCTTGTTAGTGGAAATTTATATTGATAATATGGTGGTTAAGTCTAAGAGTGAGGAGAGCCATATGGCCGATTTGCGAAAAGTGTTGGAAAGGGCCAAGAAATACGGACTAGGGATGAATCCCAATAAATGCGCTTTTGGTGTATCGGCTGGGCAGTTTCTGGGTTTTATGGTTCATGAGCGAGAAATTGAAGTTAGTCAGCGGAGCATCAGAGCCATTAAAACTACAGAGCCACCAAGCAACAAGACAGAGTTACAATCATTGATCGGCAAGATTAATTTCATAAGGAGATTTATATCAAATTTGTCAGGAAGAATTGAATCTTTTACTCCGTTATTAAAGTTGAAAGCCGATCAAGAGTTCGTGTGGGGGGCAGATCAGCAGAAGGCATTTGATGGAATTAAGAGTTATTTGAGTTCCCCACCTGTTCTAATTCCACCGCAGAGAGAAGTGCCGTTCAAGTTGTACTTATTAGCCGATGAGAAATCCATCGGGTCAGTCTTGATACAGGAATTTGAAGGGAAGGAACGAGTTGTGTTTTATCTGAGCAGAAGGCTGTTAGATGCTGAAACGAGATATCCTGCGGTGGAAAAATTATGCCTTTGTTTATATTTTTCATGTACTAAGTTTAGGCATTATATCCTATCGGCTGAGTGCACAGTGGTTTGCAAAGCCGATGTGGTGAAATACATGTTGTCGGCTCCAGTCTTGAAAGGACGAGTTGGTAAATAGATTTTTGCTTTGACAGAGTTCGACTTGAGATATGAATCGGCTAAAGCAATCAAGGGACAAGCAGTGGCCGATTTCATTGTGCAGCACATAGGGGTTCACGAAAATTATGTGGAGCCGATCCCATGGACTTTGTTTTTTGATGGATCAGTGTGCAAGCATGGATCTGGTATCGGCTTGGTCATTGTATCGCCTCGAGGGGCAAGTTTTGAGTTTGCTTTTACAATTAAACCTTATCGGACTAATAATCAAGCGGAATACGAGGCGGTATTAAAAGAACTTCAACTTTTAAAGGAGATCGGAGCCGATGTTATAGAGATTGTTGGTGATTCTTTATTGGTAATCAAGCAGTTGTCTGGGGAATATGAGTGTAGAGATGATGTTTTGAGATCATATTATGAGGAGTGTACAGATTTATTGAAGAATTTCAAGATGTTATCGATGGATCATATCCCTAGAGAACAGAATTTAGAAGCTAATGATCTTGCACAAATTGCTTCTGGTTATCAGCTGGATAGACAGGTTGAGGTTGAAATAGCCGATAATGATATTCAAGATAAAGCCGATGATTGGAGAAAGGAAATAATTGGTTATCTGCAAAATCCGTCGCAATCGGTTTCTAGAAAACTTCGATACAAAGCTACAAAGTATGTGCTGCTTGATAGGGAGTTATATTATCGGACTTTTGGGGGAGTTCTGCTCATATGCCTGAATTTGGAAGAAGCCAAAGTGGTTATGTGTGAAGTGCATAAGGGCGTTTGTGGGACTCATCAATCGGCTCATAAGATGAAGTGGTTGCTGAGAAGAGTAGGCTACTTTTGGCCGACAATGCTGGATGATTGCTTCAAGTATTATAAAGGGTGTCAAGATTGCCAGAAATTTGAAAATATACAGCGAGCACCAGCATCGGCTATGAATCCTATCATCAAACCGTGGCCGTTCAGAGAATGGGGATTTGACATGATCGGCCAGGTTTATCCTCCGTCAAGTAAGGGACATAAATTTATATTGGCGGCGACAGATTATTTTACAAAGTGGGTAGAAGGGATTCCTCTGAAGAAAGTTACATCCAAAGAAGCGATCGAGTTTGTAAAGGAGCACATAATTTATTGCTTTGGAATTCCTCAGACGATAACTACTGATCAGGGATCTATTTTCGTGTCCGATGAGTTTCAACAGTTTGCTACCAGTATGGGAATTAAGTTATTAAATTCGTCACCTTATTATGCTCAGGCTAATGGACAGGTAGAAGCTTCTAATAAAAGTTTGATCAAGTTGATCAAGCAGAAGATTGATGAACAGCCGCGTCGATGGCATACTACATTAGCCGATTCACTATGGGCCTATCGGATGGCATGTCATGGATTTACTCGGGTGCCACCGTATCAGTTGGTATATGGACATGAGGCAGTTTTACCTTGGGAGACTAACATCGACTCTAGGAGAATTTCTTTGCAGAATCAGTTGACAACTGATGATTATTATAATTTGATGACAGATGAGTTTGAAGACTTGGCTCAGAATCGGTTAAGGGCACTGGAAAGGATCAAGGAAAATAAAGCTAGAGCGGCTAGACATTATAATAAAAAGGTGATGAGTAAATCATTCACTGAAGGAGATCTTGTCTGGAAATTGATTTTGCCGATCGGGTCCAGAGATAGTAGATTTGGAAAGTGGTCACCTAATTGGGAAGGGCCCTATCGGATTAATCGTTGTGTACCTGGTAATGCATACGTATTGGAGGATCTTGACGGGACAGAGTTTGCTAAAGCACTTAACAGGAAATATCTCCAGAAATACTATCCTAGCGTTTGGATCAACTCTTAAATCGGTTAAGTGCAGCCGATTTCTAAAATAGTTCAGAAAGCCGATGTTTTTGCATCGCCTAAAGATAGCCGATATCAATTGATATCGCCTTTAGATTAAACAAACAAAGATGCTAAGGGATAATTGAAAGAAACAGGCAACAGAGCCGATCAAATTATGTTACAGCAAAAGTTAATCGGCGTGTTCCAGGGCAACATCAATAGTATCAAGGTTTTACAAAAAGTTATGAATTGTTTTGATCGCGCGAAGGCGGATTTGGTCAATCTCATTGATAGCGCGAATGCCGTCTTCATCGGAGCCCGGGATGGTCTTCAAATTTTTGCGCCGATGAACGACTTGATGCACCGTTGATGCAACCTTAGCCTCTTGGTCTTGTATAGCTTGTGGCAGGCCGATAAGCTGGGATTCTGTTGCTTCAAGATCCTTGCGAACTTTTTCAAGTTCTGCCAGCAAATCGGCCTCCTTTTTCTTCAATAGGTCCAACTTGGATTGGAGCTCTTGAGGGGCAGCTACCATGTCATCAAGCTTTTTCTTCTCTGTTTGGGCTGACAGCCGATCGACTTGGATATCTTGGGTAATCTTCTGTTGGTCAGCACGATCGGCTATGCGTTGCCTGAGCTTGATGAGTCTGAATCTGTGGGATTCCAGATATGCCACGGGAGTCAGTGCGTCGATTAGTTCTTCGGGCAGATGATGTTCAATATCTGCAAGTCTTTCCCGGATCAGCCCGCAATTTTCCACTAGTGCGTCGATCGGATTTTCCAGCCGACTGATGATACTCGTTAAATACTCACGCACATCGGCTGGGAAGGATGGTTTGGTTGCTGCGCTGGTGGCTGTTGCCTCTTCTACCTCTAAGTACTTGCCGATGTCAAAAGAGAACAAATCGGCTAAGGACTGTAAATTGACATCGGTAAAGGAATCAGTGAAGAGTTTACAAGTGAAGTATGGATATAAAGAGATTACCTGAGGTAGGGCATCGGTAGCTCGGGTGGCATCGGCTTCAAGAGAATGAGTAGGTTGTTCTTCAGGACGGCCGATGTCAGGTGATGTAGTAGGAACAGTCTCATCGACGGCTTGACGACTTGGTGCTGAGATTGGGGCAGCTGGAGAAGTCATCGGCTTGGTGCTTGGAGGGATGTCAGTAGAAGGTTGAGGTTCAGGGGCCGATGACTCGAGCTGAAAATAAAATTGATGAGAAAGATGGGAAAACAGATAATAATGTCAAGACTTAGCACATACCTGTGGAGATGAAGGTGCCGATGTTGTTTGGGGAATAGGTGGCGTCGTGACCGTGACATTGGCATTGTTTTTCTGCTTCTTGAGAGAGGGGCGATGCGCTAGCTTTTTGCGCTTCTGTCCTGTCAGCCAAGGCGCCTGGAGAAGAGCCGATGGAGAGGGAGCATCGCGCCCTAAGTTCGGAGTGGCCGATGGGGGTTGATACGGGATCGGCTGGCCACTAGTGCTTGTCGTTGGTGGCTCGACGTTGGCAGCCTGCAGAATTAAGAGTGAGAGATGATCGGAGATGATGGTTGAAGCTTATGGGCATTACCTCTTCATCGGATTCGATGTAGTCAGCGTCGAGCGAGAACAGTAGTGAATGGCCGCTAAATTGAAATAGATATCTCCTCCATTCTGACCACCATCGGGCAAAAAGCTTGGTATTGGCGGTGCATACATTCACCTCAGTGGCGGCGCCTAGGGGAAGAAATTCTGTTAAGGTCCGCATCCGATCATACTCTAGGGCATTGTTGACGTTGCCCCGGGCTTGAAGTTTGTCGATGAAGAATAAGCCGATCGGAAGTTGACCAAGACCAAGCTGACGGGAGCCGACCGATGGATGGTAGAATTCATATGATGGTTGCGATCGGCCCAGAGAAAAGCCAGTCGGCAGCAGACAAGGGGTAATGGCCGATAGGAATATGGCCTTCGACTCATTATTTTCCAAAGCATCAAGTGGATCGAAGTTGGAAGGCATCTCGAATGACGATGCATCATTGTATGCAAACCAGAGAGTGGCCTCCTTGGTGAAGCCGTAATAAAACCCCTTGAACCATTGACTAAGTCCAGCAGGTGTTATTTTGCCACCAGAAAGAGCTGATGCAGCTTCGCATAGAGATACATCGGCGGTAAATGGGATCCTGGTCTTCTGTATGATCGGCTGGAAAGGATTGGTTGAGAAAAGAAGTCCCAAAGAAGGCCTTGGAGGTGTAGACGTTGAGCCAAAGTTGCACAAACCACCAAGGACCCCCGATATGGCCGATGGGCTGGCCGGCCTATAGCTTGGTCGCTACTTGATGAAGCAGCTGATAAGTGGCACCAAGGAGGTATTGCCCCAAGGGGATTTGTTTCGATCGACCAAGCACTCTACTAAACATTGCATGTTGGTTGTTGGGCCGAGGGTTGCACCACCAAAAACAAACCGCTCCAGCCACAAGTTCAAAAAGGCGACATGTTCCCGATTGTCGACTGGCCCGGTTCCCTTGTTGTGGATTGATATATACCTGGACCAGCCGCCGATGTTCTTCATCTGAAGCCGATGAGCAGCTTTGAATCGGAGCTTGAAGGGGTTGATGTAATTCGTCGTGTCGAGGCAGGTGAGCATAGTCACATCCATCAAGGTGGGAGTCATTGGCCCGTGCCCGAACATGAAGGCGTTGAGAGCATCTGACCAGAAGTATGAGGCCGATGCAAGCAGAGGTTCATTCCTTTCCATATCGGCTAGAGAGAGGTTGATGCAGTGGCCGATATGCGATTCTTCCCAGAGGGTTCTCTTCGCGGCCGATACTCTAATGTACCAGTCCCTCCACCCAGGCAGTTTGCTCAGCCATGACCTGAAGCTATTGGTCCAATCGTTGACTAACATGGCGGAGTTCTTGAAAGGAATGCATTGGGTCTCGGCGCTGATGAAATCTGTGGGATCCTCGCTACCCATTGGGCCATGGTAGAAGAAATTTGGGAAATCGGCGGCTGGGATCAGAACTTGGTTTCTAAGGTGCTACAGTAAATAAGAACACGACGAAGAACAGGTGAAGAACATGGCAGATTGGATTCATCTAAGCTACAAAATCAGAGAAAAATGATCGGGGAAAAAATTACCTCGGGGACTGCGGATGCTGATGCCATCGCGAGAGAGGGAGAAGATGCAGGAATCAGCGGTCGAAGAAAAGAGCTGCGACGGTTCGTCTGGGTTCGCTGGAGCTCGTCGAGGTTTTGGAAGATGAAGTGGTGGTGCTCTGGTGATGTGAAAGCATAAAAAAGGTTCGGTAGACGAAGCGGTTTATAGAGGCATGATGACCGGGCGGGAATCGAGGCCGTTGGCACTGTTTCAAACAATTAAGGCAAGTGGGCTACCTTGGGCCACCTCGGTATGGAAAGAATCTGAAGGCCCAAAATGAAAGAATTTCGAAGTCCAATAGAAGAACTCCGAAATTGGGGGGCATGTGTTAACGCCAAAATTTGGTAAGGCTCTGTGTCAGATTCGGTCAAGAAGAAATTACAGTTAACTAACGGAAGTTGATCCAGAAGGAACCGAATCCAGGAAGAAGCCATGAAGACCGCAGTATGTCAGTTTATTAATTAGGCAAATTAATATGTTATCTTTAAGAAACCTGATCTCGTGTCTGGTCGGGTTCTGTTAATGTTTCCTTTTGTAATTAGAAAATCGTTTATCATGTCCAACAAGGACTCGTGTCAACTCGGGGTATAAATACGTATGCCCGGGTGCTTTGTAAGATATCTACAATCGATCAATACAATTTCAGCGCATCGCCACCCTTTCGACGGGTTCTTGCTTCTCGAGCCGGGTTGCATCGGTTAAGTTCGACCTCCTGCGAGAGGGTAAGTTTCGTCACCCCAGCTACCGCATCGACTTTGACTTCCTCGGTTCGGTCCGATATTCTAGTCGGTTTACGGTAGTCGGCTTACCACGATATATCTATTTTGTCTATGGCTGCATCAGTTTAGTTTGATCTCATAGATCGATTAGGTATATCACATCACGCGTGCGTAGATTTTATCAACTTACTGGGTGTAATTTATCATCAGTTTGTGCTGCATCGGTTAGGTCCGACCTACTAAACTGTCTGCGATAAGTTATTCCTGCTAGGTTGATAGATTTTATGCAAACGTTTTATCGGAATGTATAGCCGATAATTTATCATATAGTACATCACGATTGCATTAGATCTATCGGCTCATCGAGGTTCTTTTATCATCATCGGTCTGTGCTGCATCGGTTAGATCTGACCTACTAGATTGGTTGTAATAATTTTATCCTTGTTAAGCCGATGGATGTCTATGCCATGTTCTATCGGAGTGTCTAGCCGATAAGTTATCTTGTACTAGTTAAAGCCAACTGCATTGTCTTTATTATTATTGTTTATTTACACTATCATCGGCTTTTCAGCCGATGTACATGTTCTACTGGTAGTCGGCTGATTTATTTACTTATATCGTTATCTTTTATTAAATAAAGCCGATTGTATTGTTTAATTATTATTTTGTTTATCTGCACTGTTATCGCAATCGGCTGGAGGGTAGTTAATTCATTTATTTTGCCTATTTATGCCATCATCGGCTCCCAGCCAATGTATAAGTGCTTTAGTTCATATCGGCAATCGGCCGATGAAACGAGTCCAATTCGGCTTTCAGTCGATTGGCTCACTGGTCTAATATTTTATATCCTTGTTAATTGCAGGGTCAAATTGATTAGCACGCCTACGAACCTCGAATTTAGGACCTGCACTGGAGCTAACCAGATCTCCCAGGCCTTCGCGTGTCTAGTGCATCGAATCAGATCATCGGCTCGTTCTCAACGCTGCTGGTGTCAATAGCGGCGGCGTCGTCGGCGGCCGAGGACAGGAGGCAGGCGAGGGCGACGACAGGTCGGCGGCGATGGCGTCGGCGGGCAGCGAACAGAAGGCGGCTCGGCGGCGTTGGCGCAGGGGTGGACCGGCGGCGGCGAGTGGCGGCGTCGTCGGCGGCCGAGGAAAGGAGGCAGGCGAGGGCAACGACGGGTCGGCGGCGACGGCGTCGGCGGGCAGCGAACAGAAGGCGGCTCGGTAGCGTTGGCGCCGGCTAGGAAAGGAGGCCGGCGAGGGCGACGCATCTCGGTAGCGACAGAGTCAGCGAGCGGCGGCGGACCGGGAACAGGCGGCGGCTCAGCGTCGGCGACTCGGCCGGGGGAACAGGACGCAGGCGACGGAGGGAGGCCGGCGCAGGGGCGGTGCTCACTGGCGGCGTCGGGGCGTTGGCGCAGGCTCGGCGGCGGCGTCGATGAGCGCGGCTGCGGAAGAAAAGGGCGGCGGCGGCGGCTTCGGACGAAGAGGACAGATGACGACGGCTGTGCACATATATATAGGGGCGGCGCGACGCGGCTAGGGCAGAGCGGCGGTTAGGGCGTCGCGGCGGCTCGGGAGCAGGCCGGGCGGCGCGGGCTAGGAGGCGCGGCGGCGTCGGCGCGGGCCAGGCTGCGGCACGGCGCGGGTGGAGGCGGCGCTGGGCCGCGCAGGAGCAGCAGACCGGGCTTGACCGGGCGCAGGGGCGCAGGCCGGGCCGGGCCGGGCGGCCAGGCGGCTCGGCGCAGGGGCGGGCCGGGCCCGGCGGCTGGAGGAGGTAGGCCGGCAGGCCTTCAGCCTCTGGCCGAAGGTAGAAGAAAGGAGGAAGAAAGAAAAAGGAAGAAAGGCAGGGGCCTGAGTGGAAAAGAGAAAGGAAAGGAAAAGGAAAGGAAAAGGAAAAGAAAAAAGGCAGGGTTTTTGCGGAAAATTTCCGAATTCGGACCCTGAATTTATTGGAATTATTTGGGAAATTGAAAAATGTATTTGGACCTCCGGGAAACTAGGAAAAATAAATTGAGAATGAGCTCCACTTCCAAAATCCAAATAAACCCGATTACAAAAGCGGCAACAAATCACACCGTAATTAATTATTTTATCATATTAAATCCTTTTTATTATGAAATTTTTCATTAAGCTGTTTTAGGCGAATCAACCAGCGGTGGATTTTTGCAATCGGCAAAAAGAACGAAAAACGAAAAATCCGGACGTGACACACCTTGACGGCAGAGCCAGCCTATTCCTCAGGACAATCCTCGTCGGACGCGTTCTCCAACACTGAGAGGGGGAAAAGGGAGCAAGGATGAGTACCACTCACAGTACTCAATAAATCACACCCACAATTATGCATATACATGGGGGAACAAAGATGGGTTAGAGTTTGATTTGCGTAAGAGCGGTTGCAAACAGTAGTAGTTCGCAAACAATAAAAGGTTAATTGCTTTAACAATATTAATTCTCCACCAATTCACGTTACCCACATGAACCAGGCCCAACCATCTCTTACTGGTTAACGTTACACCACGTTAACCAGACTCCATTGATGAACGCTACACCACGTTCACCAGACTCCTCCGGTTAACGTTAGACCACGTTAACCAGGCTCCACTAATTAACGTTACACCACGTTAACCAGTCTCTACTGATCAACGTTACACCACGTTGACCGGGCCGCTCTGATGAACGCTACACCACGTCCACCAGGCGTCACTGATGAGCGTTACACCACGCTCACCAGTCTCCACTAATTAACGTTACACCACGTTAACCGGCCACCCTCGATCAACGTTACACCACGTTGACCGGACTCCACACCTTCCACCCAAATCATACCAGTTTTATAAAATCAGATTAATTATCTAAAGGTGATACAAATCATGGTGAGTCTTGAGCAATGTGCCCATAACCGCGGGCGCGGCTATTCGAATAGATTTACTCTGATCAAAGGTGCACAACTTTACCCACAAGACACAGCCCCACACATATTCCCGTGTGCCAGTGCATCACCACGATGCTTCGTGAGAGGCTGTGACAGGGCCGTTCACGCAACCTCTCCCTAACCATCCACACCACGCTGAGTTGCACCTGCCGACAGGGCACACCATATTGGCCAAACTAACCCCTTTGCGCCACCGTGAATCCGGAAGCCGATCAGCCCTACCCTAGGTCGACCCAACTCCATCACGCCCACTCTCATCTTCAGTGCCTAGGAGAGGGAGAAAAAACGCTACAAGCCCAGCCGTTGCCCACGCTGGCTTGTGGAAAGTACGAGTAGTTGCCCAAGTGGTTCCCGCGAACCGGTCCTTAATTGCTATGGGTGCGACAAGCAGAACCATACACCCATAGCCCACCATTTAGGTCCAATTTTAGTAATTTAACATCAGCCTATCCAAAGTTCCATTTTTTCGATATTGAGTCGAATCAAATAAAAATGTAATATTTAATTCCCATGTGAGCTATGTTCCTAAGCCTGGCTAAGCATCCTAAGAATAGTAATCTAATCATATTATTACCCTGGTGACAAGGATTCAGGTTTCAAAACTAGGGCACAGTCCTATCATTATATAGGTTATAGCCCATCTACATGAAATATTGAAATAATACAGTTTATTTAAGTAAACAAAGAAATTTAGCGAAAAACGGGTACAAAATGATCAAGATTACAGTGCAACTTGCCTTGCTCCGGCTCAACATACTCGGCAACGACCTCGTAATACATGGCAGAGTCACCGACGTCGGATTCTATAACAAATAATGCACAAACAATTAAAAACAGTACATGTGGGCTATCAAACAGGGGCTGAAAGTATTTTTAATGAATTCTTGGCATTTTTCTAGATTTAATGAAATTTGAATGGGCTTAATCGGAGTTCGTATGAATTAGTTATGAATTATTGAAGTTTTACTATTATTTCCAATGTAAAACTAATTACTAAACGATTTATTGCGTCACGGGACCGAGAAGCTGGCGCCGACAGGCGGGCCCCACCGGTCAGCGGCGCACAGGAGGCTGGCGCACGGTGGACCGAGTCCACCACGGCCCGGCAGGAGGTGGACACGCGGTGGGGAGGCGCACGTCCACGGGGGAGGCCATGCGGCCGGTCCAGATCTGCCCTCGGGCAGATTGGATGGCCTAGGACGAACGGGGCTCGCCCCCGCCGCCGCAGCCGTGTCGCGGCGGGGCGAGCAGCCCGATGGTCGCCGCCGGCGACCATCCGGCCCCTAGAAGAGGACTGCGAGCGGCAGGAGGAAGAGAGGAAGACGAAGAAGAGCTCACCGAGAGGTCACAGTGACCGGAAGGCGGCGAACAGCGGCGGACAGAGGCGATCGACGGCGGCGGAAGTACGCGATGGCGGCGAAGATGGTGTTCCGATGAGGATCTCCAGCGACGAAGGCGTGGACGGGGTTGGGAGAGTTCTGGCGAAAGTGTAGGAAGGAATTAGGGCCAAAATGACCGAATGGATCGACGGGGAGGCGCGACCGAAGACCGGTGGAATGGCTTATCGAAGGGCGCGACGGCGAGATTGGACTTCCGGCGGCATACGGGCTTGCGGATGCGGTGGCCGGGCTTTGCATAGGTGCGGCGAAGCTAGCGGTGGCGATCCCGTGGCCTGGCGGTGGCTATAGTGGTGGCGGTGGGCGACCGGAGACGGCGGAGCGCGGCGGCGGCTCTGGTTTGTGCGACGCGAGGTGCTAGGATGCTCGGGAGGCGTCGGGGTGTGAGGGGAAATGTAGAGTAGAGAGCGGCGAATGTTTTTATGCACTCGGCCGGGCGAGATCATTGCTGAACGGCTCTAAATTGGCGCTGGATTGAGGGCAGCGGCGTCGGGGTCATGCGCACGATTCCTGCGTGGGAGTGGGTGAGGATGCCGGAGGACGTGGGGGAGTGGGCGCGAACTCGGTCTGCCCTCGTTTGAACCAGAGGCAGGCGCAGGCGCCGATCAAATGGCGGAGGGGATTTTTCCCCTCCGCCCGATTCGGACGGAGGAGGAAGACAGAGCTGACAGGCGGGCTTGGCCTATCAGCGAGGAGGCGCGCGGGCGAAGCGGCCTGACAGATGGGTCCCGTAGTGCAGAGAGAGTGAGCAGGAGAGAGCGGTTGACAGATGGGACCCGCGGGAGGCAGGTGCGTGCGGGCTGCGCGCGCGGAGGCAGCACAGTGCTGGGCCGGCGGCCCAACAAGAGGAAAAAGAAAAAGAGAGAGAAAACGGAAAAGGAAATTAATTTCCAGAGCAAATTTAATTCCGATATTTGTTTTTGATTTATTAAAAATGGTTCCTGTGCTTTGAAAATTCCACTAAAAATCTAGTTAATATATTTGGCAAGAGGAACATAGGAAAAATGTTCCCAGCCACAGTAGCTTATTATTTTGCATTTCACACATTTAATTAATTCCTTTAGCCTTTTTAAATTTATTTTTCTTGGGCATTTTCTCAGGTATAATTTAGTGTGGCTAAAATCAGGGTGTGACAAGTATATCTTCCTTAATGAGACGTTCAGTGAATCTTACAAACATTGATACACTAAATTCACATAATTTCTTTGCCTAATATGATCACACTAATGCGGAATTTCACTGACCAGTTGAACTTGATATCATCTCTTCTTTCTTCTCTTTGCTCTTCTGTTTCTTCCTTTGAAATCGTCAACTTAGGGTTTTGCGTTGCGAACCCCTACCAGTGCACCTAAAGATCGGGTCTTTGGGTTTGGATTTTCGGGAGAGAAAACAGGACGTCGTCTCCCCTCTCGTCTTTCTCTTATATAGGCACTGGTGGGGCTCGGGGACTAAACCAAATTTTATCTTTAATTTGTTTGTTACTGATGAAACAAATATTTATCTCTTATTTTTCTTTCTTGTATGGGAGAGAAACCAGTGGATATTTACCTCCCCTAATTTATCTCGGTAGTTAGCCGAAATAATCAACCAACAGTTCAAATGTAGGTGTTAGGGGAAAAACTTCCCTTGTTTTCCGTGAGCACACTTCTCAAACTGCCAAACGGTATGTTTTTTAAAAAATTTTCTACATAACAGTTGCTTTAAAAAATCATATTAATCTACTTTTCAAGTTTAAAATAATTAATACTCAATTAATTATACGCTAATGGCTCATCTCGTTTTACGTGATCTTTTTCCTTTTTCCCCACCTTCAAACTATCCCTTAGAGTAGTAGTAGAAAATAATACAAGAGATAGCATGACATGATGGCATTGCACGAGTTATATTAGTACTGCTCCCTCCGGTTTTTACTAAACGACGTCATTGACTTTTAACATGATGTTTGACCATTCGTCTTATTCAAAGATCTAGGAGCATTATTGAACCGGAGGGAGCAGTAATTATTTGAATAAGATGATTTTTTTAAATAAAATGAATGATCAAACGTCATGATAAAAGTCAACGGTGTCACTTATTACAAACCGGAGGTAGTACTATATATCCCTTCTTTTTATAAAGTTGATGGCCACTAAACATTAATTGCTATAAAGCTCATTCCTCCTTTTGCCATATCATTGTTTATTTCCATCCGTGGATCGCTTTGCTTCAACCGATCAGATTGTATCCTAGCAACAGCGGACTAAGTCCCAACACATAGGCAGCGGCTGGGAACCAGGATGAAACCCTAGTCTTCATTTCACTGTAACTCCAGCTTCAGCTCTCGACGGAGAACTATATATAGAGCAAGGGTGAGTACTTACGTACTCAGCAAGCCAGGAGAACTTAGGTGGTTGTTGCAGGCTTCAAAAAGAGGCTGGATATTTTATAAATCTAGTTTATTTGAATTCTTTTAGAATCTGAGTGTGTGCTTCTCAACAATTAGGGCGAGGTGGGTCTTGCCCGATCGGAGTGAAAGATGTATCAATTTTTATTTTCTTCAGTTCTCACAATCCCAAAATTTCACATCAATCGGCTTCCAGAGCCAAAACATTTTCTCCGGACTTCCCAAGTCCTACTATCCACGACAGACAAGCCATTTCATCGGACCTCCAGCGTCCTTAATGGCACTTCCTTCTCACATTTTCCAAACCACACACGCATTTTGCAAACAGGGTAAAATAAAACTATGCTAAGGAATCACCTCACATCCACCCATCACCGTGGGCACGGCTGTTCAAACAGTTTAAACCTCTGTAGAGGGGGTACACTTTACCCACACGATGCGACTTACTCTAGTCACCAGCTCACACGGATTGGGTACGATTTGGTGACGTAGAGGTTTTCGCGACAAGGCATTTCCCAAACCCTCCTATGTTACCTGATGCCAACTGGAGGGATCCTCGAGACCAACAACAGGGTAGGTCCGAGACCATGCTGTGTCAGGAACCCAGGAGGCATCCCCGACGCCCTCCCGTACGATCCACAGTCCAATGGCATGCAAGACGTCCCTAAGAGGCTAGTTACTCAGCCAGGGGCTATCACATATCACCCATATGTTTGTACTGTCATATGATCGGATGAAATTCCGAAGGAATCGGTCCTTAAAGCGACCACACAGGCATCACACACACCAGAACAGCCTTGTGTCGTGAGTCTCCATTTTTGAAATTCATTTTGCTATCACAAGGCACTGACCTAGGTGTCAGGTTTTCCAAAAGTTTCGTAAAACCAAGTTTTACCCAAGATATTTCTCAAATTTTAAGTTTGAAGGGTGACCGTCGGCACACACACAAGAGTGCACGCATACCAAGGCATGGCAACGGTGGTTACAAGGTGTCGGCGAAATGGGACCGGGGTTCCCCCAGTCCCCGGGGACGCGAGGGTCTTCGGCCACGCACCAACTCTGGGCCCACATTCTGTGCAAGAAAAGGCCGGCTACGGCGGCTAAGTCCCTGGGCTCGGGCACTGCCTTAACCCGGCGCCCGATCCCGGGAGCCACTCCCCGGGCCCCGAGTCCTGGGGACCATCCCGTGCTCGGACCTCTGGGTCCCGGGTCACACAGCTTCGGCCCCGGGTTGCGTCCCCGGGGCACGTTACAGGGACGTTCCTGGTCCCGGGCGCCGCTCCCCGGGCCTAGGACTCACGTCTTCCGTCCCCAAGGAGCTCGGCGCCGCCCCGGGCACGAGGTTGACTCGGACGGACTGGCTCTCCAACTACCCGCATTAACGACGAGGCGACCGGGCGTGACGCGCCTGGCTTCCGTGGGCCCGCTTCCTGTGCCGTCAGAAACTCCTTTTGACTACGGAGGCTTCTTTCACTGTGCAATCGCTGTGCAGTCAGAGCCTTTTGACTTGGAGGCGTGCGCCGTCACGTCTCCACGCTCCAGCCGTCCTCCGCGGCGACCAGACATGCGGCAGCAGCTCCGGCATGGCAACAGCAGGCGGGCTAGCAGTACCTACTCCGGCATGGCGACAGCAGCGTACGCGTGCGATGGGACAGACCATACCGAGAGAAGCTCTCTCTCTCAGCAAGTACCCTTGGCACTGTGGAATCCCCTTGCTCGATAAAAGGACCATGCCAACGAAAAAAGGAAGCTGGAGGATTAGCAACCGCCGAAGGCAGAGTTCGGAGTAGAGCTGCCCCTAGTCGATCAACCCCTCCTGGTTGAGAACTTCTCCTGGTCGAGAGCTTCTCCCGGTCGAGAACTTCTCCCAGTCGAGGCCTTGGTCTTCTACCTCAGCTTGCGTGAGTCTCCTTTGGGTCCGGCGTCCGGCAGAGCGGCCGGGGCCAGTGAACACCTTGTAACACAGCAAACCACATTCTCCCAGATAGCCAAACACACAGGAGTAGGGTATTACGCCTCCGTGCGGCCCGAACCTGTCTACGCCTCCTCTCTCTCTCGCGCGCGATTGTCACGGTTCGGACGGTCTGGTCTCGAAACGGACGGTCCGAACCCCTCTATCTCCCAGCTCGGGCCCCCGGTTCCCGAGCGTCGATCCGTCTGTTGGTCCAGCGGACGCCGCAGTCACCTGAGAACTACTCCCCTGGCCGAATCTCAAAGGGGGGTCTCCTGACTTCCCGCCGTCGAGGTTCCATCCTCCGACACAAGGGAATAGGGTATTTCAATCATCAAGGAAGGATTTAGATGCAGCAAGTTTAGGAAGGTCCGCTAATCTGACTCGCAGACGGGACCGCACAAATCAGTGCACGTCTAACAATGCAAGTTTCACAGTCAAAATAATTAAATTTCACATATGGCTTGATTGATCAAAGGTGACTTGCCTTGCTCTAGGTCTTCACGAGTCTTTAAGAAATCTCGGCGAAATCCGCTCCGAAACGAATTTCCGACGACCGGTTACTATGCGCAAACACTCAAAATCTACACAAAGACCAGTAAAAAGATCCTATTTAATACTACTAATAGTGCCATTGGATAGATCTCAATTTTAGAAAATTACTGGAGTTGGAACGGAGTCAATCGGATTAAAGGATTAAAAGATATGAATTTTTGAAGATTAATAGAATTTCTGGATAAAGGAAAAGGATTTGTTTTGATTTTCAGAGGGAAATATTCTCTGGAATCCTCCCACAGTGCTAATGATAGGTAGGGTCCACTGGCCACATGGGCCCGCATGTTAGTGGAGATGAGAGATGGCCAGGGAGTGGGCCGAGGAGATCAATGGGTGGCCCATATGTCAGTGGGTAGGAAGGGGGACTAAGGGGTGGACCGATGGGGGTTGTAGGACCTGGTGGTCGGTGAGACAAGGCTCATGGACCGAGTCAACCAGGGAGGAGAGGTGCATGGTGTATGGGCGTGGTCCGGGGTGGACCAAAACAACCGGGCCTGCTCGTTCGTGGCTCGGCTCACGTGAACGGGCGCACACATAGTAGGCGGCACGGTTGACTCGGCGCTTACGTGGCCCTTCTCCTCCGGCGGTCGCAGGAGCGAGGAGAGGACACCGGATTAGGCGGCTGACTGTGTGCGATGCGTTCTGGCGAACGGAGGCAGTTCACGGCAAGAGACGGCTACCGGCGGGAAGAGGAAGCCTCGGGGAACCGAATGAGCGGCTCGGATTGGAGAGTAGGGGTTTGACAGCGGCTAGCGACGGGATGCCGAGGTGGCGGAGAGAGAGAAACATGGCGGTGCTCGGCGCTCGGGCTAGCCACGAGGAAAAAGGAGGGAAGAGGGTGGGGATCTGCCGCGGCGGACCGGGGAGGTCCTCCGAGGCTCGAGGATGACCGGTGGCGGAAACAATGGTGCGGTTACGGCGGTGACGACAGAGCCGGGCGACGGCGAGAAGGAAGGAAGAAAGGGATGGTGGCCACGGGAAGGAGACAACTCTTCGTTCGGTAGGCTGCACTCATACATGACATATGTGGCCCCGGGGTAGGGATGAGGGGGATTTTGCCGAGGCCTCACCGGCGAGGAGTGGTGTCGATGGCGGCGGTCCAGAACATAGGCAGGGTTGGCAACGGCGAGGGTGAGCAGGGGCAGGGTTGGATGGACTCGGTGCCAGCGAGAGACGGCGTTCTCAGCGGCCACAGAGAGCGACGCCAGGGTGGTCGAACGACGACGACAGAGCTTCAAGAATTGGGATGACCGGTGGCTCCCCGGGGCGAGCGAGAGACAACATGTGGGGGGGGGAGTTCTCGGGGGGATTTTACAGGCGAGGAGCGGGGTAGCTAGGTTGCTCGGCTAGGTCGGTCGTGAAGGGTATCCAATAATGGAGCACAATCATGGAGGAGAGAGAATGGAGGCGTCACGGCGTGGGATTTCTCGGGGCGGCGTGATCTGATCAACGGCGGTGATTTGGGGGCCGAGAATGGTGGCGTATCATGCGGTGGTTTTTGAACCTCACGCGCGGGCTATTGGAGGGGACTTGAGCGGGAACGCGGCGGAGAGAGAGAGAAGGACCGCGGGGACCATGCCATCATGGGCTTGGTCAAAAGGAGGAGCGAAAGGGAACAAGAGGGCGGCAACGGCGGTGAGCTCGTCCACTTCTTGGCGGATAGCGGCACGTCTCGGCGGGGCCGCGATGGAGACTGGATGTCGTGGAGGCATTCGGCCAAATAGGTTACGGCGTGAGAGACCGAGAGGCGGAGAACGGAGGTAGGAGACGAAGCACTGTAGGGGGGATCGAACGGCTGGGCTCGGGCGGTGGGCACGTGGCGCAATCCAACGGTGGCTTAGCTGTCCGCGCGGGCGAGCGGATGGGCAAGGAAATCGAACGGCGATGCTCGTGGGTAGGGGCACGTGGTGGCGATATGAAAGGGCACGGGCAGCTCACACGCGGTACAGCGGGCTGAGAGATCAAGCGGCTGGGTGCGACCTTGGGGACACGCGGCAAACATCCGTGGGGCGTGGGGTTCAAGCAAGTTGGCGAGCGAGCAAAGAGGATAGACGGAAGGCACGCGACGCCCGGGCCACGTGGCGCCGATCCGTGTAGTGCGGCGGCTCACGCTCGAGAGGGAGGGATGCTGGGCCGAACGGAGGAGGTCGAGGCCCAACAGGAATAGTGCCATTTATCCAATTTCCAGAGGGGTCTTTGGAGGGATTTTCAAAGGGGAATTTGAATTCAAGGTACATGGTGGGACTCAGAATATTTCAAGGAATACGTGAGGGGGGGGGGGTGGGAGGGGGTCCCAGGGGATAATTTTGTATAGTTTAGAATTAAATGGAATAGTGACCTTTAGGGATTATTTGAGAAGGGCTTCTTGAGGATTTTTGCAAGGGGGTTTGAATTCAAAATTTCGGATTTGAACTCAGGCAATTACAGGGAGTCAAGAGCAGAAACTTCCAAGGGAATAATTGATATTTTTGGAGGAGCAAGGGGGAAGGGTTAATACATGTATATACGCATGTACACCTATGCATACATACACACACACACACACACACACACACACACACACACACACACACATATATATATATATATATATATATATATATATATATATATATATATATATATATATATATATATATATTGGTGGGAAGGGATTTGGATAGAGGTTCGAAGCCCAAGCTATATTATTTAAATAGGGATTCTTAGGGATTCAAAGGGGAGAGAAAACAAGGGGATACTTAGGGTTCCGAGTTGGGTCTTCGGAACAGATATCAAAGCGGGGTTTGGAACATCAGTTCAGATGTCGAAGCGGGAGATTTTTCGAGGGAGAAGGCCGATAGGGTTTAAAGAGCGAAGTTCGAATACGGTAGTTCGAAATCGGTGATTATTTTGGAACGGAGGTTTTGAGAGGATGGATTATGAGATCAAGGACAGGAATGCAAACTAAGATCCAGACACGACATACAACACAGCGCACAAAGATCAAAATTTTCACGGGTAGTTTTTAGCAAAATATAGTTTAACGTCTTGCTGAAAGCGAGGCATTACAATTCCTCGAGAATCAATCACAGTAATTTTGAGAACTATTTGGTTATTGGGAAAATCTGTCTTGGCCTCAGAGGTACGAAGGTATAATTCATGACTCATGAGCCTCAAAATATTGTTTCCTTAAAGATATATATGTTCAATTGTACTCAGAAAAATGGCTTTTCTATCGAGCATGACTCTGTTTTGTTCTTTGGTGAGTTAGCAAAAATTAATTGTAAAACGGTGAAGTCAAATTGAACATTTGTATTGCCGTCTTGCCTCTCCTATAACTAATAAATAATACCAATACACAACCTATTGCACGCAATCAAGTTCCTTCATATTTAATTTATATATTTCTAATTTATTTTATTGCAGATAGATAGATTACAACGTTCAACTATCATTCTTGGCAAGATCTCCCGCTGCAATGCGCGTGGTTCCATCTTGTTGTCAATAATACTCCCTCCATCTCAACATATAGCTACTTCTAACATTTAAATTTGTCTCAAAATATAGTTACCTCTTCACCTACCTCCTCATCTCAACCAATCATAACCCTCTCTCATTTAATTTCTCCTCCTACTTTCTCATCTCAACCAAATTTCTCTACCTACTTTCTCATCTTAACCAATCACAATCATTTCTCACCTCAACTTTAGTTCCTCCAAAAATAAAGGGCATAGGTAGTTATATTTTGAGACGAGGGAGTATTTTTTATTAATAACTGATACATAAGAGCTGGGCCATGTTCTTTTCTGCTTTTTCTCTGAATTTTTGAAACAGATTATTTGTTACACACTTCTAAAAATACGATTTCACAAAAAGGCTTTCTTTTACTATATCTATTAGACCATTTTTTAAGCTATTTGTAAAATAGGTTTTTTGAACAAATATTGGCGATTGTTGGAGTGGTGACGTGATTTTCTTCTAGTATCAGTTGTAAGGTATCTAAGAGGGTTGCAGTGGCTACGATGTTCAGCTATGATGTGACGAAAGACCGAGTGATCTCCCATATGGGTTTGCAAGATATCCTCCTGGACTACCCAGCCCTTCTGGCAAAGTTCGTGCTTGCGTCTCTCTTGCTCTTCTTGTAGTCGACACTCCTCCTCTTGTTTCTGTATGGCTTCCTCCTCTATGGTTGTTTGCTCCTTGAACCAAGCCTAGACTTAGGTTAGATTTATTAATTGAAAATTATTTTTAAAACGGCTTATTCCCCCTCCCTCTAGTCGGTATCTTTGATCCTATAGCAGAGTGTGCTGTCAAGGACACAGACGACGCACCATGATGTACCACAATCACCACAATTTTTGAAGTAGTGAATACTACCTTTTTATATTGAATCAGCCTCCTTAGGATTATGCCCATTACATACGTGGTGAATGTCTTTCTTTTTTCGTACGATTAATGTTATAACTTCTATGCCTTAGAGTGGATATGTAGGCCTCCTTTGTTAGTAACTTTTAAATAGGTATAGGAACACTTGATTTTTTTTATTAACATAATAATGACAAAGGTATGCAATAGAAAAATATGGTATTTAATACTTTCAGTTATTTTTTATTGTGATGGTGGCTGGTAATTTATAAACTATTATGGTTCTTTTCTGTCAATTTTTTCTAATGATAATGATGGTTAACTTATATATAATTGGAGAGGGTAACTTGTAAATAGTTATAGGGTCTAGGGTTAAGTTTTGTAGCGATGAATAATTTGTAAAAATCTATAAGGGGTTTTGTGTTAATTTGTTTCCTAAAGGAAGTGGTGGGTAATTTGTAAAGAGATACAAAGAAGACACACGATTAGATGAAGAGGAGACGAAGGGGCAGATGCCTTTTTTTGGGGAGAGGGATTTTCATCTTCTTTTATGAATAAATAGATAACATACATTCAAGGATGTATTTTTTAGATATGCGAAAAGGTTTCCAGCATTTACTTCATCAGAAGCTAGAGCCAAATTATTACAAAGTTTGGAGCACCTGTGTGTGCATCACTGGAACAAAATAACTCCAACACAGTTATTACAAAATTATCACACGTTACAGGATGTAGGTCAACGGAGTCACGGGCCACACAATTTACATAATTATGAGCTTGAAGAGGAAAGATACAAGCACAAGAAATTGCGGGTGGGAAGATCAAAGAGAAGTTATATATGGAAGAAACATAAAGCATGCATACTAGTGAGAGTACGTATGTACGCAAACCCCTAGCAGGTAGCTAGAGTAAGACGGTGCCGTATTCATCACTGGAGCTGGTGGTGGTGAAACCGACGATGAAATGGCGTGGTTAATTCATCTAGATGCGGCCCAAATGAAGATAACCATGAAAAGCCAAAGCACTGAGATGATATTTGCCACGACTAGCATTGTGTATCGAATTAATGTCCAGCGTGGCCCCATTCTTCGATAGAGTGGTATTGCAAAAAGAGCCCATTTCCACCAAAAGTCTGAAAAGTTATATAGCACCACAAGTGGACTCATGACGCAGATCGCAATGGCGGTCTTTTGAGCAACCGGAGATAGCACAGTGTATACTCCTAGTGCAAAGGCAACAGACAAGGCCATGATGGAATTATGCATGGCACTTATAGCTGTGAAAAAGTATCGTTTGCGACTCACCATGTCACGCATTGCAGATCCAGCATACATGAAACCAATAGTAGCCATTGAGGAACAAATGAAAGCTATTGTGTTGGCCATCATGAATGCGTGAAATGCGTACTCCCTAGCGAGTGTAGGTGTGCCTCCATCAGGGTGATAATCTTGTTTGTAACCACCAGGCAGGGCAAAAGTTGCACCGAACGTCACAGTTGCAATTAGAATCGCTCCAACAGAATGAGATTGTATCGAATCTTTCAATATCTCAAGTTCTCTTTTTTTATAGTCTGATGAATTTATTCCATGCTTATTCACATATTTTGCCTCAAAACGATCCTAGGGAGAAACACCCATTTTAGCATCGGCCAGAAAGAGCGCCCAGCGTATCCAATTTTTATAATTCTGCAGAGAAAGATATGTAGGAAAAAGGACCCAAATCCAGTTAATAGTTTCTAGTCCCAACCATATATATATACTCAAATGGAAATTAAAGGAGAGAATACACATATATATTACCGACGGATCAGTAAATGATGGGGGAACATTGTACTGTGCTATGTCGAGAGGTGTTTCCCCTTCCACATTTGTTAAGCTCAGGTTTACGTTTGGATTACTGAACAGACAAAAGAACACTGCAGGATCCCCATGCTTGACAGCAAGGTGCAGTGCAGTGTTACCATCGTCGTCTTGCATGTTCATAATCCATGCCAGCGATGGAGTCCAGCAAGCTCTTGCAACAGTAGACACTTGATTTTTCTCAACAGCGACATGAAGGAATGTCCTTCCCTTGGCATCGCGTAGACCGGCACTACTACTAGTGCCATATTCTTCTTCCACAAAAATCAAGATGGCTTCAATTGCATCTACAGATGCAGCCACATGTATGGGGGTCATTCCATTGTTGTCTGCCTGGTACAGTGCAGCCTTGTTAGCTTTGCATACTTGCGAGCACACCATTCTTATAGTTCTCCAACCAGCTCCTGGTTCAGAGGCGTGCTGCCACATTCATCCGTTTTTGTGGCAAGTTCCTTATTCCATCCCAGCAATCCTTCCGTAGCCACTGAAAAAAGCAAATTAATTAATTGACATCTATCTGTCTATCTATCTAGCTATCTTATAGTAGAAACCAATGCATGTTGAAAATTAATTGAAAACAAAAGAACCAAACTCAAACCAACTTATTAATTATATGTTTGGATGACACATACTTAGAATTAAAATTTAAGCAAAAAGACATGCATAAGTTTAAATTTAGTTCAAACTTATTTGAACTAGCTAGTAAACAAGTTAATATTTATATCCAAAAAGTTTTTAAAATTTTTATACTCATTTAAATTAGGTATATACCTGATTTAAATCTTTAGGCTCGACACCGTAGTGCACCAAGTAAATACAAGCAAGAGTACATACTCCTAGGAAGTATAGAACCATTTTCCTATACATACATATATATATATATATATATATATATATATATATATATATATATATATATATATACACACACACACACACACAAACTAGCCACCAACCCATGCATTTGTTGCATGGGCTATTGTTTTGATATTATAATTTAATCATATGATAGATACATACATTATTGGTTATTTTCTAAATTATAGCTGCTTAGATTAAAAAAGTCTATATATAATTAACTAGGTACGTGATATGGAATAGTGAAATAATTTTGAATTTGAGATGTTTTGTTGCAAGGTATGGATATCAATTAAACTATTACATCTAGATATATATCTAGAAGTTAAAAAATCTAAAAAATTTGAACACAATTCGTGTATTTCAAACCTTGAGGTCCAGGCACCACGAGGCCTCTATAATATATATATATGGTTCTATACTCTCTTAAGGTGTATATACTTCTACTGTATCTACCGCTATCTGTAGTCTAGTCTCGATCGATTGTTTTAGGTATATACGTTACCAATTTAAAGAAAGATATATATGTCAGTAAAATGTGTTCTATACGTATAAAAGATGAATTAGCGACCTGGGCCTCGCAGACCGCGAGCAATGTAGCATTGTCCAATCCTGGTCCGGAATAGGAAAGAGTTTTGGCCGGGCTGGTTGGTGTGTCTCATCATGCAGCCGTAAGCGGCAGATGCTGTCTCCGTCCTAGCATAGACCGAGTAACGCGAAGTGCTTCTTGGGATAACAAGCCAACTCTGGATAGCCCTCAAGAGCTCCTCGACGATGTCCTCATCTCCAATGCGGACAGCGTCGTGCAAGGCGGTCGTCTGTGCTTCTTAGTTCTGCTTCTTAGGAGTTTGCTCCACAAATATTGTCCCTTGTTTGCTAGATCAACCAGGATGAAGATACCAATCCTGGATCCTCCTAGCCCTGACATGCGCAAATGCAAGGTGTGTCGCCCTTGTTGTTTTGCACACTAAAGGAGACGCTTGTAAGTTGCCATGGATGAGGTCTGCACAATCCACGTAGTTGCCAGCTGCGGCACACACATGTAATGCCGGTGTTTCCACTCCACTGTCGTCACACCCTTGAGGAGCCAATTGCTGGCAGTATAATATGCAGGACCTTCTTTCGATGTACTTTGTTCTTGGACGTCGGTCATGGATGATCATCCAGTATGCCAAGCCAGCAAGCGTTCTTCTGTAGCGCCGCTTAGAGCCCGGTCAAGAATTCTTGGTCTGGCTTGTGCTCCTCCTCCTGTTTGAGAAGGAAGGTCTAATTCTCTCAAATTGCCTCGGAATGCAGCTTCTGCTAGCATCGGGATGGCATTTCTTGGTTCCGGGGTAATGCCTCACATTGCGTTGGCATTAGCATCTAGCATCCAGCGTGGTGGTCGATTGCCATGCCTGTCCACCATTCAACGTACGTACGTACGTTTGCAACCTCGTTACCTTCCTCCTTACACTTCTGGTTCTATATATTAGCTATAGAATAGTGATTAGATCGATAGGCAGCAGAGGTACGTGAGAACGCCGATGTGCTAGGAATGTGTCACTCCTATAATACTGCCTGCAACCGCCGAAGTTCGTTGGAGCCTTTGTTCACAAAGCACAGAACACCTCCATATGCAACGGCTCTACACTGTCAGTCTGTAACGGGCAAGCCCATCAAGACTTTTAGTCCTGATGGTAAACTCATTCTGTAACAGCTTCTCGCACCCGTTAGAGATCTATTTTATACAGCTTGGAACAGATAGGAAAAATCTAGGCAAAAAATAATAAATTCCATGGTTGTCCGTCCTTCATTGACCCGACTCGGGAGGTCACTGTGCCGTCGCTCGGAAAAGGGCCGGGGAGAGTGGATGCGTGGTGGTTCGTCGTGGAGAATGAGAGACGGGATGAAATGGCGGCGTCGTCGCCTGGTGGCTAGATCCAGCGCCCGTATGCCTGGTCGATCGGTGCTAGATCCACTCTCCGCCGTTGTCTCTGTGCCCGGTCCAGCGCTCGTTGTCATCGGCCGGCTGGATCCTACCGCCGAATGGCCAAGCTAGGACGTGGACGGTGTGGCGGTCAGCGTGCGGGGTGGGATAGAGCGATATGCGGGCTCTAGGGGCGGGGACGGAGGGAGCGATCGCGGCGCACTACACTGGGGAAGGAGGGGGAAAGCATGGCGGTGGACTCGGAGATGCGAGAGGATCACTCCTGCAGCAGTAAGACAATAAAAGCCCAAAGTTTGTTTCCACACACAGCCAAGAGCCAGGTCACTAGCTAATTAAGATCTCTCTCTCTCTCCTCCCCTTTGCTTTTAGGTCGTCATGTCTTTATACACCCGAGAGGCCAGGATCCTGCATTAGGCAGGGGTGTTTTAAGGACTCATTCGGTTCAAAGAAGTTTAAAAAAGGGAAAGTGTGGAATTTGTAATCCTTTTGAATATAGACACAATATCGCCATTTTTCGTTTCTAAGTTGTATGTACCAAAAGGAATACTACAGGAAATTATTTCCTATCCCTTCTTGTCCACTTTTTAGGGTAATAAGAAAAAAAATCTCACTCCAATCCATTTTTTCATCTTTGACTGGTTACAACAATAACTACAGGAATGTTTCCTATGTTTTTTCAATCGCTATATGTTTAGTCACATGTATTCTTACCTATTCCTACGCTTTTTCGTATCCTATGGTTTAAAAATCCTATAAACTAACGATACGCCTTAGGGGCTTCGTTCAAAATGGTCCGGTATTGAAAAAAACATAGTATAATAGAGGAAAATCTACAAGGAATAGATAGGATGCATTGTGTAAATAGAAGGGAAAAATCAAGAAAAACTATTACATATGTTCAATATAGAGCACGGAAAAATATATGGAATATTTAAAGGATTTGAACACTAATTAAAATTCTTCACGTGTTAGAGTAGACAAATCACAATTATGATATACTGCTCTGCTCGCTATGCAGATGAAGCCGAGCGGCACTTAGTGATTCAATCAGTCGCTGGGATTGTTTCGTTCCGCGAACGCAAAGGAAACTTGGATGGATTGTTATTTTCTTCTTGTGGATGGACGGCCATAGGAAATTTCTCTTCGAATTTTCTCTCGAATTTTCCTGTTAGGCGATTCCTTGTGATCCAAGGCTGCTACATTACCGTCCAAATCCAACAGGAATGTAAATCCTGCTATGATTTTTCCTAGTTTTGTTCTCCAATCCGAAGAGCCCTTAATGGGTTCGCAAAGATATCCTCGAGACTGCACTTGGGCGTTTACACAGCATCCGTGTGCTTAAGCTTATGTCCCTCGCTGCTGTAAAGAGACTGTTGTATAAGTTACAGTGAAAGAGCTATGACTTACATAAGGTCAAGCTTGATTAAAAAGAAGAAAACTACCTTACACTAAAAGAACTATGGTAGAGGCATTTTTTGATTAGAGAAGATCTAAAAATTGCCACTTATCAAGGTTAACATACTCTAGAGACTCTTTTTAGAGGCATTTTAGATATTCCTAGAATATTTTTATTCGTATAGAGACACTTAAGAGACAGTTTTAGCCATATTTTAGAGACATTTTTGCTGAAATTAATCTGTGTAGAGGCATCTTTTTAGTCACTCTAGGAAGTTTGCTCATATGTAAAGACATTATGTTGAGCTATTTTAACTCTCTTGAGGCACTTTTTAGGAGGGTAATTACACTAATTAATGATATAGAGTAAAACAATGTGCACATGGAAACAACTAATAGGATAGGTGAGATGGCTAGTGAAGGAAGGTAAAATAATTTACTAAGAGTCTTGAGTTCCAAGGGATTGGTAGAATTGTATTTTGAATTGTATTTTGTTCCCTCTTTTTTCACAATGGTGTACCATGAGTGAATATAAATTAGTGCCTCTAAAATGCCTAAATTAAAACATATAGACATAAAGGCATTTTACAAAATGCCTCTTGTCGTAAGCAATTCACCAGCAATATGAGGAATTAATGCCTGATACGGTGCAGGTGTTTCTTGTTGTTGTGTTAGAACACCAGCCCTGAAAAAGACAGAAGATATACACTTCATCTATGGTTTGGCGAGGAAATCTGCATAACCATTGCTTCTGTAAGGGGCTTGCATTCCTCAATCAGGAAACAGTAATCTCGAAATCAACGGCATCATGGGAATCGATATTTTGCTCACATCACCTCCAACGGCTTGACGTCGAACGCGAAGCAAAGATAATCAAAGAGTATACTAGCTGTAAACAGTCGTTCATCCAGATCTTCCCACCACCTAACCAACAAAGTCTATCGGGCGGACTATAGAGGCCAAATGGGTCGACTCTCAGGCTAAGCCCGAGCAGCAATGGCGCGGCTGTTGCACAGCCCAGAGACGCTACGGCGCGTTGGTCGTGGGCCATACCGGCATGGCCTCATCTAGCCGTACTTGCTTGGGCTAGCACTCACAGGTCACGTGGGCCGGCAGCAAGCAATGCCTAGCCCATGAGGCATGGCTTCCATTTTTCAATATTTTTCAATGTTTTTTTCCATTTCCTATATTGTTCATTATTTTTTCCTCCATTTTTCTATTATTTCCCCTACTTTTCTCCATTTTTTCCTATTGTCTTCCAATTTTTCATAATTTTTTTTCAGCTCATTTTCTCCTCTCCTATTTGCTTTACTTTTCTTGTTGTTCTTTTTTCCTGTGTTCTGTTGGGTTCCTCCTCGCCGCCATGGCTGGATGGGCCTTTTCAAAATGCCTCTCTCGTATGAGATATATTCCACAATATGATATGGGAGTGAATTCAAGAACGCCTATATACGGTGCAGGCGTTTTTGTTGTAGGTGTTAGAACACCATGCCTAAATGACAGATAACACTTTCTATTTATGGTGGTGAGGAACTGCATAACCATTTCCTTCTGCAGCTATAATTTTCCCATATATTTTCCTCTTTCCCTATCCCTAGTTCCTTACTTCTTTCTTTGTGTTTTTTCCCCCCTCTTTCCTTTTTCTATTGGGCCAGGCTCATGGCTTGATGGCCTTTCTGGCTATGGCGCATTTCATGTCTCGTCAGCCCGCATATCTGCCTTTCGCGTGGACCGTGTTCTTCTGTGGATCCAATATGTAAAACCTGAGAATCCTCTATTCAGTGCCTGCAGTGAAGACTGATCCTGTCGCTCGGATAGGTGAGTGCCATGCAGAAACAGTCCATTACATAGTGAGACATGTAATATAGCTGGTCAGGGACAGGCAAGCAGCAGAGAAGTATGCTAAAGAATGCGAACGGGTGCTTGTGAGGACAGTTGTACAGGGAGCATGCAAATCAGGGTGGCACATAGCACAACTAACACACGTCACAAGAATGGCCTTCCTCCGACTGCAGCCGAGAGGAATGCTTTGGTGGAATGGAATTAATACGCCGACTCGCAAGAGGGATACTAAGATATGAATTCTTGAGGTGAACTGTAGTTTTCCACTAACGATATTCCTATATGACTGATGCTATTTTTGTTTCGCCATGTTTGTCTAGGGACTGATATGGTAAACATTCTTGAGAAAGGTTGCAGTGCTTTTGTTTTGAGAATAGGTTGTCTTGAGCAGGAATGGATATATTTGTCGTCAACTGAAAATGGAGTGGTCCTGTTACATTGACTAACTGCAGAATGGTAGCAGAACCTGGTGCTGGGCTGTAATAGTATGCCGACAGTAAGAACTGGTGGGGGCAGTTTGATGTTGCTTATTCTGTAATGGGGAATGCTATGCTGCTATGTGAGGACTACATGTTTCCTTGGCTATCACATACATTACATGCGGGTTTGGGGTTGAAGTTTGTACTGGTTTTGTCTTAATATTGGTGTGCGTCGTATCTTATCTGAAGAAAATAGAATAACTGAAACACAAAGTATATACTCTACAGAAACAGAACAAGGTGCAGCGCAGAACCACAACAGCAAAGCTTAGTAGACGGATGCATATGTAAAGAATACAAACTGTAGCCATAGACGAGGAGATATAATAGATAATATCCATTCTTGAATAAAACTAAGGCGGTGCAAATTAATCGCGCGCTAAAATTGAATGAAAATTCGGTCGTGCGCAAAATGCAAACAGACGCGGAAGAAACTCCGCCTCGCATCCAATCCAAACCAAACCAAATCTTCTCTTTGCGCCTCATCCATTCGCCGCCGATCTGCCGTTCTTGCGCTGGTGGCTGCGGAGGTCGCGATTGCGATCGATGCTGCCTGCGGGGCCTGCCCTTACGCCGTGGAGCCGCTCGGCCCCTCAAGCGCCACTTTTGCTTCCTCACCCACGACCACTCGCCCATCACCGCCACCAACGTCGCCCCTGTCTACACCTCCCGCCTCACCATTTCCTCTAACGGGCAATGCTTCGTTCTCGCTTGCCGGTGATTGGTTCCCCAGGTTGTCGGATGGCGAGCACGGAGTGCTTGCGTTGGCACCGGGCGAAGCAGCAGTTCCTGAGGCCACTCATCACTCAGGGGCTTTCTCGCAGGGTAGCTAATACTATGAGCCACCAGAGGGATCAACGATTAGAAGCCTGGTCTGACTGAACAGAGCCAAGCGGATGAATTCGGGGTGGGCACATCTGCTTCTCGATGCATTCGTCCGCGAAGAGCTGACAGGCTATTGAGGTTTCATTCCAGCCAAATGGGTCAACTCGACACCCATCTAGGCATGGCAGTGGATTGCTGTCCTAGTGGTAAGAAGCACTGGCTTCGCATCCGTTTACGCAAGATTGATGGTACCTCTGGAGAGCTTGCTCATTGTTGCTGATGTAAAATCCTACAGTTTTCTTCCGATCACTCAAGGCGTTCCAGCTGTATGAGATGATAAGAAAGTGAGTGAGGAGGAGGTCACTTCGTTCCTGTGTGATGGAGTCTTTCGGTGCTGATAGCATCAAGGATGCAGATGAAAGAATCAATGGTTCTGGAAGAGCTTTGAATTCACTATGGAGCCGCCTGATGACGCTGGTTTGGGATGGCAAGGTTTGGATTGCCACAGGAACCTGAACTGTGCGAAAGGTGACATGTGAAGCATTGACATATGATGAAACTTCAAATGCAAGAGGTGAATTCAGCTACGAGAATGTGAGCGCGTGGAAGGGTGGTCATATCTGACATAGCTTCTGAAGTAATTGATTCATGTTGAAGTTGTGCCTAAAAGTAGCAGGACTCAGCAATAGATTATCGAAACGTCTGAAAGATCGCAAACCTGAAATGGCATATCAATGTAAATTGATTTAACGAGTTGATAGCGAAGAATCGCATAGGTAATGAGTGTGTGACAGCAACTGAGAGAGACTGAATTTGAAACTGAAAAACAGAAATTCCACTGCAGATATCAGTTGCAGATAAGTATGCAAGACAAGAGAGGAGAGTGTTGGTCGTTGTATTGAATAACAGTGAGAAGTATATATCGTCAGATTTTGGCAGTGGATCATTCTAGCC
>RYFJ01000914.1:0-221181 GCA_003991445.1 Oryza meyeriana var. granulata
CGTAAAACACAAGAGATGGGCTTGAAGTCCTACATACATGACCTGGTCAATATGAATATCAGGAAAGAGCTTTCACCACCATGGACCTAGGTAATGAAAAAACCTAACTTCCTCCGGCTAGCTTCACCTTGACAGAATAGAGAAAAAGACATTCCAGAAAGTTTACATAGGTGAGATACCTACAGCTATTCTTGTCAAAATAATTTAAGTGAGCTTTCGTACTAGTCCAGATGAAAGATTTATCGACTAGATGTCTGGCTATAATTCACTCTACTCACAATTGCCATTATAGCGCCTAACGGATAGTTTCTCGCTATTGCAATCAAAGGGATAACGCAAACCAGTTCATGTAACAGGTGAATATCACAAGCCACCGGTGTGTAGGTCTACTTCTTCTCGAATGCCACGATTTCACAAAAAGGGTCATTGATCCTGAGAGATTATGGTCCTATCTTTCGATATGATATGGGGGTGTTGAGCGACTACCTTGTCGCCACTAGACAAAAGTGCTGCGCAATTGCACCCTCCGTCGTTTTGATTATGACAGTACATCTCATGCCAACGTCACGATACCGTGTCACACGCAGTACTAATGCACCTCTCGTTATATCCGGATACTTTACATTGTAATTTGTCACGCCTACACGGAGAATGAATACATGTCCATCTACATGATATATCGGCTGTGGTAACAGTATATGGAACTAGTAGCTCACCGGACCCGGAGGGAGTTCACACCGTGGCTAGTAAGCTCGGATAGGGTCGCTACGGAAGTGGGAAGTTGTAGAGTGTTGAGCATAGATTATCTGAGCTACAAGAATGGGGAAAGCAGAATTAGAGAAGTTTACCAGTGCCTCTACATGAGGGGAGATTGATCTGGTGAAGGGGACAAAAGAGAAACGCAAAAGAAAATCGACCATGAATAGCCGACCTATAGTGCGTTGCATGAGAGGGGCTCAAATACACGTGTCCAAGAGCAGTGTTTCATACTTGGTCCGCTCAGGACGCTTAGTGCTCGCATTTAGTTAGAGGATACATGGGGTTGCGAGGCAGCCAGCGCGATCTGACCTCATCAAAGAATTAGGAGCTCAAAATGCCCGAGATTTCGGGGGGTTCTTGGTTGCCGGGGTCACTCTGGGCGAGAAGCCGCTGGACATGAAGCGAGCACAACATCACTATCAGCCGATTTGTCATTGAAAGACCAAAAAACCTCCAAATGGAGAAACCGCGTGGAGGAAACCAACAATGAACTCAGTAGCTTTGGTGTCTTATGGCAGCGCTCCATCAAATGTATATAACACCTCGAAGCGATGCGGCAGCATATGAACATTCCAATGGTACACGTTTTATACCAAAGCATAAGGACAGAAAAAATAGTTGTGAGTCAAATAACAAATAGCGGCAGCCTTCGACGTAGAGGCAACAGTTGACACAGTACGGGAGCAAAACAGAAGCACTACCATACGTGGGTCATAGAAGAGATCTAGGATCTCTGACTACAGACTCAATATGAAAACCTCTCTATGTGTTGTGGGTCCCAAGTGTCAAACACCCAATTGCATGTTCGTGGATAACTTTGGAGTGGATTCTGTTTGACCGTCGCAACATAGATGGCCCACGATGGATGACCCACTGGATACTCACTGATTCTGCCACTGTTGTTGTGGGGGCGATTCTATTTGGAACGGCACCATGGGGTTTCGAAGAACACATAGTGCTAGAGTCCGGGATTTTCTAATGTAAAGTGTCCGACGAAGCTCTTGAAGGAGTTGATGATAGTAACGAAGGAAAACAGACAATCGTAATGGTTCGGATGTCGAAGGAATACAATCAGTAGCTACCATGCCGTTGAGCATCTCTGATTCACGGGAATTTCCGGTGAATACAAGATGTTACAACTTAAACTGTAGAAGCACGACGATTGGGTGACATCTCTTCTTGAGAGTGCGATTCTGTACATACGGAGAATGGAGTAGGGGAATTGAAGAGCTTAAATATCTGTGTGTAGCATGCCTCATTTTTTCAAAACAGAGTTGTTGAGTCGTCTTATAGTTGTGGCAAAAATTTTGGATCAATGACCAAGTTGTGTAAAGCTATGGGAATTTATGTTGTAAATATTTAAAGAAGTACAAATATTTAGGAATTAAAAATACTGGTGAGCGGGGATAATTTTAGAATAATTATGGAAGTTGAATGGACTCAAGCGTAGCTATGGATTGCTAGACATGAATTGTTGAAGTTTAATTGAATTCTCTGGAATTTGAAAACAATTTATAATCTCGAAAAAGGATATCCCGAGAATTTTTGTTCTGACTGACGTGTGGGGCCCTCTGTTAGTTAGACAGACCCACCTATGGAATCTGTCACTTCTTAACTGGTGGTACCCAACGGGCGCAACGTTTTCTCTGTACTTGTTGTGCCCCAATAGCAGGTGGTCTCGGCCGCCAGCTATGTGGGGAAGATGTGCTCATTGTGTGTGACGCTCTGTTGATCGTGGTGTTTCTTATGGTAGGCGCGCTCAAGTTACATTGTCATCTGTGCTGCTCTAGCGGTCTGCCAAAGAAGAGCATTTTCTCTGGCGGCGCGACTGGCTATAGCTGCCGGTCCACCAGGCAGAGAGAGCAGACTTGTATCGTCTTGGTTGCGTGGGGGGTGTGTCCTTGGCGGGGTGGCGGGCCGCCTCTCCTAGATGTGCGGAGGCACACCAGAGATAGTTTCACCAAGTACAAGAGTTCAGACAATACAGAGGACACGCTGCGCACGGCAAGCGGAAATTTCCCCGTTTGTCAACATCTAAGGCTGCGACATGGGGAGGTTGTCTAACATCGCTAGCCGACTCCGTCCTCGAAATCTGCCACCCGGCTAGTCTGAGGAGCGAGACCGCGCGTCTGCCGCCTATGCCTATCCCCGCGCACAAGCTCTTAATCAATCTTGTCACACCTGCAAAGCTAGCTAGCCTGCCTCCTCGTCACCCCGTGCCTAGACGCCGCGAGCCCCACGTAAGCGCCTGGATGCCGACTCACGGAGCTCAGTACCGTGCCGGAGCCTTGATGCAGCACGTCATTCGGAGCTGCCATTGTCACCCGCCACCTCGGGTGGGTACTACGCTCACCTGGAATGCCATAGCCCTTGGACCGGCTGGATGCTTGGGCCCGTTGCCATTGACGGGGGAGAAGGCTCCTGCCGCCGACCTTGGTCGGAGATTCCTGTTCTGCTTCCTTGGAGCACCGCCAGTTCAATCGGAGAGTAAGCCATCACGGGCAATTGGTGTTGCCGCTTCATTGTCGTGACGGACAGGACTGTCATGTGTTTAGCACCGGTCAATATGAATCTATAGGCTGACTCGTCGGATCTTGAAACTCGTGGACTCGCAAAGGAACACAAGGGTTTATATTGTGTTAGTAGGCCCTATAGTGAGGTAATACGCTCTACGTCCCAGTTGTGGTGTATTTCCTTTGAGGGAGTGATATGGCTGGTAGTTCTATGCAACTTGATGATTCTGTCTTCTGCCCTCAGCGGGGGTGCCCTGCCTACCCATTTACTATCTGTGGGCGCACAAAGCAACGGTAGAAAGTCCCGATATCGAACTCATGACCAAGAGGAATCTCCTAGCATCTAGAGAGATATACTACTTGCCCACTATGGACTAGCGACTCTCTTTTTATATTTATCTACAGAGTTTAGCCTGCCGAGGGAGTGCTATCATATCTCAATGTACATTAGGCTAGGCCCATCCTCTTTCCGAGTGGCCCATATGCTTGTCGTGAGGTACCCAGGGCCCATGGCCGTCCACAGCATGCCCCTGAGACCTTCATAGTTGAGTCACAGCTGATGGGGCCGGAGTGCTTATCCTCCACGGTGAAGTTTTCCCGCGCTGCGATGCATTGCTCCCGAGTACTCTTTGTCCGAGTGCTTCTTCTTCCGAAGTCCTGCTTCATGTCAGCTTGCAGTGAGGACTATGAAAGGGTCCATGTAGAGTATAAATAGTAAAAGTGTGTCGAATAAAGGCGCACCTATTAGTGTAGCCCCTGACTTTGTGCTTAATTGTGAAACAATAAAATCATAAAGTCAATCATCTTAACCCAACCTTGTAGTCTTTCCCTGAGTAGTTACTACTGGTATTATGAGACTCTTTAGCATCATTTAGCCGGAATGATTTTTTTATAGTCTTTCTGAGTAGTATATCACTCGGAAGTTAGACTCTTAGCGTCATGTCAACTGGAATGATTTTTGCTCATGGCGTAATTGTGGCCAAGCATCTAGGCCGAGTACCACTTTAGGATTTCAAACCCAATATGTGGTCAGGTGTACCTGAGAGATACCTGCATCCCGAATTTTAATGAAAACCAGCTTGTGATCCTCATAAGGATATATCCTCAATACCTAGTAAATAATACAGGATACTCGAATGTATACACCTCAGGTCGGTAGGCAATGGCGGGGACTATCAGCATGAAGCATATCTATAATTATTGGTGATCTGTTTCTGTGCCAGTTAGCACTAAGCCACATGATTTTAACAACAGCCAGCAAGCGGCGGCCCAATCCTTGAATAGAGCGTCAAGCTACTATAGAAACTCATAATATTCTTATGGTCAGATACCAAATTGTAGCCCAAACCCACTTATCAGCACAGGCTTTATAAAGGCAGGGAGAGAGAGAAAAAATTCCATCATCTTCTCCAATCCACCAATGCTTCGTCTCCAACTTCTGCGCAAAATTTTGTGCCTTGCCTCGCTAGGGTTCGCCAGTGCTAGCTCTTCCCTCTTGAAACTCGGGCGATCCCGCTCCTTCGCGTCCATTCCAAGCTTCCAATAGCATTTCCCCCAAAGATCTTCTGTCACCTTAGCAATGCCAAGAGCCTCGAAAATCCTGGAGGTGTCTGATGAGACTTGGCCAGCTTCGGATTGCGGCTTGACCAAGTTGAAGTACTTGGAGAGACAACTGAGATTGCCGAGCCGTGAAGTCATCCATTGGCATCTGGCTGAGGGGGGAATCGATCCCGGTGCCCCCAATCTGGTGAGATTTGTAGTCTTCGCCTCTGCTTCTTTCACCAGGGTTTTGTCTCTTCCTTCTTCGGATTTTGCACCAACTTCTTTCCTTCTATGGGCTGGAGTTGTGAATCTGACCCCAACTTCTATCTTGCAAATCTCTATATTTGCAAACTGCTGTGTGAATGCTTTCTAGGTGTGGAACCCTATTTTCAATCTGTTCCGATACTTGTTTCCACATCCAATCCTCAGCCTCCAAAAACAAGGTCACTGATAGAGAGCCAGCCTCTATTCAGAGCGAGATGAAAAAGATTTATCTCCATGTCCCCTTGAAATTTTCCCTTAAGGGCTGGCATAGAGAGTGGTTCTATTGTTCTGATCTTGAACCCTCTCTGCCCCTCTTTACTAGTTTGCCTCCAGAGGTCGTGTCTAGCTGGTCATCCGTGCCAAGCTTTGAGGAGATGGGCCAAGTATATATGTTGATTGATAAGCTGGAGAGCTCTGGATTGACTGGTCTCTGGGTGGCCAAACGTTTCCTGACCCAGCGTATCAGGCCACTAAAGCTAAGAAGCCACTTCGGCTGGGATCACCAAGGAAAAAACGATCCTAGCCGAGAATACCCAGATCTGACTGACAAGCATAAGGTGACTGACATCTTGCTCGGTTATTTTGCCAGCGGGGTAGTTGAGACTAAAGATGCAGAGCGCGCCATCGCAACTTACAACCTAAAAAGGCCTCATCCAAAGGTAATATTAAAACACTGGTTGCTGAATTGCTGTCATTCTATGATGAATGCTTGTTGATGTGCATCCTAGATTGCTCTGCAATGTATGATGTATGTTGTTTGAATCACTTACAAGAATGTGAGGAGTTTGATGATGACTCCCAAACTTTATCAGCCGTCCAGTCAAAGAAGAGGCCATTGAGCCATCTGCTGCCTAGCCCAGCTCCAAGAGAGCTGAAAAAAACCTGTCAAAGACCCAGAACAAAAGAAAGCTAGCAGGCCAAAGTGCCACAGCTGGGTGCTTGAAGATAAAAGATACCACCAGCGTAGCCCCCAGGTTGCCGAGTCCAAGGCCATCGCCTCCAAGCCCGAGACCAACACCCGGCTCAGCAACATCGAGCCCAAGACTGGTGCTGCTGAGTACGAGATCAGCAATGTTGAGCAAAAGAGTGGCGCCACCAAACGTGCTCGGTTGCCCCAGTTGGCCGTTCTGAGACTGGGTCGACCAAGAGCAAGACGCCACCGCCGACTGCCACGCTGACGAGCCCAAGAGCCAGCAGCTCCCCACTACTGGCATTTGGAGCCCCCCCTCATGGAAGTTCAAGTCCTCCAAGAGGTAAGCGACTTTGATGTCTTTTGAGAATCTTGCATCACTGTAATAAGTCTTGATATTTGACCCATCGTGCAGGAGCGAGTAGACGTAGATCTGAAAAAGGCTGTGCCGATTGCTCTCGTTGCCAAGCCAGCCCCAGCTGAGCCAACACTAAGTGACTGCCTCAGTTACAGAAACTGAAGCTATCCCAACAGCAGGACCGCTAATGCCAGCTGACCAAGGGGCAAGTACTGAAGCTATGGCCCCAGCCCCTGAGTGAGTCCCTGAGGCCTCAACAGCTGCCAAGCTAGAGGCTAGGACCTTGTCGTCGTCCATATCATCGTCGTCGTCTTCAGAATTGGATCTCCCCAAACTTGAAGCCCCTCCTCACTAGTTCTTGAGGACATTCCACTAGGTGTCCCACGAGGGAGTCGCGGAAAGCTACGAGCATGATGAGGAGGCGGCGGAGAGGGAGCATGAAGCTCTTCTTCGTGCTGCAATCGCCGCATCCCAGGGAGTTCAGGTATGACTCTTGCCATATTGAGTTCTTGAAAATCTTCCCTGTATCGGTTCTCTACTTCATGACTCTGTTTTGCTCTGTTTTTGCTCTAAGCAGAAGATAGTCGATCGCTCAGAGAAAGTAAACAAGGCCTTGACCAAGCTTGCCCCCCATCTCCAACAGTTGGGCCAGCTCTAGGCCGAGAAGGCTGACCTAGAATGGTCTAGTCAGGAGAGGGAGACGTGGTTGAAGGGAGCAGTTGACCAGCTCAGGGATGAAAATTGGGCTCTAGCCAAGAAGATCAGAAGTAAGTCTCCTGTATTTGTCTTCCTGAATAAATCCCGAGTGTACTTCTCTAGCTTTGTTGTTTCCCGACTGCCCAGTTGTGTCCTGGCTGTAATCTCGAGTTCTTGACTATTCTGATGTACAGCCCTTGAAGCTGAGTTGAAGGCCCAGATAGAGGGGAAGAAACAACAGGGCATGCTGAGCTGAAAAAGGTTGAAAAGGCTAAAGCTGAACTGGAGAAGGTGAAAGCCAAAGTAGAGGCCGACTATGATAGTAAGCCTTCTCTCTGACCATGACCTTAACCAATCCTCTTGTTACTCTGACTGCAATTTTGGCTAACAAGTATACTTGTCTATGAACCCAAGCAACTTCAAGAGCCAATGCCCAAATCCAATTCTAGGCCTTTGCAGCGGAGATTAAAGTTGTCAAGGAGTCACGGGAGATTCTTGCCGAATCCGTGAAAGGGCTCCTTGATATTATGGATCCTCACTATGTCGGGACCATCTCTAACACAATCTCCCAGGTGCAGGCACGCCTTAGCCAAGCACCGAGTACCTTGAAAAAGTACTTGGATGAGCGTGTGGCTGTTGGCGTGGCCCAGACCCTCACCATGACCAAATCAATCTTCCCCAGGGTAGACTTTGAGGCCATTGGTGAGGGGTTTACCGACGAGACAACGTCTGAGGAGGCGTTGGAGTTGATTACCCAGGCGAGGCTGACTGCAGAGGTGATCACAAAGGACCTGGGAATGTAAGAGCAAACCGTTTATGCAGTCGGTGTATATAAAGCTTTTGTAAAGACATGTGTAAATATATGTACAATGCCACCGAGTTCTTGGTTTTCCTTAGTTATCATTAGCTTTACCCTACTATATGGTCTATGCCGAGTTGATCGATAGTAACTTAATAAAAATCGTTCAGAAAGCTATACTCGGGCAAACATAACACAGTCATTGTAAAACTTCATAACTTAGATAAAACAAGCTCGTATGTTGTTGATAGAGCACATATAATACATGCAGCCCCCGAGTCACTACTCGGTTGAAACAAGCGATGTAGTGAGTCAGAGAAAAAACTTTATACATATGTATGTGAGAAGGTACAAGACTAAGGTATAGAAAGGACGTAGCTGTTCTATATTCCATGAGTTGTTGACTAGGGCACCGTCTTCAATCTTCAGTCGGTAGGAGCTTGGCCGAGTAACCTTAGCGATGATGAACGGCCCTTCCCACAGGGGGATAGTTTATGCCTGTCTTTGGTGGTTTGTATTTTCCTCAAGACAAGGTCCCTGACCAAAAAGGCGTGGCCACGGACATTCTGACTGTGATAACGACGCAGGCCTTGAAGATACCTTGCCGACTGGATAATTGTGATATCCCTATCTTCCTCCAACTGATCTAGTTGAACCAGTCGGTTTTCGTTGGATTTATCTTCTAAGTAAGCTCGGACTCGCGGAGAGCCAAACTCTAACTCGGTTGGTAACATAGCCTCAGCACCATAGACCAGGAAGAAAGGGGATTGCCTTGTTGCCTGACTAACCATGGTTCTGAGAGACCAGAGAATAGATGGGAGTTCTTGTACCCACCGTCTTGCATATGGTTGTAGTCGGTCAAATATCCTGGCCTTGATACCTTGTAAGACCATACCATTGGCATGCTCAACCTGCCCATTACTCCGTGGGTGTGCCATAGAAGCATAACAGATCTTGATGCCGAAGTCGTCACAGAAATCTTGAAATACACTGCCAGTGAACTGAGTACCGTTGTCCGTTATGATGCGGTTAGGAACCCCGAATCGGTATAATATACTCATGATGAAGTCCTTTGCTCGTGCCGCTGTTATGGTATGATGCGAGGGTAGGTGCCCGATCTTCCGATAGGTTTGATTTGGCGACGTGTGGACATTCACGTTTTGAGGCTTCTGATCAGTAGATCGTCACCTCACACATGCTACACCCGCGCGTCTTGTCGTTATCGGCCACGCTCTCACACAATCGACCTAACCACGAAGGTTTTGCTCCTGCAAACAATCGAAGAAATTTGCAAGAACAAGGAAGAACACAATCTGAATTGCAGATGAATGTTTTGCACATGAAGTTGGGGTTCTACAAACCGATCTAGATGGTGAAACTGCAATGGCAGAATAATCAAAGCAAAACCCAACTCTAAACGATGACGGCTACTGAATATATATGAGTTGGGACGTCCTAGGGTTAACCCTAGGGCGCACCCCCTTGGGCTTAGCCCACGACACAATTATAAGGCCCAAGGCCCAAAACAGACTCGGACTGGAAGAGGTACGTGTTTTGTGTTGATGATTCTGGACAGCTCAGGAGGAATTATGAAATGGGACCAAAACCATCTGAAAGTAGACTCCATAAGATTTCCAACAAGTACTCATGGGCCCTAAGAGTCCTTCTGGATCAGTGGCTAGGTCCATTTGAAGTTGATGCTGTTACGAGGTCCGAATCCGAATTCAAAACATGCAGAACTTCATCTCTTGCCTTCTATGGACTAAAAGTGACGTGGTAATGTAGGAGTAGACTTGGGTAAGGTCTTGGTTTGGTCCCCAATCAACTTCTTTGATCATCCATGCGTGCCTTGCGCTCGGTCTCTTTCCCTTCACCCAAGCAAGTATCTCTGCAAATGAGAACACACAAAACTCATGGTGCAATAACGTCTATTCAAATATATAACACGTAAATCTTACGTAGAAAGCATGCACCTTTGGTTGATGAATACATAAGGTAGCTATGGTAGCTATGGTCATATCTGAGCTAGTGATGTCCTCATCATGGTAGCAACGGGTTTTGCCTCAATCCACTTTGTGAATTTATCCACTGTGACGAACAAGTGTGTGAACCCTCCTGGCACTTTCTTGAAAGGCCCGACCATGTCAAGCCCCCATACTGTAAAGGGCCAAGAGATTGGGATTGTTTGGAGTTCTTGGGCTGGAAGATTTGTTTGTCTTGCATAGAACTGACAACCCTCGCAAGTGCAAACTATGTCTTTAGCATCTGTTACTGCTGTTGACCAGAAAAATCCCTACCTGTAAGCCTTTCCGACTAACATCCTAGATGCGGCATGGTTGCCACATATGCCCGAGTGGATTGATTGCAGAATCTGCTTGCCCTCGTTGGGTGTGACGCAGCGCATGAGGACTCCGGATGCACTTCTTCGGTACAGGTCTTCTCCGACTACTAGGAAACCTTTGCTTCAACGTTTGATTTGTTCAGCTTCAATGCGATCTTTTGGGAGTTCATCGTCCAAGAGGAATTTGAGAACTGGAGTCCGCCAATTTTGAGATATGATTAGTACTTCATCTGTTGCCGGGGTAGGTTCAGCCCCCGACTGATCTGGCACTGGTTTCTTCTTGACTGATGGCTCCGTTAGTTATTCGACAAAAATCTCAGTCAGGACCATTTCTCTCTTGGATCCCATGTTAGCCAATTCTTCTATAGCGTTATTGTATTGTTGTAGGACGTGAGTTACCTCCAGCCCATCGAACTTGTTTTCCAACTTTCGGACCTCCTGACAGTATGCAGCCATGGTATCGTTGAGACATGCCCAGTCTTTCATGACTTGGTTCACCATGAGTTGAGAGTCCCCACGTACAACCAGTCGGCGGATGCCGAGTGATATAGCGATGCGGAGCCTGTGGATGAGTGCCTCGTACTTGGCGACATTGTGGGAAGCCGGAAAGTGCATTTGGAGAACGTACTTGAGTTTTTCACCGGTGGGTGACGTCAGTACGACGCCGGCCCCGGTGCCGCCGATCCGTAGAGAACCGTCGAAGTACATTATCCAGTGCTCTAGCCTGTCTGTTGTTGTAGTCGTCTGAACTTCTGTCCACTCAGCCACAAAGTTGGCTAGAGCTTGAGATTTAATTGCTGTCTGTGGCTGAAAGGTGATGTCAAACGCCATCAACTTGAGCGCCCATTTAGCGTTTCCACCGGTGGCCTCGCAGTTCTAGGACGTCCCCGAGTGGATACGATGTGACCACCGTGACTTGATGCGACTGGAAATAGTGCACCAGCTTTCGGACAGTGATGAGTAGGCTGTATAGCAGCTTTTGGACCTGTGGATATCTCATCTTTAAGTCGGCTAGGACCTCGCTGACAAAGTAGACTGGCCGTTGAACTTTTTGTATATGACCCAGTTCAGATCGCTCGAACACCGTGCTGACTACCTGAGTGGTTGCCGCCAGATATAACATTAATGGCTCTTGGGGCATAGGTGATACCAACACTGGTGGTGATGTGAGAAATTTCTGGAAGTCTTTGAAGGCTTGCTGGGCTTCGAGAGTCCATCAAAAATTGTTTGCTTTCTTTAGTAATTTGAAGAAAGGCATACCCTGTTTGCCTAGTCGGGAGATGAATTGGCTGAGTGCCGCCATGCATCCTGTCAGCTTCTGGACGTCCTTCTGGCTAGTCGGGGGTGCCATGTTCATGATTGCGTTGATTTTCTCTAGATTCGCCTCGATGCCATGATGCGATACGATAAAGCCGAGTAGCTTGCCAGATGGCACACCGAAGGCGCATGTTTCCGGGTTCAACTTCATCTTGAATCTTCGGAGCTTTTGGAAGGTTTTCTCCAAGTCAGCGATGAGGTCTTCTTTAGACTTTGTCTTGATCACCACGTCGTCAACATATGCCTCCACGTTGCACCTGATCTGAGTATGTAAACATCGCTGAATTGCCCGTTGATACGTTGCTCCAGCATTTTTCAAACCGAACGGCATGGTGATGTAGTAGTATGCTCCAAACGGTGTGATGAAAGAAGTCTTCAAGCGGTCCTCCTCCTTCAGGCTGATTTGATGGTATCCCGAGTAACAGTCGAGAAAGCTAAGAAGTTCGCACCTCACAGTTGAATCCACCACCTGATCTATTCTCGGTAGACCAAATGGATCTTTGGGGCACGCTTTGTTCAAGTCGGTGTAGTTGACGCACATGCGCCATTTACCGTTCTTCTTCTAGACCAGGACTAGGTTTGCCAGCCAATCCGGGTAGTAGACCTCTTTGATGAACCCGGCTGCGAGGAGCTTGGTTATCTCCTCATGAATAGCATCTTTGCGGTCTTGTGCGAAGCGCCGTAGCCGTTGCTTGATTTGCTTAGCGTTTGTCTTGACATTGAGGGCGTGCTCGATCACCTCCCTTGGTACCCCAGGCATGTCGGAAGGTTTCCAGGCGAAGATGTCCTTGTTTGCCTGGAGGAAGGTGACGAGCGCGTCTTCCTATTTGGGGTCGAGTTCGGTCCTGACTAGAGTAGTCTTAGAGGGGTCGAAAGGGTCCAGGGGGATCTTCTTCGTGTTAGAGTCCGCTGAAATTCCCGACTTTGCTACTTTTGTTGCCGGAACTTGATCGTCCTCGACTTCGGTTGTAACGGCCTACCAAATGCTATTGCGTACGACTGCCGCTTCTTGGGATTAAGCCAACTCATAGCTCTCTTTGTCACAGGTGAAGGCTTGCTTGACATCGCTGCGAAGGGAAAGAACTCTGGCTAGCCCAGGCATCTGGAGCATCATATAGGTATAGTGTGGCACCGCCATGAATTTGGCTAGCGTCGACCATCCGAGTATCGCATGATACGCAGTCTCGAAGTCGGCGACCTCGAAGCAGATGTTTTCTATGCGAAAATTGTGGAGGCCATGGGCCCCGGGTACCTCAAGACAAGCATATAGGCCACTCGGATAGAGGATGGGCCTAGCCTTGTAATTAGAGATATGAAAGAGCTCGGAAGACTTTGCCTTGTACGATAAGGAATATACAGTCCTAGTTGGGCAGGTTATGTCTCTAAGAGGAGATCCCTTGGCCGTAGACCGGCTGGGACTCCTACTTTGTAATCCTGTCCCCCAGTATATAAGGGGAGGCAGGGCGCCCCCTAAGGGTAGGTGATCACAAGTTCATCAGAACCACCACCATACATCCTCAAAGGAATACACCACAACTAGACGTAGGGTATTACCTCACATCGAGGGCCTGAACCAGTATAAACTCCTCGTGTTCCTTTGCAGTCCACCGAGTTTCGATCCGATGAGTAGCCCTATATTCATATTGCCGGTGTAAAACATCGACAGTTGGCGCGCCAAGTAGGGGCTTCGACGAGATCAACTTCAACAAGCTCGATGGATTCGACAACTGGAGTCGACGGCACCAAATTCTCCCCCAGAGACACAATTACATTCGAAAGCCTCGACTTTGTCGCCGACAAATTCGGTAACCTCACCTTGGCCGACTCGGACCAAATCCTATCGGTCGAGGAACTAGTCAACTCCGCGCCAGTCGGCCTACACGACGCTGTTGACACCGAAAATCACCGGCAGTGTCGAGAACGAGCCGATGATCTGGTTCGATGCACTAGAGACGTGAAGGCCTGGGAGATCTGCTTAGCTCCAGTGCAGGTCCTAAATAGTTGAGGTTCGCGGGCGTGCCAGTCAATTTGACCCAGCAATTGACAAGAAGATAGAAAATATTAGATCACCGATCCAATCGGCCAACCAGCCAATACAAACTTCCTTCAGCCGATTGCCGATAGTACTTGTACATTGGCTAGAAACCGATGATGATATAAGCAAATAATAAGCCAGCTGACTGCCAATAGAACATGTGCATTGGCTAGAAGCCAATGATAGAGTAGATCAGCAGAATAATATTCAAGACAATGCAGCCGGCTTTATCTATGGAAAGATAACTTATTGGCTAGGCACTCCGATAAAACATCGCATAAACACCCATTGGCTTATCAAGGAAAATCTATCATTATCAATGTCGATGCTTTGCACCGGCAATAAAACTATGGGGCTACTCGGTGAGAGTGAATTCGGTGGACTGCAGAGGAACACAAGAGAATTATACTGGTTCAGGCCCTCAAGATGAGGTAATACCCTACGTCCTGTTGAGGTGTTATTCCTCTGAGGTGTTTGTAGATTGATGATCTGGTTGCTCTTGTTCTGCTCGCCCTAAGGGGCGCCCTGCCTCCCTTTATATACTAGGGGACAGGGGTACATGATAAGGATCCCAGTCGGATACGACCAAGGGATTTCCTTCTTAGAGATAGAATCCTATCCAACTAAGACTATGTTTCCTTATTATACAAGGTACAGCCTGCCGGGTGCTATCTTATCTCTGATTACATGGTCTAGCCCATCCTCTGTCTGGGTGGCCCATGTACTGGTAATGAGATACCCGGGGCCCATGGCCTCCATAGTAGCCCCTGAGACCTTCATAGTTGAGTCACAGCTGATGCCGAGTGCTCGTCCTCCACGTTGAAGGTTGCCCGAGTGCGGTGCGCCCGAGTACTCTTTGTCCGAGTAAGTCTTCTCCCGAGTCCTGCTTCATGTCATCTGGCAGCGAGGCTATGAAGGGCTTCATGTAAATATATGAATAGTGTGTGCCGAATAGGCGCACCTATTAGGTGTAGCCCCCGACTTTGTGCTTAATTGTGAAGACAATTAATCATAAAGTCAAAGATCTTTAACCTGGAAGTCTTTCCCGAGTAGATTACTACGGGTATTTGTGACTCTTCGGTATCATGTCAACCAGAATAAACTTTATAGTCTTGCCGAGTAGAAGACTACTCGTATGTAGGACTCTTCGACTTCATGTCAGTCGGAATATGAGTTTATAGTCTTGCCAAGTAGGATGCTACTCGTATATGGGACTCTTCAGCGTCATTTCAGCTGGGAAAAAGGGGTTTATAGTCTTTTCCGAGTGGCGTCCCACTCAAAAGTTAGACTCTTCCGCATCATGTCAGCGGGAATGAAGATTTATAGTCTCTCCCGAGTAGTGCACTACTCGAAAGTTAGACTCTTCAGCGTCATGTCGGCTGGAATAATGTTGCTCATGGCAACGGGTGGCCACGCATGTAGGCCGAGTACCACTTTATGAAAATAAATCCATGGCGTGGTCAGGTGTACTCGAGAAAGATACCTGCATCCCCAATTTTAATGAAGACCAGCTTGCGATCCTTTTAAGGATATATCCTCGAGACCTGATGGATAAAAAAGGTACCCAAACATATATGTTTATCAATAAGGCTCTCATGAAGCATATCTGTTTACCTCATCGGCTCCTGTTAGCAGCACCAGCACTATAATTTCAACTCAGCCTGCGGACGGCCCACATGGAGCATGCTACTGTAGGAACTCGTATCTTGCTGGCCCAGTGCGGACTGTGTAGGCCCAAGCCCATTTAGTCGGCATTGGTTATAAAAAGACGGGGAGAGAGAAAAAGATTCTGTCGTCTTCCCCAAATCAGCCAATCTCTTCATCTTCCACCTTCGCGCCCAACGTTTCGCCTCCCGCATGGCTAGGGTTAGCTGCTGCTATTCCCCACCTGAACTCAGGCGATTTCGATCCTCTCCGTTTGCTCCAAGCCCCTGATTTGTTTTTCCCCAAATCTCATCGGCTCCAGACATGCCGAAGGCTTCGGATCTTGTGGGGGCACCGGGAAGTTCTTGGCCAGTGTCGGATTGTGGCTCGGTGAAGCTGAAGCAGCTGGAGAATGAACTGAAGTTGCCCAGCCAAGAGGTGATTTGCTAGCGGCTGGCCAGGGATGAGTCGAGCCCGAGTCCCCGACCTAGAGAAACGGTAGTTTTCGCCTCCTTTTTCGATCGAGGCTTGTGCCTTCCGTCTTCTGATTTCTTCCGCCGCATCCTTGATTTCTACGGGCTGGAGTTAGTGCATCTGAACCCCAACTCCATTATTCAGATCTCTATTTTCGTCACTCTGTGTGAGTGCTATTTGGGTGTGGAACCCCATTTCTTCTTTTTTAGGCATCTGTTCCACATTAAGCCTCAGCCCTCCAAATCTAACATTAGTGTAATCGGGGGGGCTGGTCTTCAATTGAGGGGTGATAGGAAAACGTCGTATCTTGATCTTCCCTTGAAGTCCTCCTTGAAAGGCTGGCACAAGGAGTGGTTCTATTGTGCAAATCTGGCACCCTCCTTGCGGCCATTTACCGGCCTGCCGCCGGTGTTTTCGCCGAACTTGTTTCCAGCTTGCGGACCTCCTGACAATATGCCGCCATGGTGTCGTCGAGTCAGGTCCAGTCTTTCATGACTTGGTTTACCACGAGTTGAGAATCTCCGCGCACAACCAGTCGACGTATGCCGAGTGATATAGCGATACGGAGCCCGTGAACAAGTGCCTCGTACTCGGCGACGTTGTGGGAAGCCGGGAAGTGGATTTGTAGAACGTACTTTAGTTTTTCGCCAGTGGGGGACGTCAACATGACTCCGGCCCCGGCGCCGCCGATCCGTAGAGAACCGTCGAAGTACATTGTCCAGTACTCTAGCTTTGCTGTTGGTGTAGGCAGTTGGACTTCTGTCTACTTGGACACGAAGTCGGCTAGAGCTTGAGACTTGATTGCTGTCTGTGGCTGAAAGGTGATGTCGAACGCCATCAACTCGAGTGCCCATTTAGCGATTCGGCCAGTGGCCTCGCGATTGTGAAGGACATCCCCGAGTGGAAATGCTGTGACCACCGTGACTTGGTGTGCATGGAAATAATGCACCAGCTTTCGGACTGTGATAAGTAGGCCATATAGCAGCTTTTGGACCTGCGGATATCTCGTTTTGGAGTCGGCAAGGACCTCGCTGACGAAGTAGACTGGCCATTGTATTTGTTGAATATGACCCTGTTCGGACCGCTCAACCACCAGCACCGTGCTGACTACCTGTGTTGTTGCCGCCAGATATAGCATTAGTGGTTCCTGGGGCAGAGGTGATGCCAACACGGGGGGTGATGTGAGGAATTGTTTGAAGTCTTCGAAGGCTCGCTGGGCTTCTGGAGTCCATTGGAAATTGTCGGTCTTTTTGAGTAGCTTGAAGAAGGGCATGCCCCGCTCGCCCAGTCGGGAGATAAATCGGCTGAGTGCCGCCATGCAGCCTGTCAGCTTCTGGACGTCTTTGAGGTTAGTCGGGGGTGCCATGTGCCTGATGGCGTTGACTTTCTCCGGGTTGGCCTCGATGCCGCGGTGCGAGACGATGAAGCCGAGTAACTTTCCGGATGGCACACCGAAGGCGCATTTTTCTGGGTTCAACTTCATCTTGAATCTTCGAAGGTTTTGGAAGGTTTCTTCCAGGTCAGCGATGAGGTCTTCTTTGGACTTGGTCTTGATCACCATGTCGTCGATGTAGGCTTCCACGTTGCGCCCGATCTGAGTATGCAGACACCGCTGAATAGCCCTTTGATAGGTTGCGCCCGCGTTCTTCAGACCGAACGGCATTGTGATATAGCAATACGCTCTAAACGGTGTGATGAAAGATGTCTTCAAGCAGTCTTCTTCCCTCAGGCTGATTTGATGGTATCCCGAGTAGCAGTCGAGAAAACTGAGTAGGTCGCACCCTGCCGTGGAGTCAACCACCTAGTCTATCCGAGGAAGACCAAATGGGTGCTTGGGGCACGCTTTGTTGAGGTCAGTGTAGTCGACGCACATGCGCCATTTACCATTTTTCTTTCGGACCAGAACTGGGTTTGCCAACCAGTTCGGGTGGTAGACCTCTTTGATGAACCCGGCTGCGAGGAGTTTGGTAATTTCCTCCCGGATAGCATCTTTGCGGTCTTGAGCGAAGCGCCGTAGCCGTTGCTTGACTGGCTTGGCGTCTGTCTTCACGTTTAGGGCGTGCTCGATCACCTCCCTTGGTACGCCCGGCATGTCGGACGGTTTCCACGCGAAGATATCCTTGTTGGCTTGGAGGAAGGTGACGAGCGCGTCTTCCTATTTGGGGTCGAGTCCGGTCCCGACTAGAACAGTCTTGGAGGGGTCGGAAGGGTCCAGGGGGATCTTCTTCGTGTCAGAGTCCGCTGAAATTCCCGACTTCGCTGCTTTTTTAGCCGGAACTTGATCTTGCTCGACTTCTGTTGTGACGGCTTGCCGAATGTTGTCGCGCCCGACTGCCGCCTCTTGTGATTGAGCTAGTTCGCAGCTCTCCTTGTCGCAGGTGAAGGCTTGCTTGACGTCGCTGCGGAGGGAGAGGACTCCTGCTGGTCCGGGCATCTTCAGCACCATGTATGTATAGTGCGGTATCGCCATAAATTTGGCAAGTGCCGGTCGTCCGAGTATTGCGTGGTACGCAGTCTCGAAGTCAGCGACCTCGAAGCAGACAGTTTCTGTGCGGAAATTATCCCGCGTGCCGAAGGTTACCAGCAAAGTTATTTGCCCGAGTGGGGTTGATGACAGGCCGGGAATTATCCCATGGAAGGGCGCGGTGCTCGGCCGTAGTTCTGAACGAGGAATTTTCATCTCGTCCAAAGTCTTGGCGAACAGGATGTTGAGTGCGCTGCCTCCGTCGATGAGGGTTTTCTTCAGCCTGATGTTTCTGACGATTGGGTCTAGGACGAGTGGATAGCGTCCCGGGTGGGAAACCCGATCTGGGTGATCTGCGCGATTGAAGGTGATGGCCATCTCTGACCAGCGCAGGTATTGGGGTGTCTCGGCCGTAGAGACCATGTTGATGTCGCGCGCTGAAAGCTTCTGTTTGCGCTTGGACTCGTATACGAGTGGTCCCCCGAAGATATGGTTGAGCTCGGCTTGAGGGTCTTGGAAGTCGTCAGCCGGGCCCGAGTCTGGCTTCTCTTTGTCCTTGTCGGCGCCAGATGATGAAGTCTGCTCGGAGGCAAACTTTTTGAGCATATAGCAGTCTTTGGCCGCGTGCTTTCCCTTGGGGTGAAAGGGGCATGGCCCGCTCATGACTTTTTGGTAGTCGTTGTTCCGTTGGGGCCGCGACCGGCTGCGCTCCATGTTGGCCACCTCATTGTCCGACTTCCGTTTACGGCTGCCGGACTTGTTTTGAGATGGCTTGTTGTCGGCTTTCGCCTTCTGTTCTTTCTGTCGGGGCTCCTTCTTCTCGTCCAGGGCCTCGGCGACCGCTTCAGCCGAGTCGGCGTATTTATTGGCCATGTCGAAGAGCGCCCGGACTGTGGATGGTGGCTTCCGAGTGAATTTTGCGATAAGCGGAGCGTCTTTTACCCCTTTGCGAAAGGCGGCGATGACAGCTTCGTCTTTGACCGTTGGGATTTGGTTGCGCTTCTCGGAGAACCCTTTGATGAATTCGCGCAAACACTCGTTTTTCTTCTGGTGCAGTTGATAAAGATCATGCTCCGAAGCGGGTCTGTCGTAGGTCCCCTAGAAATTAGCAATGAACCGCTCCCTGAGTTGTCCCCAGGAATCAATCGACTGCCTCGGGAGACCTATCAGCCATGTCCTCGCCGAGTCGGCTAGCGCGACTCGGAGGTAGTTAGCCATGACTCTACTGCCGCCCCCAGCAGCTCGGACTGCCAGGGTGTAAACGGTAAGCCAGGACTCTGGGTTTGTCTTGCCGTCGTACTTTTCGATCCCGGTGGGCTTAAAGCCAGTCGGCCACAAGACGTCCTGTAGCTCCCGAGTGAAGGCTGGGATGCCTTCGTCTTCGTGAGGGCTCCGACTCCGATCTTGGCGATGTAGTCGCTCGTGGTGGATGCCGAAGTGCTCGTTTTCGTCTTCCAGTCAGCGGCGTTCATCTTCTTCGTGTTCTTCGCGTCGGGCGTTTATGGTGTGGCGAAGGTCCCGGTGCAATCTAACTCGGAGGTCCTGAATGTGTCGGAGATCGTATTGGCGATGCTGCCGGTTGTCATTATTGGTATTGCCGAGCGTTGTTTGCCGGGACTCTTCGCGTTGCCGACTGGAGCCGGCCGCCCAGCGTCGTGCTGATGCAGATGAGCTTGCCGCCGGAGAACCCGACCGGTTGGTCGGTATAGCAGTGTCACCCGATTGCTGTTGCTGCTGACAGCAGCAGCTGTGATCATCGCTTGATCTTGGTGATAGTCGGTGCCTGGTGATCGCCCCGAGCTGGAGTGTGTCCAGCAGGTCGCTGCGGCCACAACGTTCTGTGTGCGTGACAAAACGTCGTGGTGGCCAATCTGGTTGGAGATCTGTTGCTGACGATTCGCCAGCCTGGCGCAGCTCGTTGTTGCGGCTTCGCGGTTGGCCTCCTCCTGTTGTAATTGGGTGCACCTCCTCTTGTCGCTCCTCTTGTAGTCGGTGTCCCTCGGAAGGTGGTGTTGAAGCCATGAAGATTCGCGGAGAGGGCGAGCTTGCCGAATTAAAGTCCGAGCTAGCGCTCGAACCGTATCCACTTGGTGTCGGACTCCGAATAGTTTATCGGAGTGAGAAGACTCGACCTCTCTAGATCCAATTTGAAACGCACTTGGCCGTGTCCAAACTGAATCGCTAGAGATTCGGGTTCTGCTACGTGAGTAAAGGTGCGCAGCGTCGCTGGAAATGTTACGGAAATTGACACCTCTCCCCTTCTCGCCCAACTCGGCTGGCTCAAGGCCTAGCGCAAGCCGGACGCCGAAGGAGAGGGTTGTCCCGATGTTCGGTGATGTGAAGGACTACCGCAGGAAGTCGCTGAAGGAGAAGGCGGTGTCCTGTGTGCCGACTGGCGCAACGTCGGCTGGTTCCTCGGCTGGCAAGATTGGATCTGCCTTAGTGTCACACCCTGAGTTTAGCCACACAGAAACTTTACCGGAGAAAATACCTAAGAAAAGGAATTTTAAAATGGCTAGAGAAATTAATTGATGGTGTAAAATGCAAGATAATAAAATGTCGTGGCCGGGAATATTTTCTTGTATTCTCGTGCCAAAATACATTAACTGGATTTTTAGTGGAATTTACAGAGCGCCCGGAACTATTTTTATAAATCAAATACGCTTATCGGAATTAACATCGTCCTGGAAATCTTTTCTTTCTTCCTTTCTCTTTTTCTCCCTCGGGCCGCTGGCCCGCTTCTGTGCCGCCCGCCCCTCGCTCCTCGCGCCCCTGCTCGTGTGCCGCCCTCGTGCCCGTGCGCTCGCGCCCTCGCCCTGCGCCCGCGCCCGCCACCCTGTGCCCGTGCCCTTCCCTTGCCCGCGCCCCGCGCTCCTCGTGCTCGCGCCCGCGCCCACGCTCCTCCCGCTGACCGGCCGGGCCCGCCTGTCAGCATCATCTTCCTCCTCCGTCCGAATCGGTGAGGGGAAACTCCCCGGCCGTCCGATCCGGCGCCGTCCTCCTCATCCTCCCGCACTCGTACTCGTTTCAAACGGCGCGGACCGAGTCCGCCCCACTCCCCCGAGTTCTCCGGCGTCCACGTCCCCTCTCTCCCGTGAGCCACGCGCACCGATGCCCACGCCGCCGTCCACTCTCCCGTGCACGATTGGAGCCGTTCGGCCTCGATCTCTCCCGGCCGACTGTTTATAAACCATCTCCACCCTCTCCTCCATCTTTCCCCAACACGCCGAGCTTTCCAGTGCCCCAGAACCCCGCCGCACACCGCGCACCCGAGCTCCACCGTTTTTCGCCCTCCGGCCACCGCTCGCCGCCGTTCCGGACACCGCCAGGCCACTCCGCCACCGCCTGCACCTCCGCCGCGCCGCGCCGCATCTCGGCCGCCACTCCGTGGAAGCCGAAGCTCGCCGGACCGCCTCGCCCGCCGCACGGTGAGTATCGGCCTTCCGCCTCCTTTCCGGCCGATGTTTCCTGCCGCGCCGTGTCTCCATTCTCCACTCTAACTCCTCTCCCGTCCTCCTCATCCTCCAGGACACCCTTGGCAGCCGCCTCTCGCCCGTTCCCCGCCGTCGGAGCTCCGTCGCCGACGTCGTCCCGAGGCCGCCGCCGCCTTTTCGTTGCACGGTCATCTTCGCGCCGTCGCTCGCCGTCGCGAGCCGCCGGTGAGAACCCCCTCCGTTTTCCCGTTCATTTCTGCCCCTCCGTGTGGTCGTCGCCGCGCCGGGTGGTCGCCGTCGTCGACCATCGGGTCGCGTGCGCGCCGCCGCCTCCCGCTCGGACGGCTGGCTTCGGCCGCCGCTCCCCGGGCCGTCCGATCTGCCGGTGGTGGCAGATCGGGGCCGCCCGCTCGCTCGCCCGCGTGGTGCGCTCGCCTCTGTGCGCCGTCGCCTCCTCTCCCGCACTGGTGTGGACGTTTTTTTTAATCGGTTAATGCGCATTAAATCACTGGTTAATATATTCACTCTGAAAATAGCAGTAAACTTCAATTAAATCATAACTATTTCATGCGAACTCTGATTAAGTCCATTCAAATTTCATTAAATCCAGAAAAATGCCAAGTTCCATTAAAAATACTTTCAGCCCATGTTCGTTGACCCCCATGTACTGTTTTTAATTGTTTATGCACTGTTGTTGTAGAATCCGACGCCGGTATTTCCCCTGCGTATTTCGAGATCGTAGCCGAATACCTTGAGCCGGAGCAAGGCAAGTCGCACTGATACTTTGATCAATTCGTACCCATTTTCATTAAATTGCTTGTTTACGCAAATAAACTGCATTATTTCAATAATTCATGTGATTGGTATTGCCTATACAATGTTAGGTTTCAGCCTTAGTCTTGATAACTAAATCCTTGTCACCTGGTAATAATATGAGTAGAATATGATCCCTAGGATGCTTAGCCATGCTTAGCAACATAGCTCACCTGGGTATTAAATAATGTCTTTTTTTATATGAATTCGACTCAATGTCGGAAAAATGGAACCATGGATAGGTTGTTGTTAAATTCCTAAAATTTTGACCTAAATGGTGGGCTGTGGGTGTATGGTTTGCTTGTCACACCCATGGCAATTAAGGACCGGTTCGCGGGAACCACTTGGGCAACTTCCCGTACTTGCCACAAGCCAGCGTGGGCAACGCTGGGCTTGAAGCGTTTCTTCTCCTCTCCTAGGCACCGATGAAGAGGGTGGGCGTGATGGAGTTGGGTCGGCCCGGGGTAGGGTTGATCGGCTGCCGGATTCACCGTGGCGCAAGGGGTAGCCTGGCCAATATGGCGTGCCCTGTCGGCAGGTGCAACCTCAGCGTGTGTGGATGGTTAGGGAGGGTTGCGTGAACGTCCTGTCACAGCCTCGCACGGGACATCGTGGTGATGTACTGGGCACACGGGAACGTGTGGGGCTGTGTCTTGTGGGTACAGTTGTACACCTCTGATCAGAGTAAAACTATTCGAATAGCCGCGCCCGCGGTAATGGCAACATTGGCCAAGACTCACCGTGATTAGTCTCACCCTAGAGAATTAATCTGGTTTTATCAAACTGTGTTGTGGAAGGTGTGTGTCCGGTCGGCGTGGTTGAGCTGACCGGGTGACCGGTAGCGTGGTGTAACGCTAATCGGTGGAGACTGGTGAGTGTGGTTAAACTCTCATCAGTTTCGCCTGGTGGTCGTGGTTGTAACTTCCATCAGCGCGGCTTGGTCAACGTGGTTTAGCGTTGGTCGGGAAAAGCTGGTCAGCGTGTTACGTTGTCCGTGGTGACTGGTTAACGTGTGTAGCGTTTAATCAGTGGAGTCCGGGTAACGTGTGTAACGGTACCCGAGGTGTCTGGTGAACGTGGTTGTAGCGTTCATCATGGAGACTGGTGACGTGGTTTAGCTCAATCAGTTGGATGTTGGCCTGGTTAACGTGATGTAACGTTAATCAGTGGTGAATTAATATTGTTAATTAAATCAACTTTTCAATGTTTGCGAACTACTCCCTTTTGCAACTGCTTTTCCGCAAATAAACCCTATCCCATCTTTGTACCCGGTGCATATGCATTTTTGTGGTTGATTTGTTGAGTACTGTGGGTGGTACTCAGCCTTGCCTCCAAATTTTCCCCCCCAGTGTTGGAGGACGCGTCAGAAGAAGATCATCCTGAGGAATAGGCTGGCTCCGCCGTCAAGGTGCCTGTGGGAATGAATCGGCTGCTCGGCCAGATGTTTATAGACTCCGTTTTACCTTTTTTTTCCGCTGCACTTATGTAATTACAGTTTACTCTGTTGTAAGACACTCTGTATGGCAACTTGGTTTGTGTACCCTGCTTTCCTGGGCAGGGATTTATTACACATTAATGTTCAGAATTTCGGTGCGAATTTCTGGGCGTTACAAGTTGGTATCAGAGCCGAGCTTGACCGTAGGACCAGCCAAATGGAAACCCTAAGAGCCCTCTGTAAATTCCCATTTGCATATGCTTCTTACAGTTGGAGTTATTTTGGGAAAAGTGGGAATCTATTTTCAAGTTGGGGTAAAATCTTGGCCGTTTGTGTGATGGAAAATTTGAGTCAAACCTGGAGTTAAATTTTTATTTCAAGGATTGACATAGTGTCCAAATTTTGGGAAAACATTGGTTATTCTTGGGAAATGTTTGATTTACAGCATGCATAAAATCTCTTTATTTGTGTCGAAATTATTATGTGAATCTTATGTGGTTTCGCAATGGTATTTTGTTGGTTCCAAATTTACTTACAAAACTATTTACTGCATAAAATTGTTGTTGTTTCCAAATTATTTATTGTTTACTTGTTTGGATCTGAGCATACATTGATTCCCCTCCTTGTTTTCTATAGATGGACAACCTTCCCAACCAGCGTTGTACCGACATGGGTGGCTACGTGGAAGAACTGCGGATGATGAGCTTCACCTTGGGGTACAGCCGTGCCCCAGAATACACAGCAGTGGAGCCCTTGGAGGGTGAGCTACCACATCGGGTTCGTGTGGAGTTACCTGGCGAGATGTACCTCCTGCCTGCCATGGAGGTAGAGGTTGGCGGGCGAACCTTCAATCACGCCTGTCAGGAGGCTGCTTTCCGCCTGCTTGGAGAGATGCGCCGGAAGCATCACTCTACTCTCCGCACCACTTCTTACCGCTACCTCCCCTACCGGACGCCCGACCAAGAATACAGTTATTTCCAGCGGGCAGACAATGAGAACGACACTACCATTGTTCACATGAGGCAGGCGATGATGGCTATGGACTACATGCACGCCAACTGGGTGCGTGCAGCTCATGACCGGGAGGACGCCAACAGGATGACTATCATGGGACTCCAGAACCAGGTCGACCGCCTGAAAAAGGAGGTCGCGGAACTTAAGGGACAACCGCAACCCGGTGGAGCCAGGATCCGGCTGACTCCGAGGAAGAGGACCCTTCCTCCGGTGCGTGTTCAGTTGGCTCCTAGGAACGGGCCACACGCACCACCACCCCCACCAGCTCCAGCGCCTACACCAGCTCCAGCTCCAGTACCAGCACCGACGGGTGGATGGATCAGTGCATCGTCTGATGGCGATGGCTCTCAAGGAGACACCAGCATCCATGGAGGTTTCACTTCGACGGACGACAGCAGCTCCTTCAGCGGGTCTCGCACTCGCAGCGAGGCCAGTTCTTCGGCCCACGGGAGTGTGGATTATGTGGGCGGATCCAGGAGCCGCACAGACGACGAGGCCGGAGACGAGCAGGAGCCGGAGTACGACTCGGATGACCGTCGAAGCCGCTCGGAGCATTAGACGCGCCACCCTTAGCTTTGCCGTTTTTCTTAGTTTGATTTCCTGTTTCGTTGTAATGTTAGGAATGTTTGTTTGTTTGGGGTTAGTGGTGGCATGCCGTCTGTTGTGGTATGTCCGCCGTAATTAGGAGTTGAACTGTTTTTCCTATGTTTCCAACCAAGAAGTTCAGTTAATTTAATTCAATCACTTAATTATCACCCCTGTTTCTGAGCCACCTGTTTTTCTCCTCCCCTCCCTCTGCTCTCCCCTTCAGATGGTGAACACAAGGAGTGGAGCCCGTGCTGCCAGTGACACTAGCGCCACCAACCAGCGAGAAGGAGCACCTCAGGATCAAGGAGTACCTAACCATGTGCCACTGCCACTACCGGAGAACCCCACCTTGGCGCAGGTTTTGGCCAACCAAAACCAGATGATGGCTCTGATGATGCAACAGATGCAGCAGAACAACCAGCAGCAAGCAACACCAGCAACCACAGAATCCGGCCATTGCCCCTCAATCCAAGCTGCCAGAGTCCTGAGGGTCAGGCCGCCAACTTTCTCCAGCTCCCCCAACCCCATTGATGCCAACGACTGTTGTTGGCCATCGAGAAGAAGCTCAACCTCCTCCAGTGCACCGACCAAGAGAAGGTCGCTTTTGCTACTCACCAACTCCAAGGTCCCGCATCGGCTTTGTGGGACAATTTCCTGGTGACCCGCACCGCTACCACAGAGGTCACTTGGGCCGAATTCTGCTACAATTTCCGGAAGTCGCAGATTCCGGCGGGAATTGTGGCACAAAGAAAAGAGAATTCAAGGACCTGGTCCAAGGAATAGGACGGTTACCGAATACCTCCACGAGTTCAACCGTCTAGCGCGCTACGCGCCAGAAGAGGTCCGCACCGATGCGGAAAGACAGGAGAAGTTTTTGGATGGATTGAACGACGAGCTGACCAATCAGCTCCTCTCTAGCGACTACCCAGACTTCGAGAAGCTGGTGGATAAAGCTATCCGCCAGGAGAGCCAGCACAACAAGGTGGATCGCAAGAGGAAGGCAGCCCAGTTCCGGACTCAACAAGGACAGCTTCAGCGACCACGAATGATGATGGGCCCGCATGGTGGACCAGCCACCATGATCGTCCGTCAACAACGCCCGTTCTACCCGGGGCACTCTGGAAGCAACAGCAACAGCGGGCAGTACAACCGTCAGTCCGCTCCGTGCCCACCAATGGCACCAACACAGCAGAGTCAGCCACGGAAGGATACCGGGGGCAAGAGCTACGTCTGCTACAACTGCAATGAACCGGGCCACTTCGCCGACAAGTGTCCGAAGCCGAGGCGAATGGGATCCAGACCTGCAGCTCCCCAGCACCCCAACGCCAATCAACAGGTGGTAAAGGGACGTGTCAACCATGTCTCCGCCGAAGAGGCTCAGGCCGCACCGGAAGTGGTATTGGGTACGTTTCTCGTGAACTCAACACCTGCTACTGTACTTTTTGATTCTGGTGCAACACATTCTTTTATATCCAAGAAATTTGTGGGGACACATGGGATAAAGGTAGTGGAACTTAAAATCCCCATGAGGGTTCATACGCCTGGGACCGAATGGTAACTGCTCACTATAGCCCTTCAGTGAGCCTAGAAATCCAAGATCACCTTTTCTAGCCAATCTTATCCTCTTGGAATCCAAAGACCTAGATGTCATCCTAGGGATGGATTGGTTGACCCGACACAAAGGGGTGATCGACTGTGCGAACCGCACCGTAACGGTGACCAGCCCGGAAGGAAAAGTGGTGATCTTCAAGTCACCCGTGCCGTTGCATCGGGAAGCAAGCTTGAATCAGGTCGCAGCAGAGCAACCACCTGAAAGTGGAACAAAGCCAGAAAGGAAAATACAGGATATTACAATAGTAAGGGAATACCAGGATGTGTTCCCAGAGGACCTACCAGGGATGCCACCAAAAAGGGAAATCGCCGAGTTTGTGGCACTTTGTGATGTGTGTCAGCGAGTTAAGGCAGAACACCAACGGCCTGCAGGACTGCTACAGCCACTCAAGGTCCCAGAGTGGAAGTGGGAAGAGATCGGGATGGATTTTATCACCGGGTTGCCCCGGACGTCATCGGGGTATGACTCAATCTGGGTGATCGTGGATCGACTCACCAAAGTTGCGCATTTCATCCCCGTGCATACCACGTACTCGGGTAAGAAATTGGCGGAACTGTATATGGCTCGCATAATGTGTTTACATGGAGTACCCAAGAAGATCATTTCTGATCGTGGTAGCCAGTTCACTTCCAAGTTTTGGCAGAAGTTACAAGAAGAGTTGGGAACCCGATTGAACTTCAGCACGGCATATCATCCGCAAACAGATGGTCAGACTGAAAGAGTCAATCAGATATTGGAGGACATGCTGAGAGCTTGTGCACTAGACTTCGGAGGAACATGGGATAAGAGCTTACCCTACGCAGAGTTCTCGTACAACAACAGCTACCAGGCCAGCTTGCAGATGGCACCGTTTGAAGCTCTGTATGGCAGGAAGTGCCGCACACCCCTTTTCTGGGATCAGACAGGTGAACGTCAGTATTCGGAACCGACGCACTCAAAGAAGCAGAAGAGAAGGTAGCCATAATACGAGAGCGTTTAAAGACGGCTCAATCCAGACAGAAAAGTTATGCTGATAACCGACGATGAGACTTAAGCTTCGAGGAAGGAGACTACGTGTACCTTCGCGTCACCCCACTCCGCGGAGTACACAGTTCCAAACCAAAGGGAAGCTAGCACCACGTTTCGTGGACCCTACCAAGTGTTAGCCCGTAAAGGTGAAGTGGCATATCAGTTGAGCCTCCCAGCTTCAATGACTGGCATACACGATGTGTTCCACGTGTCACAACTGAAGAAGTGTCTGAGATACCAGCAGAACAGGCAGATCCGGAACAGATCGAGATCCAGGAAGACCTCACCTATGTGGAGAAGCCAGTACGGATCCTGGAGATCAGTGAAAGAAAACACCAGGAGCCGGGTAATCAGATTCTGCAAGGTACAGTGGAGTCACCATTCAGAGGAAGAAGCCACCTGGGCGAGAAGACGAACTGAAGTCCGCCATCCTCACCTTTTCGCCAGCGCCTCCGAATCTCGGACGAGATTCTGTTTAAGGGGGTAGGTTTGTCACACCCTGAGTTTAGCCACACAGAAACTTTACCGGAGAAAATACCTAAGAAAAGGAATTTTAAAATGGCTAGAGAAATTAATTGATGGTGTAAAATGCAAGATAATAAATTGTCGTGGCCGGAATATTTTCTTGTATTCTCTGTGCCAAAATACATTAACTGGATTTTTAGTGGAATTTACAGAGCGCCGGAACTATTTTTAATAAATCAAATACGCTTATCGGAATTAACATCGTCCTGGAAATCTTTTTCTTTCTTCCTTTCTCTTTTTCTCCCTCGGGGCCGCTGGCCCGCTTCTGTGCCGCCCGCGCCCTCGCTCCTCGCGCCCCTGCTCGTGTGCCGCCCTCGTGCCCGTGCGCTCGCGCCCTCGCCCTGCGCCCGCGCCCCGCACCCTGTGCCCGTGCCCTCTCCCTTGCCCGCGCCCCGCGCTCTCTCGTGCTCGCGCCCGCGCCCACGCTCCTCCCGCTGACCGGCCGGGCCCGCCTGTCAGCATCATCTTCCTCCTCCGTCCGAATCGGTCGGAGGGGAAACTCCCCGGGGCCGTCCGATCCGGCGCCGTCCTCCTCATCCTCCCGCACTCGTACTCGTTCAAACGGTCGCGGACCGAGTCCGCCCCACTCCCCCGAGTTCTCCGGCGTCCACGTCCCCTCTCTCCCGTGAGCCACGCGCACGATGCCCACGCCGCCGTCCACTCTCCCGTGCACGATTGGAGCCGTTCGGCCTCGATCTCTCCCGGCCGACTGTTTATAAACCATCTCCACCCTCTCCTCCATCTTTTCCCCAACACGCCGAGCTTTCCAGTGCCCCAGAACCCCGCCGCCACCGCGCACCCGAGCTCCACCGTTTTTCGCCGCCTCCGGCCACCGCTCGCCGCCGTTCCGGACACCGCCAGGCCACTCCGCCACCGCCTGCACCTCCGCCGCGCCGCGCCGCATCTCGGCCGCCACTCCGTGGAAGCCGAAGCTCGCCGGACCGCCTCGCCCGCGCGCACGGTGAGTATCGGCCTTCCGCCTCCTTTCCGGCCGATGTTTCCTGCCGCGCCGTGTCTCCATTCTCCACTCTAACTCCTCTCCCGTCCTCCTCATCCTCCAGGACACCTTGGCAGCCGCCTCTCGCCCGTTCCCCGCCGTCGGAGCTCCGTCGCCGACGTCGTCCCGAGGCCGCCGCCGCCTTTTCGTTGCCACGGTCATCTTCGCGCCGTCGCTCGCCGTCGCGAGCCGCCGGTGAGAACCCCCTCCGTTTTCCCGTTCATTTCTGCCCCTCCGTGTGGTCGTCGCCGCGCCGGGTGGTCGCCGTCGTCGACCATCGGGTCGCGTGCGCGCCGCCGCCTCCCGCTCGGGACGGCTGGCTTCGGCCGCCGCTCCCCGGGGCCGTCCGATCTGCCGGGTGGCAGATCGGGGCCGCCCGCTCGCTCGCCCGCGTGGTGCGCTCGCCTCTGTGCGCCGTCGCCTCCCTCTCCGGTGACGTTTTTTTTTATCGGTTAATGCGCATTAAATCACTGGTTAATTATATTCACTCTGAAAATAGCAGTAAACTTCAATAAATCATAACTATTTCATGCGAACTCTGATTAAGTCCATTCAAATTTCATTAAATCCAGAAAAATGCCAAGTATCCATTAAAAATACTTTCAGCCCATGTTCGTTGACCCCCATGTACTGTTTTTAATTGTTTATGCACTGTTTGTTGTAGAATCCGACGCCGGTATTTCCCCTGCGTATTTCGAGATCGTAGCCGAATACCTTGAGCCGGAGCAAGGCAAGTCGCACTGATACTTTGATCAATTCGTACCCATTTTTCATTAAATTGCTTTGTTTACGCAAATAAACTGCATTATTTCAATAATTCATGTGGATTGGTATTGCCTATACAATGTTAGGTTTCAGCCTTAGTCTTGATAACTAAATCCTTGTCACCTGGGTAATAATATGAGTAGAATATGATCCCTAGGATGCTTAGCCATGCTTAGCAACATAGCTCACCTGGGTATTAAATAATGTCTTTTTATATGATTCGACTCAATGTCGGAAAAATGGAACCATGGATAGGTTGTTGTTAAATTCCTAAAATTTTGACCTAAATGGTGGGCTGTGGGTGTATGGTTTGCTTGTCACACCCATGGCAATTAAGGACCGGTTCGCGGGGAACCACTTGGGCAACTTCCCGTACTTGCCACAAGCCAGCGTGGCAACGGCTGGGCTTGAAGCGTTTCTTCTCCCTCTCCTAGGCACCGATGAAGAGGGTGGGCGTGATGGAGTTGGGTCGGCCCGGGTAGGGTTGATCGGCTGCCGGATTCACCGTGGCGCAAGGGGGGTAGCCTGGCCAATATGGCGTGCCCTGTCGGCAGGTGCAACCTCAGCGTGGTGTGGATGGTTAGGAGGGGTTGCGTGAACGGTCCTGTCACAGCCTCGCACGGGCATCGTGGTGATGTACTGGCACACGGGAACGTGTGTGGGGGGCTGTGTCTTGTGGTACAGTTGTACACCTCTGATCAGAGTAAAACTATTCGAATAGCCGCGCCCGCGGTAATGGGCACATTGGCCAAGACTCACCGTGATTAGTCTCACCCTAGAGAATTAATCTGGTTTTATCAAACTGGTGTTGTGGAAGGTGTGTGTCCGGTCGGCGTGTTGAGCTGACCGGCTGACCGGTTAGCGTGGTGTAACGCTAGTCGGTGGAGACTGGTGAGTGTGGTTTAACTCTCATCAGTTTCGCCTAGTGGTCGTGGTGTAACTTCCATCAGCGCGCTTGGTCAACGTGGTTTTAGCGTTGGTCGGGAAAAGCTGGTCAGCGTGTTACGTGTCCGGTGGTGACTGGTTAACGTGTGTAGCGTTAATCAGTGGAGTCCGGGTAACGTGGTGTAACGGTACCCGGAGGTGTCTGGTGAACGTGGTGTAGCGTTCATCAGTGGAGACTGGTTGACGTGGTTTAGCGTCAATCAGTTGGGAATGGTTGGGCCTGGTTAACGTGGTGTAACGTTAATCAGTGGTGAATTAATATTGTTAATTAAATCAACTTTTCAATGTTTGCGAACTACTCCCTTTTGCAACTGCTTTTCCGCAAATAAACCCTATCCCATCTTTGTACCCGGTGCATATGCATTTTTGTGGGTGTGATTTGTTGAGTACTGTGGGTGGTACTCAGCCTTGCTCCAATTTTCCCCCCCCAGTGTTGGAGGACGCGTCAGAAGAAGATCATCCTGAGGAATAGGCTGGCTCCGCCGTCAAGGTGCCTGTGGGAATGGAATCGGCTGCTCGGCCAGATGTTTATAGACTCCGTTTTACCTTTTTTTCCGCTGCACTTATGTAATTTACAGTTTACTCTGTTTGTAAGACACTCTGTATGGCAACTTGGTTTGTGTACCCTGGCTTTCCTGGGCAGGGATTTATTACACATTAATGTTCAGAATTTCGGTGCGAATTTCTGGGCGTTACACTTAGCCAGGGTGAGATTACCAAATTGATTGGCGATGAAGTCTAAGCTTCCGAAGGTAATTGCATCTCCGGGGAAGAACTTGTTGCTGTCGACTCCGTTGATTGAATGCATCGAATCTTCAGATGAGGAATTTGCCAGAGGCCCCTACCTGGCATGCCAACTGTCGATGCTTTGCACCGGCAATAAAACTATGGGGTTACTCGGCGAGAGTGAATTCGGTGGACTGCAGAGGAACACAAGAGAATTATACTGGTTCAGGCTCTCAAGATAAGGTAATACCCTACGTCCAGTTGAGGTGTTATTCCTCTGAGATGTTTGTAGATCGATGATCTGGTTGCTCTTGTTCTGCTCGCCCTGAGGGGCGCCCTGCCTCCCTTTATATACTATGGGACAGGGGTACATGATAAGGATCCCAGTCAGATACGACCAAGGGATTTCCTTCTTAGAGATAGAATCCTATCCGACTAAGACTATGTTTCCTTATTATACAAGGTACAGCCTGCCGGGTGCTATCTTATCTCTAATTACATGGTCCGGTCCATCCTCTATCCGAGTGGCCCATGTACTGGTAATGAGGTACCCAGGGCCCATGGCCTCCACAATCAATCTAGTAGGTCAAACTTAACTAATGCAGCATAGATTAATAATGATAAAAGAACCTCGATGAGCCGATATATCTAATGCAATCGTGATGAAATATACGATAACTTATCGGCTATACATCCCGATAAGACGCTTGCTTGAAATCTATCAACCTAGCAGGGATAACTTATCACTAGCAGTTTAGTAGGTTAGACCCAACCGATGCAGCACAAACTGACGATAAATTACACCCAGTAAGCTGATAAACCTACGCACGCGTGATGTGATATATCCACTCGGCCTAAGAGATCAAACTTAACTGATGCAGCCATAGACAGAATAGATACACCGTGGTAAGCCGACTACTGTAGATCAGCTAGAATATCGGACCTAACCGAGGAAGTCTTAGCCGATAAGGTAGTCGGGGTAACGAGACTTACCCTCTCGCAGGAGTTCGGACCTAACCGATGCAGCCCGGCTCAAGAAGCAAGAACCCGTCGAAAAGGGTGGCGATGCGCCGAAGTTGTATTGATCTGTGAGATAGTTTACATGGTCCTCGGGCATACATATTATATCCCCCGAGATTGATACAGTCCTGATCGAACATGAAACAGGAGTTTCCTAACTATAAAAGGAAAATTAACAAGCCTTGATCGGACACGAGATCAGGTTTTCCTAAAAATTATTAAAGCTACCTAATTTATAGATAAAATAGTTAACTGCCATGCTGTTGTCTTCACGATTCCTTCCTGAATTCTGCTTCTTCTAGATTAGCTTCCATCAGCTGATATAGCCTCTTTCCTTAACCGAACATGATAACGAACCGTACCAAATTTTGGCGTTAACAGACGCCGCAGCAACCCTCGTCGACTTACTGCGGCAATCTCCTACTTCCTCGGGTCTTGGGAGAACTCTCTCCTTTGGCATTCGACTCGGACTCCACCTTGAGCCAGCCCGGGTCGGGCTAGGAAGGGGAGAGATCATCAATCTCCCATGCAGACTTGGCAACGCCGCGGACATCTACAATCTACATCCCGTGCGACAGACCCAATCCTCTGCGGTTCAGTTTTGACACGGCCCAGAGCCATTCTAGATTGGATCTAGGGAGGTCAGAGTTGTCATCACCCCAATGAATTACTCAGATTCCGACTCCAAGTCGGACAACTATTCGAACACAAGTTTGGACACCAGTCTGGCAAGCTTCCTTCTGCTCCGAGAAATCTTCATGGCTTCGACCCCTCCACAGGAGGTGCGCAGAATACAAGAGCAACAAGAAGAGGAGGCACACCGACTGCAGCAACAGGAGGAGGCCAAATGTGAGGCTCGCAACGACGAGCTACACAGGGCTGGGCGAACCACTCAGCAACAAATCCTCTAGACTAGAGTCGGTGACCATGACGTCTTCGTCACGCCACAACAGAACGTCGTGGCCGCTGCAACCCTGCTGGATACACTCTAGCTCAGGCCTAATCACCAGGCCACCCCGACTATAGCGAGGATCAAAGCCATGATTACAGTTGCCGCATGTCAGCAGCACCAGCAGTCGGGCGATACACTTATACCGACCAACCGGTCGGGTTCTCCAGCAGCGGTCTCATCTGCATCAACACGACACCGGGCGGCCGGCTCAAGTCAGCCGCACGCGGAGTCACTCCAAACATCTCTCGGCAACACAAACAACAATAATCGGCGGCGTCCCCAGAATGATCACTGGTTCAACCAAGATCTTCGAGTCCATTTGCAATGCAATCTCCACCAAGACATCAATGCTCAGCACCGCCAACGTGAAGACGAAGAGCGCCGCCGACTGGAGGACGAGTACGAGCGCTTTGATCTCCACCATGAGCGGTTCCACCACCACGATCGGAGCCGGAGCCCGCATGCAGACGAAGGCGTACCCACCTTCACCCAGGAGCTACAAGGGGTCAACTGGCCATCGGGCTTCAAGCCTACGGGAATCAAAAAATACGACGACAAGACCAATCCCGAGTCCTGGCTCACCATATACACTCTAGCGATCCGAGCTGCCAGAGGTGACCACAAAGCCATGGCTAACTACCTCCCGGTCGCCCTAGCCGACTCGGCGAGGACATGGCTAACAGGGCTCCCAAAATGATCAATTGGCGCCTGGGGGGAACTCTGGGAACGCTTCATAGCCAACATTCAAGGGACTTACGAGAGGCCATCTTCTGAGCATGATCTCTATCAGCTGCACTAGAGGAAGAATGAGTCTCTTCGTGAGTTTATCAAAAGGTTCTCCGAGAAGCGCAACTCGATCCTAATGATCAAGGACGAGGTCATCATCGCCGCCTTCCGCAAGGGAGTCAAGGACGCCCCGTTCATCGCAAAATTCACTCAGAAGCCTCCAGCCTCTGTCTGGGCTCTCTTCGATATGGCAAATAAGTACACCGACTCGGCCGAGGTGGTCGCCGAGGCCCTCGACGAAAAGAAAGAGTCCTGGCAGAAGGACCAAAAGGCCAAAGCCGACAATGAGCTAGCACAGAACAAATCCGGTAGCCGCAAGTGAAAGTCGGAAAATGTGGTGGCCAACATGGAGCGGACTCGGTCGTGACCCCCAAGGAACAACGAGTACCAGAAGGTGATGAACGGGCCTTGCCCCTTTCACCCCAAGGGCAAACACGTGGCCAAGGACTGCTTCATGCTCAAGAAGTTTGCCTTCGAGTAGGCTTCAACATCTGGCACCGACAAGGACAGGGACAAGCCAGATCCAGGCGCAGCCGGCGATTATCAAGATCCCCAGGCTGAGCTCAACCCATATTTTCGGGAGGGCCGTCTGCATACGAGTCTAAAAGGAAGCAAAAGCTAGCAGCACACGATGTCAACTCGGTCTCTACAGCAGACGCCCCCCAATATCTGCGCTGGTCAGAAACACCCATCATGTTTGATCGTGTAGACCATCCAGATCGGGTTTCACACCCGGGATGCTACCCACTCATCCTGGACCCGGTCATCAAAAACATCAAGTTGAAGAAGGTTCTCATAGACGGAGGCAGTGCACTCAACATCCTCTTCGCCAAGACCCTGGATGAGATGAAAAAACCTCGTTCAGAACTACGGCCGAGTACAGCGCCCTTCCACGGGATAATTCCCAGCCTGTCCTCAACACCCCTCGGGCAGACAACTTTGCCGGTCACCTTTGGCACACGGGATAACTTCTGCACAGAAAATATCTGGTTCGATGTCGCCGACTTCGAGACCGCGTACCATGTGCTACTCGGACGACCGGCGCTCGCCAAATTCATGGCAATACCGTACTATACTTACATGGTGCTAAAGATGCCCGGGCCAGCCGGAGTTCTCTCCCTTTGCAGCGACGTCAAGCAAGCCTTCACCTATGACAAAGAGAGCTGCGAGTTGGCTCAGTCTCAAGAAGTGGCAGTCGGACGCGATAGCATTCGGCAAGTTGTCACAACAGAAGTCGAGGATAGCCAAGTTCCAGCGAAAAAGCAGCAAAGTCGGGAATTTCAGCAGACTCTGACACGAAGAAGATCCCCCTGGACCCTTTCGACCCCTCCAAGACTGCTCTAGTCGGGACCGGACTCGACCCCAAATAGGAATACGTGCTCGTCACCTTCCTCTAGGCAAACAAGGACATCTTCACCTAGAAACCTTCCGACATGCCTGGGGTACCAAGGGAGGTGATCGAGCACACCCTCAATGTCAAGACAGATGCCAAGCCAGTCAAGCAACGGCTACGGTGCTTTGCACAGGACCGTAAAGATGCTATTCGGGAGGAGATAACCAAGCTTCTCGCAGCCGGGTTCATCAAAGAGGTCTATCACCCGGATTGGCTGGCAAACCCAGTCCTGGTCCGGAAGAAGAACGGTAAATGACGCATGTGTGTCAACTACACCGACTTAAACAAGGCATGCCCCAAAGATCCATTTGGTCTACCGAGAATAAATTAGCTGGTGGATTCAACCGCAGGGTGCAAACTTCTCAGCTTTCTCGACTGCTACTCGGGATATTATCAAATCAGCCTGAAGGAGGAGAACTGCCTAAAGACGTCCTTCATCACGCCGTTTGGAGCATACTGCTACATCACCATGCCGTTCAGTTTGAAAAACATTGGAGCAACGTATCAATGGGCAATTCAGCGGTGTCTACACACTCAGATCAGGCGCAACGTGGAGGCATATGTCGATGACGTGGTGATCAAGACAAAGTCCAAAGAATACCTCATCACTGACTTGGAGGAAACCTTCTAAAACCTTCGAAGATTCAAGATGAAGTTGAACCTGGAAAAGTGCGCCTTCGGTGTGCCATCCAGCAAGCTACTCGACTTCATCATATCGCATCGCGGCATCGAGGCCAATCTAGAGAAAATCAACGCAATCATGAACATGGCACCCCTGACTAGCCAAAAGGATGTCCAAAAGCTAACATGCTGCATGGCGGCACTCAGCCAATTTATTTTCTGACTTGGCAAACGGGGCATGCCCTTCTTAAGTTACTAAAGAAAGCAGATAATTTTCAATGGACTCCCAAAGCCCAGCAAGCCTTCGAAGACTTCAAGATATTTCTCACATCACCACCCGTATTGGCATTACCTATGCCCCAAGAGCCATTAATGCTATGTCTGGCGGCAACCACTCAGGTAGTCAGCACGGTGTTGGTGGTCGAGCGATCCGAGCCGGGTCACATCTAGAAAATCCAATGGCCAGTCTACTTTGTCAGCAAAGTCCTAGCCGACTCAAAGATGAGATATCCACAGGTCTAGAAGCTGCTATATGGCCTACTCATCACTGTCCGGAAGTTGGTGCACTATTTCCAGTCGCATCAAGTCATGGTGGTCACATCGTATCCACTCGGGGATGTCCTGCACAACCGTAAGGCCACCGGTCGAATCGCTAAATGGGCGCTTGAGTTGATGGTGTTCGACATCACCTTTCAGCCACGGATAGCAATCAAATCACAAGCTCTAGCCGACTTTGTGGCCGAGTGGACAGAAGTTCAGATGACTACAACAATAGGCAAGCTAGAGTACTGGACAATATACTTCGACGGTTCTTTAAGGATCGGTGGCACCGGGGCCGGCGTCGTATTGACATCACCCACCGGCGAAAAACTTAAGTATGTTCTCCAGATTCACTTTTCAGCTTCCCACAATGTCGCCAAGTACGAGGCACTCATCCACGGGCTCCGCATGGCTATATCACTCGGCATCCGTCGACTGGTTGTGCGTGGAGACTCCCAACTCGTGGTCAACCAAGTCATGAAAGACTGGACATGTCTCAACAATACCATGGCGGCATACTGTCAGGAGGTCAGAAAGCTGGAAAACAAGTTCGATGGGCTAGAGATAACACACGTATTACGACAATACAACGACGCTGCAGATGAATTGGCAAACATGGGATCCAAGCGAGAGGTGGTCCCAACTGGGATTTTTGTCAAGCAACTAATGGAGCCGTCAGTCAAGAAGAAACCAGTGTCAGAACAGTCGGGGGCTGAACCTACCCCGGCAATAGACAAAGTACTGATCATATCACATGATTGGCGGACTCCTGTTCTCAAATTCCTCCTGGAAGATGAACTCCCAGAAGATCGCATTCAAGCCGAACAAATCAAACGTCGAAGCAAAAGTTTCCTAGTAGTCGGAGAAGACCTGTACTGAAGAAGTGCATCCGGTGTCCTCATGAGCTGCGTCACACCCGACGAGGGGAAGCAGATCCTGCAGTCGATCCACTCGGTCATATGTGGCAACCATGTTGCATCCAAGACATTAGTCAGAAAGGCTTACAGGAAGGGATTTTTCTGGCCAACAGTAGTAACAGACGCTAAAGACATAGTTCACACATGCGAGGGTTGTCAGTTCTATGCAAGACAAACAAATCTCCCAGCCCAAGAACTTCAAACAATCCCAATCTCTTGGCCCTTTGCAGTATGGGGGCTTGACATGGTTGGGTCTTTCAAGAAAGCGCCAGGAGGGTTCACACACTTGTTCGTCGTAGTGGACAAATTCACAAAGTGGATTGAGGCAAAACCCGTTGCTACCATAACAGTGGCACGAGCAAAGGACTTCATCATGAGTATATTATACCGATTCGGGGTTCCTAACCGCATCATAACGGACAAGGGTACTCAGTTCACTGGCAGCGTATTTCAAGATTTCTGTGACGACTTCGGCATCAAGATCTGTCATGCTTCTATAGCACACCCGCGGAGCAATGGACAAGTTGAGCGTGCCAATGGCATGGTCTTACAAGGTATCAAGGCTAGGATATTCGACCGACTACAACCATATGCAGGACAGTGGGTACATGAACTCCCATCTGTTCTCTGGTCTCTAAGAACCACGGTTAGTCGGGCAACAGGGCAATCCCCTTTCTTTATGGTCTATGGTGCTGAGGCTATGTTACCAACCGAGTTAGAGTTTGGCTCTCCGCGAGTTTGGGCTTACTCAGAAGACATATCCAATAATACCCGATTGGTCGAACTAGATCAGTTGGAGGAAGCGAGGGACATCGCAATAATCCAGTCGGCAAGGTATCTTTAAGGCCTGTGTCGTTATCACAATCATAATGTCTGTGGCCGCGCCTTTTTGGTCGGGGATCTCGTCTTGAGAAAAATAGAAACCACCAAAGACAGGCATAAACTATCCCTAATATAGGAAGGGCCGTTCATTATCGCCGAAGTTACACGGCCAGGCGCCTACCGACTGAAGACTGAAGACGGTGCCCTCGTCAGCAACCCATGGAATATAGAACAGCTACGTCCTTTCTATACCTGAGTTTTATATTTTCCCATGTGTACAGTTTTTCTCTAACTCACTACGCCGCTTGTTCCAACCGAGTAGTGAGTCAGGGCTGCATGTATTATATGTGCTTTGTCAATAATGTACGAGTCTGTTTTACTTAAGTTATGAAGTTCTGCAACGACTTCGTCGTGTTTGCCCGAGTACAGCTTTATGTGGTGAACAATTTTATTAAGGTCCTATAGACTAACTCGGTGTAGACCATACAATCGGGTAGAGCTAATGATAACTAAGTAAAGCCTCAGAGCTCGGTGGCATTGCACATATATTTACACATGTTCTTACAAAAGACTTTATATACATCGACCGCATGATGGATTGTTCTTACATTCCCAGGTCCTTGGTGATCGTTTCGGCAGTCGGCCTTGCCTGGGTGATCAACTCCAACGCCTCCTCAGGTGTTGTCTCTTCGGCAAACCCTTCACCGATGGCGTCAAGATCTGCCCTAGGGTAGATCGACTTGGTCATCGCGAGGGTCTTGGCCACGCCGACAACAACATGCTCATCCGAGTACCTCTTCAGGATACTCGGTGTTTTGTTAAGGCGCGCCTGCACCTGGGAGACTGTGTTGGAGCTGGTTCCCACGTAATGAGGATCCATGACATCAAGGAGCCCTTTCACGGACTCGGCAAAAATCTGCCATGATTCCTTGACGACATTGATCTCCTCTGCAAAGGCTCAAAACTGGGTTTGGGCATTGGCTCTTGCAGCTGCTCAGATTCATTGGTAAGTAAACTTGTCAGTCAAAACAGCAGTCGGAGTAATCAACGGATTGGACAAGGTCATTGTTGGAGTGAAGACTTACTTTCATAGTCGGCTTCCACCTTGGCTTTGGCTTTCTCCAGTTCGGCCTTTTCCTTCTCAAGTTTGCCTTTGGCCCTCTCCAACTCGGCCTTGTCTTTCTCGAGTTTGGCTTTGGCTTTCTCGGCCTCCTTCAGCTTGGTTTTCCCCTTTGTCCGGGTCTTCAACTCAGCCTCGAGGGCTATACATCAGAATGGTCAAGAACCCGAGATTACAATCAGGACACAACTGGGCAGTCGGGAAACGACAAAGCTGGAGAAATATGTTTGGGATTTAGTCAGGAGGACAAACACGGGGGACTCACTTCCGATCTTCTCGGCTAGAGCCCAGTTCTCATCCCTGAGTTGTTCAACGGCTCCCCTCAGCCAAGTCTCCCTCTCCTGGCTAGACCGCTCCAAGCCGGCCTTGAGGTCTGGAGCTGGCCCAATCACTAGAGTTGGGGGGCAAGCTAGGTCAGGACCTCGTTCATCCTCTCTGAGCAGTCTACAATTTTCTGCTTGGGGAAAAACAGAGCAAAGCAGAGTCAGTCAGCGGAATACTAGAAATAAGGGAAATCGTCAGGGACTCAACATTGCAAGACTCGCTACATACCTAGACCCCCCCGAGACGCGGCAATTGCGGCATGAAGAAGCACTTCGCGCTCCCTCTCCGCCGCCTCTTCATCATGCTCATAGCTCTTCGTAGTTCCCTCGGGGGTTACCCAGTGGAATGTCCTTGGGAATCTGCGGGGAGGGGCCTCAAGCCTGGGGAGATCCGGTCCTTCAGAAGACGACGACGACATCGACGGGGTCCTGGCCCCCAACTCTGCGGCAGCTGGGGCTTCAGGGATCCACTCAGGGGCTGGAGCTATAGCTTCAACATCTGCCCCCTGGTCAGTCGGCGTCAGCGGCCCTACAGTCAAGACAACCTCAGTTTCTGCAACAGAGACGGTCTCCGGCTTAGCAAATGTGCTTCCTGGCGTTGGCTCGGCTGGGGCTGGCTCAACAATAGGGGCAGCTGGTATGGTCTCCTTGAGATCAATATTGGCCCATTTCCTGCACGATGAACAAGATTTTCAGAAGATTCAAAGACTCAATATTGCTCACCTCTTGGAAGATTTGAATTTCCACGAGGGGGCTCTGGAAGTCGGCAGTGGAGGGCTGCTGGCTGTCGGGCTAGATGGCACAACAGTCGGCGGTGGCATCTTTCTCCTAGCCGGCCCGGTTTCTAGAGCAGCCGATTGGGGTGCTGGGACACTTGGTGGCGCTGCCTTATGGCTCGTTGACGACCTTGTACTCGGCGGTGCTATGCTTGGGCTCGATGTTACTGAGCCTGGCACCGCTGGTCTCTGTCTTGGACTTGGCTGCCTAGGAGCTATGCTGGCAGTGTCTTTAATCTTCAGGCTCCCAGCTGCAGCACTCAGCCTACTAATTTTCTTCTTGCCCAGGTCCTCAACAGGTTTCCTCCCCGCTCTCTTGGAGTCGGGCTGGGCAGTGGAAGGACTCAACGCCCTTTTCTTCGACTTCACGGCCGACAAAGTTTGGGAGTCTTCATCAAACTCCTTACAAGTCTGCAAGTGGTTTAATAGCATACATCACACCTTGCAAAACTATCCTGGATTCACATCTATAAGCATTCATCACAGATGAACAACAAATTAACATCAGCAAAGAGTTACCTCTGGACGAGGCCGTTTTTGGCTATAAGCCGTGATGGAGCGCTCTGCATCTTCAGTTTCAACCACACCGCTGGAGAAATAACTGAGCAAGATGTCGGTCACTTTGTGCTTGTTAGTCAGATCTCGGTATTCTCGGCTGGGATCATCTTTCCCCTGGTAATCCCAGCCGAAGTGGCTTCTCAACTTCAATGGCCAGATACGCCGGGTCAAGAAACGTCTGGCTACCCAGGGGTCGGTCAGTCTAGAGCCTTTCAGCTTGTCAACTTTGTCTATCAGCATGTACACTTGCCTCATCTCCTCAAAGCTGGGCACAGAAGTCCAGTTGGGCGAGACCACCGGAGGCAAACCAGTAAATGGGGGCAAAGAGGGTTCCAGATCAGAACAGTAGAACCACTCGTTATGCCAGCCCTTAAGGGAACTTTTTAGAGGAAGATGAAGATATATCTTTTTCATTTCACTCCTTAGCTGAAGGCCGGCTCCCCCTATCACCTAGATCTTATTCTTTGAAGGCTGGGGTTTGATGTGGAATAGGTATCTAAACAGATTGAAATGGGGTTCCACACCAAGAAAACATTCACAGAGAGCTGCAAATATAGAGATTTGCAGGATGGAGTTGGGATTCAGATTTACCAACTCCAGGCCATAGAAAGAAAGAAGTTGGCGCAAAAAGTCCGAAGAAGGAAGAGAAAGACCCCGGTCAAAGAAGGAGGCGAAGACAACATTCTCACCAGATTGGGGCACCGGGATCGATTCCCCCTCAGCCGGACGCCAATGGATGACTTCGCGGCTCTGCAATCTCAGCTGCTTCTCCAAGAACATCAGCTTAGTCGACCCACAATCGAAGTGGGCCAAGTCTCATCGGTCAGCTCCGGGATTTCTGACTCTCTCGGCATGGCTCAAGGCGAGGAAATTTAGGGGAAATGCGATTGAAGACTTGGGATGGATGTGGAGGAGCGGGATCGCCCGAGTTTCAATGGGGAAGAGCTAGCAATGGCAAACCCTAGCGAGGCAGGAGGCTAAATTTCAGTGTGGAAGCTGGAAGACGAAACGATTGGTGGATTGGAGAAGATGAGGGAATCTTTTCTCTCTCTCCCTGCCTTTATAGAGCCTATACCAATAAGTGGGCTTGGGCTTGCAAATTCAGTACTGGGCCATCAAGATATGAGTTTCTACAGTAGCACGCTCATTGTGGGCCGCTCGCTGGCTGTGTTAAAATCACAGTGCTGGTGCTACCAACAGGAACCAATTGGGTAATCAGATATGCTTCATGAAGGCCTGATTGCTGAACACATGTGTCTGGGTATCTGTGTTATCCACCAGGTATTGAGGATATATCCTTATAAGGGTCACAAGCCGGTCTTCATTAAAATTGGGGATGCAGGTATCTCTCAAGTACGCCGGACCACATATTGGATTGAAATTCATAAAGTGGTACTTGGCCTACATGCTTGGCTAACATTTGCCATGAGCCGATATCTTTTCAGCCGACATAACGCTGAAGAGTCTAACTTCCGAGTAGTATACTAATCGGGAAAGACTATAAATAGTTTTCGAGCTGACATGAAGCTGAAGAGTCTAATTTCCGAGTGACATACTACTCGGGAAAGACTATAAAATATTTCCGGTTGACATGATACCAAAGAGTCTCATATACCAGTAGTATACTACTCGGGAAAGACTACAGGGTTAAAGATTTTTGACTTTATGTTTAATTGTTTTCACAATTAAGCACAAAGTTGGGGGCCACACCTAATAGGTGCGCCTATTCGGTGCATACTATTCATACTTCTACATGGAGCCCTTCATAGCCTCGCTGCCAGCTGACATGAAGCAGGACTCGGGAAGAAGAAGCACTCAAACAAAGAGTACTCAGGAGCAATACACTCGAGGATACTTCACCGTGGAAGATGAGCACTTGGCATCAGTTATCACTCAACTATGAAGGTCTCAGGGGCTGCTGTGGAGGCCATGGGCCCCGGGTACCTCAAGACAAGCATATGGGCCACTCGGATAGAGGATGTGCCTAGCCTTGTAATTAGAGATATGATAGAGCTTGCCAGACTTTACCTTGTACGATAAGGAATATATAGTCCTAGTCGGGCAGGTTATATCTCTAAGAGGAGATCCCTTGGCCATAGACCGGCTGGGACTCCTACTTTATAACCCTGTCCCCTAGTATATAAGGGGAGGCAGGACGCCCCTTGAGGGCAGGTGATCACAAGTTCATCAGAACCACCACCATACATCCTCAAAGGAATACACCACAATTGGACGTAGGGTATTACCTCACATCGAGGGCCTAAACCAGTATAAACTCCCCATGTTCCTTTGTAGTCCACCGAGTTTCGATCCGACGAGCAGACCTATATTCATATTGCCGGTGTAAAATATCGACAAAAATTATCCCGCGTGCCGAAGGTGACCGGCAAAGTTATCTGCCCGAGAGGTGTTGAAGATAGGCTGGGGATTACCTCATGGATGGGCGCCATACTCGGCCGTAGCTCTGAACGAGGAATCTTCATCTCATCCAGGGTCTTGGCGAACAGAATGTTGAGCGCGCTGCCTCCATCTATGAGAACTTTCTTCAACTTGATGCTCTTGACGACCGGGTCTAGGACGAGTGGGTAGCGTCCTAGGTGTGTAACCGGATCGGGGTGATCTGCGCGGTCGAATGTGATGGGCATCTCTGACCAATGCAAATATTGGGGGGCATCTGCTGTAGAGACCCCGTTGACGTCGTGTGCTGTTAGCTTCTACTTCCGCTTAGACTCATATGCAAACGGCCCTCCGAAGATATGGTTGAGCTCAGCCTAGGGATCTTGATAATCACCTGCTGGGCCTGATTCTGGCTTGTCTTTGTCCTTGTCAGCACCAGATGTTGAAGCCTGTTCAGAGGCAAACTTCTTGAGCATGAAGCAGTCCTTGGCCGTGTGCCTGCCCTTGGGATGAAAGGGGCAAGGCCCGTTCATCACTTTCTAGTATTCGTTGTTCCTTGGTGGTCACGACCGAGTACACTCCACGTTGGCCAGCACATTGCCTGACTTCCGCTTGCGGCCGCCAGATTTGTTCTATGCTGGCTCGTCATTGGGTTTCTGGTCTTTCTACTGGGCTCTTTCTTGTCGTCGAGGGCCTGGGCAACCGCCTCGGCCAAGTTGGCGTACTTGTTCACCATATCGAAGAGAGCCCTAATAGAGGTTGGAGGCTTCCGAGTAAATTTTGTGATGAACGGGGTGTCCTTGATCATTGGGATCGAGTTGTGCTTCTCGGAGAACCTTTTGATGAACTCGCGAAGAGACTTGTTCTTCCTCTGGTGCAGTTGATAGAGATCATGCTCGGAAGACAACCTTTCGTAAGTCCCCTAGAAGTTGGCGATGAATCGTTCTCGGAGTTCTCCCCAGGAGCCAATTGACCGCTTTGGGAGCCCTGTGAGCCATGTCCTTACCGAGTTGGCCAGGGCAACTGGGAGGTAGTTAGCCATGGCTTTGTGATTGCCTCCGGTTGCTCGAATTGCTAGATTATAGACCGTGAGCCAGGACTCGGAATTGGTCTTGCCGTCGTATTTTTCGATGCCTGTAGGCTTGAAGCCCGATGGCTAGTCGACCTGTTGTAGCTCCTCAGTGAAGGCTTGTACGCATTCATCTGCATGAAGGCTCCGGCTCTGGTTGTGGAGGTGGAACCGCTCGTGGTGGAGACCGAAGCACTCGTACTCGTCCTCCATCGGCGGCTCTCGTCGTCTTTGTGCTCGTGGCACCATGCATTGATGTCCTAGCGAAGGTCACATCGCATATGGCTTCAGAGATCCTAGTTGTCATGGTGGTTGTACTGGGGACGCCGCCGATTATTGTTAGGGATGCTGAGAGACATCTGTCGTGACTCCACGTGTGGCTGACTGGAGCCAGCCGCTCGGTGTCACGCTAATGTGGACGAGACCGCTGTTGGAGACCCGATCGGTTGGTCGGTATGAGGGTGTCACCTGACTGTTGGTGCTGCTAACAGGCGGCAGCGGTAATCATGGCTTTGATCCTCATGATAGTCAGGGTGGCCTGGTGATCAGGCCCAAACTAGAGTGTATCCAGTAGGGTCGCAGCAGCCACGACGTTCTGCTACGGCGTGACGAAGACATCGTGGTCGCCGACTCATGTTTGGAGGATTTGTTGCTGGGCGGTTCGCCCAGCCCTCCGTAGCTCATCGTTGCGAGTGTTGCGTTCGGCAGTCTTGAGAGGCCTCTTCTTCTTGCTGCTCGCGTAGTCGGCGCGCCTCTTGAGAGGGAGTGTCGCCCTTGGATGTCATGAAGACTTCGTGAGGTAGTAGAATGCTTGCCAGACTACTGCTCGAACTTCTATCTGACCTGGAGTCGGAATCGAAGTAGTCAATAGGGGTGATGACAACTCTGACCTCCCTAGATCCAATCTCGAACGGCTCTGGGCCATGTCCAAACTGAACCGTAGTGGATCGGGTCTGCCGTGTAGGATGCAGATCGTGGATGTCCACGGCGTTGCGAGTTTGCATGGGAGAATGGTGATCTCTCCCCTTCCTAGCCCGACCCTGGCCGGCTCAAGGCCGAGTCCGAGTCGAACGCCGAAGGAGAGAGTTGTCCTGAGACTCGGGCAAGTGGTAGACCGCCGCAACAAGTCGATTAGGGTTGTTGCAACATCGTGTGGGCCGACTGGCGTGGAGTCGGTTGATTCCCCAGTAGATCAGATTGAGTCTGAGTCAGCCAGGGCGAGTTTGCCGAACTTGTCGGCGACGAAGTCGAGGCTTCCAAACATGATCGTATCTCCGGGGGACAATTTGCTGCCATCGACTCCGGTTGTCGAATCCATCGAGCTTGTTGAGGTTAATCTCGGCGAGGCCCATACCTGGCGCGCCAACTGTCGATGTTTTACACCGGCAATATGAATATAGGGCTACTCGTCGGATCGAAACTCGGTGGACCGCAAAGGGACACAAGGGGTTTATACTGGTTCAGGCCCTCGATGTGAGGTAATACCCTACGTCCAGTTGTGGTGTATTTCCTTTGAGGATGTATGGTGGTAGTTCTGATGAACTTGATGATTTTGCTTCTGCTCTCGGGGGGCGCCCTGCCTCCCCTTATATACTGGGGGATAGGGTTACAAAATAGGAGTCTTGATCGAACTATGACCAAAGGATCTCCTGCTAGAGATATAACTTGCCCGACTAGAACTATATCTTCCTTATCGTACAAGGTTAAGCCTGCCAAGTGCTATCATATCTCTAATTACAAGGTTAGACCCATCCTCTTTCCGAGTGGCCTATATGCTTGTCATGAGATACCCGAGGCCTATGGCCTCCACAAGGAGCCTCCCCAATTCCCTGGAGTGCTACGGTCGCTGCCGGAGGTCAGCTCACCCTTCTCCTCATCCCTTGCTTCCAATTCTTGCCGATAAACACTAGCTAGTACTATTGCTTATTAATCTGTTTGTGATCCTGTAAGCAAGTGTTCCAGATTTTATTATGTGCTCGTCTCAATTGTATTAACAAAACAATAGATGTCTGTGATCCTTTTCCATCTGAGTGTATGAGCTACATATATAAATGTGAAATATAATCTGCCATACTGGAGGTTACCTTGCCATGATGAGAGTGCTGAATGTTAAATGGCTGAGCAGTGGTGAATTTTACATGGACAGAGAGGGGCATCAATCATGTATATTCTTGCTGATGAGTTTTCGGGCTGATGACTATTTTAATTTGGGGATTTCATTTGCTTATGGTTTGACCTCATAGAGATATACTCATGCAGCTGAGAAAGTACATTTTAGATGTGGCTATTATGTTAACCAAACTTTGTGAGGCCCTGTGGTACAATATATCTAAATGTGAATTATGTGAACAACATTACGACAAGCAGGATTATATTATTTATCTCTCTTACTACCAACTTTTCAGTCAAAGGGAAATGACAAAAATATATTTATACTTCTATTATCGAGCCAAAGACCACTGTACCGTAGTATAGTACTAGTACTGAGATATCATGTAGCTAGGTTTTTGGAATCAAAGGTTTATCAACTGTTTTTCCATGGTCTATCAAAGGTTTTATTTATTGTAGTACTTTCTTCATTTCAAAATAGACGGCACTTTGATCGAGAGTGTATGTGTATGTGTGTGTTTTAAAATTCCTTGGAAATGAGTTTTCAGAGTGTTTAGTTTTATAATTGAAAAATAAAAAGGTTTAAAAAATAAAAAAAATTCCATATGGAGAAAGATCTATATTATCTGGGCAAGCAACATTAAACATTTAACGATCTATATTATTGTGATTTTTCCTGCATTAATTTATGTGTTATCAGTTTTGTATTAGCAGAAAGTTTTGTAAATTATTCATGGTTTTTATTTGGTGAATTGTACGGACTTGAAATGTACAGAAATTTGGTGCATTGTACAGACTTGGATTGTACTGAGAAAGTTTTGGACTTTTTATGTAGTGTTAAGTATGGAAACTTGGTGCATTGTACGGACTTTTATTTATGATAAATTAATTGAACTTGATTACTTTTCGATATTTCCTAATTTGGTGAATTGTATGGACTTCTAATTTCGACACAACAGTTAATTTCGATATAAATAAGTTAATTTTGATGCAAATATTTAATTTCCGAATGTATCTTCCTGTAATTTAGAACCAATACGCTGAAGCGCCACAGGACGCCGTGCAGAGCACGGATGAACCTCAACTCGTGGCTTTGCAAGAACTTCGGATAGTATGCATGCAGGCAGTGCCTGAGTGTCTGTTGTCAAGCTTGGACGACGCCGAGGTCAACGCTCTCGCGAGTGAGTCTTCGTACCACTGGCCAAGTGATCCTCACCTATCTCCCCAAAGGATGAGAAAGGACGGGGACGATGACAAGGTCAACTCCGATTACGTCCCGCCCGTAAAATCGGTACGTTTTAGTCGGGTATCGTGTCTTCTATCTAACCTTTTGTATATGCACATGTTGATCGATTCACGTTAATGGTGCACTAGAAGGATGCCCTACGAAGGTCTAAATGGAAAGCCGTAACAGCACCAGAAGAGAGGGGAACGCAGGTGGCAGTTGAGTCTGCCGTGCAACCCAAAGAGGCAGCTAAGCCCAAATGTAGAAGGGGAGTGTGGAGGCCATGGGCCCCGGGTACCTCATGAGAAGTATTAGAGCCACTCGGACAGAGGATGGGCCTAACCTTGTAATTAGAGATACAATAGGGCTTGGCATACATTACCTTGTATAACAAGAAAAGGATACAGTCCTAGTCAGGCACATTGTACTCCTAGAAGGAAATCCCTTGGTCGGAGTCCGACTGGGATTCCTACCCGGTAACCCTATCCCCGGTGTATAAGGGGAGGCAGGGCGCCCCCTGAGGGCAGAGAAACGCATACAATCTCACCAAAGAAACCTCAATGGCAATACACCACAACTGGAAGTAGGGTATTACCTCATCTCGAGGGCTTGAACCAGTATAAATTGTTTCATGTTCCTTTGCAATCCATTAAGTTTATGTCTCACAAGTAGCCCCATATTATTATTGCTGATACAAAACAATGACAGTTGGCGCACCAGGTAGGGGTATCGGCGAGATCATCTTCGACAAGCTTGATGGATCCAATCACCGGAGTTGACGGCATCAACTTCTTTCCCAGGCAAACAATCACCTTCGGGAGTCTCGACTTCATCGCTGACAAATTCGGCAACCTCGCCCTGTCCAACTCGGATCCGATCCGATTAGCTACGGACCAAGCCGATTCCACACCAGTCGACCTATGAAACGCTGCAGTGATCTTCAGCGACATGCTACGGCGATCTCTATTAACACCAAAATTTGGTATGGCTCTAAATCAGATTCGGTCAAGAAGGAAATTGCAGTTAACTAACGGAAGTTGATTCAGAAGAGACCGGGTCCAGGAAAGAGCCGTGGAGACCACAGTATGGTAGTTAATTATCTTGATTATTAATTAGGCAAGGTTAACATTTTATCTTTAGGAAACCTGATCTCGTGTTCGATCAGGTCCTGTTAATGTTTCCTTCTGTAATTAGGAAGTCGTGTGCCGTGTCCAGTAAGGACTCGTATCAACTCGGGGTATAAATACGTATGCCCGGGTGCTTTGTAATCTATCTACATTAATCAGATCAATACAATTTCGGCGCATTGCCACCCCTTCGATAGGTTCTTGCTTCTCGAGCTGGGCTGCATCGGTTAAGTTCGACCTCCTGCGAGAGGGTAAGTCTCGTCACCTCGGCCACCGCATCGGCTAGGACTTCCTCGGTTAAGTCCGATATTCTAGTCGGTTCACGGTGGACGGCTTACCACGATATATTTATTCTATCTATGGCTACATCAGTTTAGTTTGATCTCATAGGTCGATTAGGTATATCACATCACGCGTGCGCAGATCGTATCGGCTTACTGGGAGCGGTTTATCATCAGTTTGTGCTGCATCGGTTGGGTCCGACCTACTAAACTGCCAGTGATAAATCATTCCTGCTAGGTTGATATTTTCTATGCAAGCGTTTTATCGGGATGTATAGCCGATAAGTTATCATATTTTACATCATGATCGCATTAGATCTATCGGTCTATCGAGGTCTTGTTATCATCATCAGTCTGTGCTGCAACGGTTGGGTCCAATCTACTAGACTGGTAATAATAACTTTACTCTTAAAAAGCCGATGGGTTTTATGCGATGTTTTATCGGAGTGTTTAGCCAATAAGTTATCTATATATCCAGCCGATTTGTCACAAACATGTTTAGAAAATCGCTGCCAAGTCGAGGCGGCACGAAATTGCATCTCGGTTTTTCCCTGTGGCGAGGATCCGGGCACGGGCACGAGCAAGGGCCCGGGCACGGGCAGCAGGCGAGGACCTGGGCACAGGCACAAGCAAGAGCCCGGGCATGGGCGTGGGCAGCATCTTCGGGGCAGCGCTAGCAATTACTGTCGCAATCGGCTGAAGTTTATTCAATCCATTTATTTACGCATTCTGCCTATTTATTTTATCAATTTACAGCCGATTTTTGAGTATTCCTTCGGCGATCGGCTAGTTTGGTTTTTGCTTATCATTATTAGTTACTGTTCATGCCATCATCGGCTTCCTGTCGGTGTATAAGTGCTACAGTTTATATCGGTCATCGGCCGATGAGACGAGTCCAGATCGGCTTCCAGCTGATTGGCTCATTGATTTAATATTTTCTATCTCCTTGTCAATTGCAGGGTCAAATTGACTAGCACGCCTACGAACCTCAAGATTTTAGGACCTGCACTGGAGTGAAGCAAATCTCCCAGGCCTTCGCGTGTCTATAGACGCCAAACCAGATCATCGGCCCCCGGCGGTTTTCGGCGTCAACACGTTTTTGGCACGCCCGATGGGACACGAAGTTTCGATAGTCTCAATTGGAATTTTAACATGGCTGGAAAAGAGATCAAACAAGACAATATGATTCCGGTCACTATGGAAGATCTAACTAAAGAACAAAAACAGCAAGTCGAACATAATATGGCCAATTTTCAGAAGCATTGCTTGGAATCTTTTGGCATGACGTGACAAGGGCCGATTCAAAAATCTCAGTTTCCAAAACCAGTTCTGGTTGGAGAATCGAGCCGCACACCACCTGAAAGTCCACCAGTAAAACCCTTACAGGAGATGGTGAATGAAGCAGTACATCACACGCTCATCAATTAATCCGGGATCCTGGTGAACACGCTTCATAACCTCATAAAGAAGACAGAGGATGGATCAATTGTTCAAGAGCCTACTCAAGGTCCAGTATATCTCCCGCCAAAGACGGAGCCAAATCAGGTTATTTATGGGATAAACAGAGACATACCGGAAAACCTATTTACGCAGAACTAAGCTGGGGGACAACAGGATATTCCTGCTGGATACCATCTGTCTGCTTATTATGGGGGATATCAACAAAATTATCCAGGAGGTGGGGCCAATCCAGGTAGTTACCAGAGAGAATATCCTAGATAGAATCGGCAACCAACTCTATCTATACAGTATCAACAGGACAACCCAAGGGAAGAAGATTTGTCGGCAAGGGTTGCAGAGATAGTGAGGGAGCAGTTTGGGATCAAGCCCAAGGAGCAAACATTTATGTATCAGCATCCATATCCCGAGTGGTTTGACAGAGTGCCATTGCCACACCGATACAGGGTCCCAGATTTTTCCAAGTTCTCAGGGCAAGACAGCACATCCACGGTAGAACATGTTAGCCGATTCCTGGCACAGTGCGGAGAGGCATCGGCTGAGGAGGCTCTGAGAGTTAGGTTTTTTCCCTTGTCGTTATCTGGATCGGCTTTTACATGGTTCTCCCATTACCACCGAATTCAGTTCGGGGATGGGCCGATCTAGAAAAACAGTTTCACAAATATTTCTTTGCTGGAATTCATGAGTTGAGACTGCAGATCTAACATCGGTTAGACAGCGACCAGACGAAACGGTACCGGAATATATTTAGAGGTTTCGGGATGTCAGAAACCGATGTTATAGCTTAAATCTAAGCGACGGACACCTAGCCGACTTGGCTTTTTAGGGTCTCTTGGCGCCAATTAAAGAGAGATTTTCATCACAGGAGTTCGAGTCCCTGGCACACCTGGTTCAAAAGGTATCGGCTCATGAAAGCCGATTTCAAGAGGCGAAAAAGGATAAATATCAAAGAAGGGTTGCTCAGGTACAGATTTATTCATCGGACTCAGACAATGAGGGATCTGATGTTGAAGTCGGATTGGCGGAGTGGGCTAGGAACAAAAAATCAGTATCATGCCCGTGGGTTAAGGATATCGGCAAAGAGGAGCGATATGACTTTGACGTCAATAAAGCCGATAAAATCTTCGACCTGCTACTACAAGAGAAACAGATCCAACTTCTGCCAAACCACGTAATTCCATCGGCCGAAGAACTGAAGAAGAAGAGATATTGTAAGTGGCACAATACGATATCACATCACACCAACGAGTGCAAAGTTTTTCGGCAACAAATTCAATCGGCTGTTGAGCAGGGAAGAATCAAGTTTGAAGACAAGAAGCCGATGAAGATTGATGGACACCCGTTTCCCGTGAATATGGTTTTTGCGGGATCGTCGTCAAGGACTCAAGCCGATGAAGGAAGGCATCGAGGATATAGATCTAGGATTACTTCATTGGGCATGATAGAAAAATATTCAAAGTACGAAGAACAGTGGATTAAACCGGACAGGGAAAGATATAATCCGCATTGGAGTTGTCCGTTCTTCCGTTTCTGCTGGGATCAAGGGATGAGATTGTCATCAATTGAAGATTGCCCTGAATGCAATAATATAGGGTCTCGACAGGCTCAGCAGGAAAGGTTTTTGCAAGATCGGCCACTTGAAAGGCGAACATCGGTACACAGCCAGTTGGGGCCGATCCATGAAGAATTCTTCGAAGAAAATGATGAGGAAATACATGAAAAACAACAAATCCAGAATCCTCAATGGTGTCCTAGCGGAATATTCACAAAGAATCAGAAGAGAAGGTGTTAACGCCAAAATTTGGTAAGGCCCTTATCAGATTCGGTCAAAGGAGAAATTGCAGTCAACTAACAGAAATTGATCCGGGAGAGACCGATTCCGGGAAGGAGCCGTGAAGACCGCTGCCTGGCAGTTATTTACTGTACCTATTAATTAGGCAGGTGTTTGTATTTAGGAAACCTGACCTCGTATCCGGTCAGGATTTATTAGCGTTTTCCGTTATAATTAGGAAATCATGTACCGTGTCCTATAAGGACTTGTGTAACTCGGGGTATAAATACGTGCGCCCGGGGACCTTGTAAATGATCACTCGATCAATACAATTTTGGCGCATCGCCACCCTTCCGACGGGATCTTGCTTCTCGAGTCGGGCTGCATCGGTTAAGTCCGACCTCCTGCGAGAGGGTAAGTCTCGTCACCCCGGCTACCTATCAGCTAGGACTTCCTCGGTTAGGTCCGATATTCTAGTCGGTTTATGGTAGTCGGCTTACCACGATATATTTACTTTATCTATGGCTGCATCAGTTCAGTTTGATCTCATAGATTGATTAGGTATATCACATCACGCGTGCATAGATCGTATCGGCTTACTGGGAGCGATTTATCATCAGTTTGTGCTGCATCATTAGGTCTGACCTACTAAACTGTTAGTGATAAATCGTTCCTGCTAGGTTGATACTTTATGTGCAAGCGTCTTATCGGAGTGTATAGCCGATAAGTTATCATGTTTTAGCATCACGATCGCATTAGATCTATCGGCCTATCGAGATCTCGTTATTATTATCAGTCTGTGCTGCAGCGGTTGGGTCCGATCTACTAGACTGAATAATAACGTTACCCTTAATAAGCCGATGGGTTTTATGCGATGTTGTTATCGGAGTGCTTAGCCGATAAGTTATCCCTTATCAAATATAGCCGATTATGCTGCTTGCCTCGTTATACATTCTTGCCTGCATTACTGTTACAATCGGCTAAGGGCTAGCCGATCGGTTTATTCTGCCGATCCGAATGCGAGCACAAGCAAATTCCCGGGCACGACCTCAGTCAAGTTCCTGGGCACGACCTCAGGTAAGGACCCGGGCACGAGCATAGGTAAGAACCCGGGCACGGGCACGGACAGCGGATGAAGATCTCGGGAGCCGATGTGAGCAAGGGCCCGGGCATGAGCGCGGGCAGTATCTTCACAGCAATACCAGTAACTTTAAACTATGATCGGCTGGAGTTTATTTAATCTATTTACCTATGCATTCCGCTCGTTTATTTCACCAAGTTTATAGCCGGTATTTGAGCATCCCTTCGATGATCGGCTAGCGATACTTGTTTATTATTATGTTATTACTCTTGCCGTCATCGGCTTTCAGCCGATGTATAAGTGCTACAGTGTGTATCGGTCATCGGCCGATGAGATGAGTCCAAGCCGGCTTCCAGCCGATTGGCTCACGAATTTGACATCTTCTCTCCTTGTCAATTGCAGGGTCAAATTGACTGGCACGCCTACGAACCTCAAGATTTTAGGACCTGCACTAGAGTGAAGCAAATCTCCCAGGCCTTCGCGTGTCTCCCAGACGCCGAACGGCCCCCGGCGGGTTTTCGGTGTCAACAGAAGGGCACAACGGCTACGGCAACAAGAAGAGCAGTGGTGGGATCAGGAGGAAGCCGATCATCGTCACAAGAGGACTAAGCGAGTATGGCAAGTGAAGAAGAGGGATGATGAAGTTGATGCATCGGCTCCAGTAAACATGGTTTTCTTTTTACCTCGAGAATACAAAGCACTCTCATCGGACGAGGACGGCAATGAAGAAGTTTTCACTCAGCTAACGTTGTAACCCGATCAGGCTATATTTGATAAACCTGAGGAATCAGAGCATCGGCACTTAAAGCCATTATATATCAAGGGCTATGTTAATGGGAAGCCGATGACGAAGATGCTAGTTGATGGGGGAGCAGCTGTTAATCTAATGCCTTATGCTACATTTCAAAAATTGGGGAAAACTGCCGAAGATTTGATCAAGACGAATATGGTGCTGAAGGACTTCGGTGGGAATTCATCAGAGGCGAAAGGCGTGTTAAACGTGGAGTTGACAGTGGGAAACAAGGCATTACCTACCACATTTTTCGTTATTGATGGAAAAGGATCATATAGTTTACTCCTCGGCAGGGATTGGATTCACGCGAACTGTTGCGTGCCCTCGACGATGCATCAATGTCTGATACAGTGGCAAGGAGATCAAGTTGAGGTAGTCCTAGCAAATCGGTCAACCAACATTGCAATGACCGATTTGCCGGTCTGGGAAGCCGACGGCGTTGATTGTTTGTCCGGAAAAACATGGGAGGGAGATTATCTTAAGGTCACCAGCCAAGGGATACAGCCGATTCAACAAGTCGGCTCCGAGTTGTTACTCTGATGGGCTCCATTGAAGATTTTGAGGGGAAACTAGGACAAGGGTTTACGTCGGCCGACGATTTAGAGGAGATCGACATAGGACCAGGAGATAAGCCAAGGCCGACGTACATAAGTAAAAAGTTATGCCCTGAACTTCGAGAAGAATTGATAACACTGCTGAAGGAGTATCGGGATTGTTTTGCTTGGGAGTATCATGAGATGCCAGGATTAAGCCGATCAATTGTTGAATATCGGCTACCCATTAAGCCAGGATATCGGCCGCTTAAACAAGCTCCAAGGAGGTTCAAAGCGGAGTTATATGAGCCAATCAAAGCGGAAATTACAAGATTATATGATACGAAGTTTATAAGGCCATGCCGATATGCTGAGTGGGTTTCTAACATCGTCTCGGTAGAGAAGAAGAACGGAAAATTGAGGATATGTATCGATTTTCGGGATTTGAATAAGGCTACCCCCAAAGATAAATACCCAATGCCGATAGCAGACTTGTTGGTAGATGCAGCATCGGGCCACAAGATTATTAGCTTCATGCACGGCAATGCAGGATACAATCAAATTTTTATGGCAGAAGAAGATATACATAAGACTGCGTTTCGATGTCCTGGAGCTATCGGCTTATATGAGTGGGTAGTAATGACATTCGGATTTAAAAGTGCAGGTGCAACTTATCAGAGGGCGATGACTTATATATTTCATGATCTCATCGGCTTGTTAGTGGAAATTTACATTGATGATGTGGTGGTTAAATCTAAGAGTGAGGAAAGCCATATAGCCGATTTGCGAAAAGTGCTGGAAAGGGCCAAGAAATACGGATTAAGGATGAATCCCAATAAATGCGCTTTTGGTGTATCGGCTGGGCAGTTTTTGGGTTTTATGGTTCATGAGCGAGGAACTGAAGTCAGTCAACGGAGCATCAGAGCCATCAAGACCACGGAGCCACCAAGCAACAAGACAGAGTTACAGTCATTGATCGGCAAGATTAATTTTGTAAGGAGATTCATATCAAATTTGTCAGGGAGAATTGAATCCTTTACTCCGTTATTGAAGTTGAAAGCCGATCAAGAGTTCGTGTGGGGGGCAGATCAGCAGAGGGCATTCGATGGAATCAAGAATTATTTGAGTTCCCCGCCTATTCTAATTCCGCCGCAGAAAGGAGTGCCGCTCAAGTTATACTTATCGACCGATGAGAAATCCATCGGATCTGTTTTAATTCAGGAGTTTGAAGGCAAGGAGCGAGTCGTGTTTTATTTAAGCAGAAGACTTTTGGATGCTGAAACCAGATATCCTGTAGTGGAGAAATTATGCCTTTGTCTATATTTCTCATGCACGAAGTTGAGGCATTATATCCTATCGGCTGAGTGCACAGTGGTTTGCAAGGCCGATGTGGTAAAATACATGTTGTCAGCTCCAGTTTTAAAAGGGCGAGTTGGTAAATGGATCTTTGCCTTGACCGAGTTTGATTTGAGATATGAATCGGCTAAAGCGATCAAGGGACAAGCGGTGGACAATTTCATTGTGCATCACAGAGGGGTTCACGAAGATTATATGGAGCCGGTCCCTTGGACTTTGTTTTTTGATGGATCAGTGTCGATGTTTTACACCGGCAATAAATATATGGGGCTACTCGGCGGATGGAAACTCGGTGGATTGCAAAGGAACACAGGGAGATTTTATACTGGTTCAGGCCCTCAATGTGAGGTAATACCCTACGTCCAGTTTATATGTATTCCTTTGAGGATATACGGTGGTGGTTCTGATGAACTTGTGTGCACCTGCCCTCATGGGGCGCCCTGCCTCCCCTTATATACTGGGGGACAGGGTTACAAGGTAGGAGTCCCCATCGGATTACGACTAGGAGATCTCCCCTTAGAGATATAACGCACCCGACTAGGACTGTATATTCCTTTCTATACAAGGCGAAGTCTGCCGAATCTAGCTATATCTCTAATTACAAGGCTAGGCCCATGTAACAGCCTGCCCTCCAGAACCGCACAGCCCAGCCCAACCGACGGACGGGCCCACTTACACATAGCACCCCACTTACACTTTCGTCCTCGCTTCGTGTAAAAGGGTTAACCCGGAAGTACTATGGTTGGAGGGACAAGGCCTTATAAGTTGGTTTAACCCTTGTTCAACTAGCAAGGTGGTACTAATCATGTGCACACCGCACTCATGGGCCATATCCTAATTGGGCCAGGATGTCACACACACCCCCCCTCAAAGGACCTGGCGTCCCCGCCAGTCCAACTTACCCGCATAGCCACACAGGCATATAGGCAAATGTCCAGGAACGCACCCCCTCTTAGCGCACGTCCGTACGTCCAGTGCCGGCGCCATATGCCATGCCATGTGCCTCACACCGAGCCCACATGCGCCATGCGCCATATGCCCGCACACTGACCCGTACACGCAACTGCGAGGGTCGGCTCTGATACCATTTGTAACAGCCTGCCCTCCAGAACCGCACAGCCCAGCCCAACCGACGGACGGGCCCACTTACACATAGCACCCCACTTACACTTTCGTCCTCGCTTCGTGTAAAAGGGTTAACCCGGAAGTACTATGGTTGGAGGGACAAGGCCTTATAAGTTGGTTTAACCCTTGTTCAACTAGCAAGGTGGTACTAATCATGTGCACACCGCACTCATGGGCCATATGGGCCATATCCTAATTGGGCCAGGATGTCACAGCCCATCCTCTATCCAAGTGGCCCATATGCTTGTCATGAGGTACCCGGGGCCCATGGCACCCACAGTAGCCCCCGAGACCTTCATAGTTGAGTCACAGCTGATGCCAAGTGCTCATCCTCCATGGTGAAGTATTCCCGAGTGCATTGCTCCCGAGTACTCTTTGTCCGAGTGCTTCTTCTCCCAAGTCCTGCTTCATGTTAGCTGGCAGCGAGGCTATGAAGGGCTCCATGTAGATGTAGGAATAGTGTGCGCCGAATAGGCGCACCTATTAGGTGTAGCCCCCGACTTTGTGCTTAATTGTGAAAACAATTAAACATGAAGTCAAAGATCTTTAACCTTGTAGTCTTTCCCGAGTAGATTACTACTGGTACATGAGACTCTTCGGTATCATGTCAACCGGAATATAATTTATAGTCTTGCCGAGCAGGGAACTACTCATATGTAGGACTCTTCGACTTCATGTCAGTCGGAATGTATGTTTATAGTCTTGCCAAGTAGGATGCTACTCGCATATGGGACTCTTCAGCGTCATGTCAGCTGGAAAGGGGGTGTTTATAGTCTTTCCCGAGTAGTATACTACTCGAAAATCAGACTCATCGGCATCATGTCAGCCGGAATGATTATTTATAGTCTTTCCCAAGTAATATACTACTTGAAAATTAGACTCGTCAGCTTCATGTCAGCTGGAAAAGGTGTTTATAGTCTTTCCCGAGTGGCGTCCCATTCGGAAGTTAGACTCTTCAGCTCGTCAGCTGGAAGAATGTTTATAGTCTTTCCCGAGTAGTATGCTACTCGAAAGTTAGACTCCTCCGCATCATGTCAGCGGGAATGAGAATTTTATAGTCTCTCCCGAGTAGTGTACTACTCGAAAGTTAGACTCATCCGCGTCATGTCAGCGGGAATGATGTTGCTCATGGCAACTGATGGCCACGCATGTAGGCCGAGTACCACTTTATGAAAATAAATCCACAGCGTGGTCTGGTGTACCCGAGAAAGATACCTGCATCCCCAATTTTAATGAAGACCAGCTTGTGATCCTTGTAAGGATATATCCTCGAGACCTGGTGGATAAAACAGATACCCAAACATATATGTTTAGCAATAAGGCTCTCATGAAGCATATCTGTTTACCTCATCGGCTCCTGTTGGTAGCACCAGCGCTATAATTTCAACTCAGCCTGCGGGCGGCCCACATGGAGCATGCTACTGTAGGAACTCATATCTTGGTGGCTGCTACCAAATAAGCCGGCCTGAGCCGACCCATCCGACATAGCTCTATAGAAGTATCATCCGTCGCATGTCAGGATGAGTTTTTTAGTGTCGATAACCGCAATCAGCTAGAGAAATCCTTATTCGCAAGCCTTTCCGACTTACGTTCTGAATGCAACCTGGTTGCCACATAAGCCTGAGTGGGTATATTGCAGGATCTGCTTGCCCTCCTCAGGTGTGACGCAGTGCATGAGAACACCGGATGCACTTTGACGATGTAAGTCTTCTCTGACTTGGGTAAAGCCGAACAAGGTACCCGAACCTTGCATTAGCAGAGGGTTCGGTTGGCGACCCTCATGGGGCGTACCCTATCCAACAGAGTTATAGCCAAGCTAGGCACCCGAACCTTGCATTAGCATAGGATTCGGCTGGCGACCCTCATGGGGCGTACCCAACCTGACAGAGCTGTGACCAAATAAGGTACCCGAACCTAGCATTAGCGTAGGATTCGGCTGGCGACCCTCATGGGGCGTACCCTACTTAGCCGAGTAGTACACAGCCCCGACTGGCGCCGGAGGCCGATTATTAGCTCGCATGGAGCGTAGCCGGGGAAGACGACATCCCGACTGGTGCAAGTACTCGGTCAGTAGCCCTCATGGAGCATCCCGAGTGTATTTTGGCAGACTTGTCTAGCCCCCGAGCGTAGGAGATGGGCTCGCAGCCCTGAGTTCCTGTCACGCATATCCGGAGCTGGGCCTGCAATATAAAGATATCGGATGAGTAGCATCTGATGATGAAAATAATCACCCGAATAAAATGTATTTTACAATATATGTAAATACGAGTTCTTCCTCTTTTTGATATTAATTTCCCCAAGTAGTTGACCTCTTACGTTTAAACGCTCTGCCCGACTAGTCATAGCCCCCTAGCGTCGGGAGATGGCTCATGGCTCTTTCCTAGACACGCATTTTGGGTGACTTGAGTTCGTCTTTCATGGAGCAAAGTTTCACGGATCACGGTTTATGCTACTCGAGTACTTTTGCAATCATTTAAGAGCAAAAACAGAGAAGAGTGCAGCTTGTGCACCTATTAGGTGTAAGCGGCTGCGGCATTGGTAAAGCCGAGTGAAGAAATATTTATCAGGAAGCGACTTAGCTGTTCAGTATTTTAGAGTGGGGATGCCATCCTTGCGTTTGAGCTTGTGAGCCCCCGAGCATGTCACTTGTTGTTCTGATAATCTTCAGTTGTTGAAAGTCGAAGACGATTGTGACCGACTGCCACAATGAAGCCGTCTGACTTGCGTTTGCGATTCCCGGCTTTAGTCGGGACCGCGTCGTTGGTGCCCTCCCGCTTCTTCTGTCAGGATGCCTTTTTATCTTCAAGGGCCTCAGCAACAGCATGGGCTGAGTCGGCGTATTTGTTCGCCATGTTGAATAGAGCCTTGACAGAGTTGGGAGGCTTCCGAGTGAATTTGTCGATGAACGAGGTGTCTTTGACTCCTTTTCGAAAGGCGGCGATGACGACCTCATCCTTGATGTTTGGGATCGAATTTTTCTTCTTAGAGAACCTCTTGATGAAGTCACGAAGAGACTCGTTCTTCCTTTGATGCAACTGATATAAGTCGTGCTCGGAAGATGGCCTCTCGTATGTTCCCTGGAAGTTGGCGATGAAGCGTTCCCGGAGTTCTCCCCAGGAGTCGATTGATTGCTTGGGAAGTCCTGTTAGCCATGTCCTCGCTAAGTCGGCTAGAGCGACTGGGAGGTAGTTAGCCATGACTTTGTGATTTCCCCCAGCTGCTCGGATCGCCAGAGTGTAGACCGTGAGCCAGGACTCGGGATTGGTCTTGCCATCGTATTTGTCGATGCCTGTTGGCTTGAAACTCGACGGCTAGTCGACCTGTTGTAGCTCCTGGGTGAAGGCTGGTATGCCTTCGTCTTCATGAGGACTCCGACCCCGACTACGGCGGCAAAACCGCTCGTGGTGGAGGCCGAAATGCTCGTTCTTGTCTTCCAGTTGGCGTTGCTCGTCTTCTTCTCGTTCGCGGCGCCGAGCATTGGTGTCCTACCGAAGATCACGCCATAGTTGGCCTCGGAGATCCCGGTTGTCCCGACGGTCACTTCGACGTTGCCGGTTGTTGTTTGGGTTGCCGAGTGACGTTTGGCATGACTCCGTGTGCAGCCGACTAGAGCCGGCTGCTCGACGTCGCTTTGAGGTAGACGAGACTGCCACTGGGGACGCCGACCGGTTGGTCGGTATGAGGGTATCACCCGACTGTTGGTGCTGCTGACATGCAGCAGCGGTAAGCAGGGCTTTTATCCTTGCGATCGTCGGGGTGGCCTGATGATCAGGCCCAAGTTGGACAGTGTCCAGTAGGGTCGCGGTGGCCACGACGTTTTGTTGAGGAGTAATGAAGACGTCGTGGTCGCTGACTCGGGTTTGGAGGATTCGTTGCTGAGCAGTCTGCCCAGCCCTGCGTAGGGCGTCATGTCGGCGTCTTGCTTCTTCCTCCTGTTGTTCTCGTAGTCGGCAGGCTTCCTCCTCTTGTTGCTCTTGTAGTCGGCGTGATTCCTGAGTAGGAGTAGAGCCTTTGGATGCCATGAAGATTTCTCGTGGCGGGGAGAAGCTTGCCAAACTGTTGTCCGACTTAGAGTCGGAATCCGACTAAGAGTCGTAGTCCGACTGTGAGTCGTAGTCGGAATAGTCGATGGGGGTTATTACAACTCCGACCTCCCTAGATCCGATCTTGAGCGGCTCGGGGCCGTATCCGAGTCGAACTCCAGAGGATCGGGTTTGCCACGTCGGATGTAGATTATAGATATCTGCGGCGTCGCCGAGTCCGAACGGGAAATTGACGATCTCTTCCTTTTTTGGCCCGATCTCGGCCGGCTCAAAATCGAGTCCGAGTCGAACAACGAAAGAAAGAGTTGTCCCTGGAATCGGGTGTATTGGAGATCGCCGTAGCATGTCGTGAGAGATTGCTGCAGCATAGTGTAGGCCGACTGGCGTGGAGTCGGCTGGTTCCTCGGCCGGTTGGATCGGGTCCGTGTCGGCCAAGGTGAGATTGCCGATCTAGTCGGCGGCGAAGTCGAGGCTTCTGAATGCAATTGTATCTCCGGGGGAGAGTTTGCCGCCATCGACTCCGGTTGCTGGATCCATCGAGCTTGTAGATGTAGATCGCGCCGAAGCCCCTACCTGGCGCGCCAACTGTCGATGTTTTACACCGGCAATAAATATATGGGGCTACTCGACGGATGGAAACTCGGTGGATTGCAAAGGAACACAGGGAGATTTTATACTGGTTTAGGCCCTCAATGTGAGGTAATACCCTACGTCCAGTTTATATGTATTCCTTTGAGGATATACGGTGGTGGTTCTGATGAACTTGTGTGCACCTGCCCTCGTGGGGCGCCCTGCCTCCCCTTATATACTGGGGGACAGGGTTACAAGGTAGGAGTCCCCATCGGATTACGACTAGGAGATCTCCCCTTAGAGATATAATGCACCCGACTAGGACTGTATATTCCTTTCTATATAAGGCGAAGTCTGCCGAATCTAGCTATATCTCTAATTACAAGGCTAGGCCCATCCTCTATCCGAGTGGCCCATATGCTTGTCATGAGGTACCCGGGGCCCATGGCACCCACAATCAGTGTGCAAGCATGGATCTGGTATCGGCTTGGTCATTGTATCGCCTCGGGGGGCAAGTTTTGAGTTTGCTTTTACAATTAAACCTTATTGGACTAATAATCAAGCAGAATACGAGGCGGTATTAAAAGGACTTCAACTTTTAAGGGAGATTGGAGCCGATATCATAGAGATTGTTGGTGATTCTTTGTTGGTGATCAAGCAGTTGTCTGGGGAATATGAGTGCAGGGATGATGTTTTGAGATCATATTATGAGGAATGTACAGATTTGTTGAAGGATTTCAAGATGGTATCAATGGATCATATCCCTAGAGAGCAGAATTTGGAAGCCAATGATCTTGCGCAAATTGCTTCGGGTTATCGGCTGAATAAACTGGTTGAAGTTGAAATAGCTAATAATGATATTCAGGATAAAGCCGATGATTGGAGACAGGAAATATTCAGTTATCTGCAAAATCCATCGCAGTCGGTTTCTAGGAGACTTCGGTATAAAGCTACTAAATATGTACTGCTTGATGGAGAATTATATTATCAGACTTTTGAAGGAGTTTTGCTGAGATGCCTGAATTTGGAAGAGGCCAAAGTGGCTATGTGCGAAGTGCATGAGGGCATTTGTGGGACTCATCAATCGGCTCATAAGATGAAGTGGTTACTGAGAAGAGTAGGATACTTTTGGCCGACAATGCTGGAAGATTGCTTCAGGTACTATAAAGGATGTCAAGATTGCCAGAAGTTTGGAAATATACAGCGGGCACTAGCATCGGCTATGAATCCTATTATTAAACCATGGCCGTTCAGAGGATGGGGAATTGACATGATCGGCCAGGTTTATCCTCCATCAAGTAAAGGACATAGGTTCATATTGGCAGCAACAGATTATTTTACAAAGTGGGTAGAAGCGATTCCTCTAAAGAAAGTTACATCCAAAGAAGCGATCGAGTTTGTAAAGGAGCACATAATTTATCGGTTTGGAATTCCTCAGACGATAACTACTGATCAGGGATCTATTTTCGTGTCTGATGAGTTTCAACAGTTTGCTGCTAGTATGGGAATCAAATTATTGAATTCATCACCTTATTATGCTCAGGCTAATGGACAGGCGGAAGCTTCTAATAAGAGTTTGATCAAGTTGATTAAGCGGAAGATTGACGAACAGCCGCGAAGATGGCATACTACGTTAGCCGATTCGTTATGGGCATATCGGATGGCGTGTCATGGATCTACCCGAGTGCCACCTTACCAATTAGTATATGGACATGAAGCAGTTTTGCCTTGGGAGACTAACATCGGTTCTAGGAGAATTTATTTGCAGAATCAATTGACAGCCGATGATTATTATAACTTGATGACAGATGAACTCGAGGATTTGGCTCAGAATCGGTTAAGGGCATTAGAAAGAATCAAGGAAAATAAAGCTAGGGCAGCTAGACATTATAATAAAAAGGTGATGAATAAGTCGTTTTCTCAGGGAGATCTCGTATGGAAGTTGATTTTGCCGATCGGGTCCCGAGATAGTAGATTCGGAAAGTGGTCACCTAATTGGGAAGGGCCCTATCAGATTAATCGTTGCGTACCTGGCAATGCCTATATATTGGAAGATCTTGAGGGGACAGAGTTTGCTAAAGCACTTAATGGGAAGTACCTCAAGAGATATTATCCGAGTGTTTGGATCAACTCTTAAATCGGTTAAGTGCAGCCGATTTCTAAATAATTCAGGGCGAAAGCCGATGTTGTTGCATCGCCTAAAGATAGCCGATATCAATTGATATCGCCTTTAGACCAAACAGACAAAAATACCAAGGGGCGATTGAAAGAAACATGCAACAAAGCCAATTAGCTTATATTACAGAAAAAGTTAATCGGCATGTCTGGAAATCATCGGTCGTTAGCATCAAGGTTTTACAAAAAGTTCTGAATTGTTTCAATCGCGCGCAGGCGAATCTGGTCAATCTCATTGATAGCACGAATGTCGTTTTCATCGGAGCCCGAGATGGTCTTCAATTTTTTGCGCCGATGAACGACTTGACGCACCGCTGCTGCAACCTTAGCCTCTTGATCTTGTATAGCTTGTGGTAGGCCGATGAGCTGGGATTCTGTTGTTTCAAGATCCTTACGAGTTTTTTCAAGTTCTGCTAGCAGATCGGCCTCCTTTTTCTTCAATTGGTCCAATTTGGATTGGAGCTCTTGAGGGGCAGCTGCCATGTCATCAAGCTTTTTCTTCTCTATTTGGGCTAATAGCCGATCGACTTGGATATCTTGGGTTATCTTCTGCTGATCAGCACGATTGGCTATGCGCTACCTGAGCTTGATGAGTCGAATTCTGTGAGATTCCAGATATGCCACGGGAGTCAGTGTGTCGATGAGTTCTTCAGGCAAATGATGTTCAATATCTGCAAGTCTTGCCCGGATCGGCCCGCAGTCTTCCACTAGTGTGTCGATCGGATTTTCCAGCCGACTGATAATATTCGTTAAGTACTCACGCACATCGGCTGAGAAGGATGGTTTGGGTGCCGCGCTGGTGGCTGTTGCTTCCTCTGCCTCTAAGTACTTGCCGATGTCAAAGGAGAACAAATTGGCTAAGGACTGCAAATTGACGTCGGTAAAAGAATCAGTAAGGAGTTAAAAGTAAAGTATGGATATAGAGAGATTACCTGAGGTAGGGCATCGGCAGCTTGGGTGGCATCGGCTTCAAGTGGATGAGTAGGTTGATCTTCGCAACGGCCGATGTCAGGCGATGTAGTAGGAATAGCCTCAACAATGGCTTGGGGACTAGGTGTTGAAATTGGAGCGGCTGGAGAACTCATCTGCTCGATGCTTGGAGGGATGTCAGTAGAAGGTTGAGGTTCAGGGGCCGATGACTCGAGCTGAAAATGAAATTGGTGAAAAGATGGAAAACAGATAATGATATCAAGACTTAGCACATACCCGTGGGGATGAAGGAGCCGATATTGTTTGAGTAGTAAGTGGCATCGTGACCGTGACATCGGCACTGGTTTTCTGCTTCTTGAGAGAAGGGCGATGCGCCAGCTTTTTGCGTTTTTGTCCTATCGGCCGGGGCCCCTGGAGGAGAGCCGATGGAGAGGGAGCATCGCGCCCTAAGTTCGGAGTAGCCGATGGGAGTTGATACATGATCGGCCGGCCACTAGTGCTTGTCGTTGGGGGCTCGACGTTGGCAGCCTGCAAAATTAAGTGTCGATGTTTTACACCGGCAATAAATATATGGGGCTACTCGGTGGATGGAAACTCGGTGGATTGCAAAGGAACACAAGGAGATTTTTATACTGGTTCAGGCCCTCGATGTGAGGTAATACCCTACATCCAGTTGTGGTGTTATTCCTTTGAGGATTTGCGGTGGTGATTCTGGTGAACCAACTCAACCTGCCCTCATGGGGCGCCATGCCTCCCCTTATATACTGGGGGACAGGGTTACAAGGTAGGAGTCCCCATCGGATTACGACTAGGAGATCTCCCCTTAGAGATATAATGCACCCGACTAGGACTGTATATTCCTTCCTATATAAGGCGAAGTCTACCGAATCTAGCTATATCTCTAATTACAAGGCTAGTCCCATCCTCTATCCGAGTGGCCCATATGCTTGTCATGAGGTACCCGGGGCCCATGGCACCCACAGTAGCTCCCGAGACCTTCATAGTTGAGTCACAGTTGATGCCGAGTGCTCATCCTCCACGGTGAAGTCTTCCCGAGTGCATTGCTCCCGAGTACTCTTTGTCTGAGTGCTGCTTCTCCCGAGTCCTGCTTCATGTCAGCTGGCAGCGAGGCTATGAAGGGCTTCATGTAGATGTACGAATAGTGTGCGCTGAATAGGCACACCTATTAGGTGTAGCCCCTGACTTTGTGCTTAATTGTGAAGACAATTAAACATAAAGTCAAAGATCTTTAACCTTGTAGTCTTTCCCGAGTAGTATACTACTGGTATATGAGACTCTTCGGTATCATGTCAACCGGAATATGATTTATAGTCTTGCCGAGCAGGATGCTACTCGTATGTAGGACTCTTCGACTTCATGTCAGTCGGAATGTGTGTTTATAGTCTTGCCGAGTAGGATGCTACTCGTATATGGGACTCTTCAGCTTCATGTCAGCTAGAATAAGGGGTTTATAGTCTTTCCCGAGTGGCGTCCCACCCAGAAGTTAGACTCATCCGCGTCATGTCAGCGGGAAAAGAAGGTTTATAGTCTCTCCCGAGTAGTGTACTACTCGAAAGTTAGACTCTTCAGCGTCATATCGGCTGGAATAATTGTCGCTCATGGCAACTGGTGGCCAAGCATGTAGGCCGAGTACCACTTTATGAAAATAAATCCATCTCGTGGTTAGGTGTACTCGAGAAAGATACCGCATCTCCAATTTAATGAAGACCAGCTTGTGATCCTTATAAGGATATATCCCCGAGACCTGGTGGGTAAAATCAGATTATCCAACATATATGTTTTAGCAGTAAGGCTCTCATGAAGCATATCTGTTTATCTCATCGGTTCCTGTTGGTAGCACCAGCGCTATAATTCAACTCAGCCTGCGGGCGGCCCACATGAGCATGCTACTGTAGGAACTCATATCTTGGTGGCTGCTACCAAATAAGCCGGCGCTGAGCCGACCTATCCGGCATAGCTCTATAGAAGTATCATCCATCGCCTGTCAGGATGACTTTTTTGGTGTCGATAACCGCATCAGCCAGAGAAATCCTTATGCTCAAGCTTTCCGACTTAATGTTCTGGATGCAGCCTGGTTGCCACAGGTGCCCGAGCAGGTATGTTGCAGGATCTGCTTGCCCTCCACAGGTCTACGCAGTGCAATGAGAACTCCGGATGCGCTTTGACGATGTAATCTTCTCTGACTTCAGAAGAGCCCGAGCAGGGTACCCAAACCTTGCATAGCATAGATTCGGCTAGTGACCCTCATGGGGCATACCCTACCAACAGAGTTATTAGCCAAGCGAGGTACCCGAACCTTGCATTAGCATAGGATTCGGCTAGCGACCCTCATGGGGCGTACCTCACCCAGCCGAGTGATATACGACCCCCGACTAGTGCCGGATGTCGGTTGTCAGCTCACATGGAGCGTAGCCGGGGGAAGATGGCGTCCCGACTGGCACAAATACCTCGGTAAGTAGCCCTCATGGAGCATCCCGAGTGTATTTTGCAGACTTGTCCAGCCCCGAGCTTAGGAGATAGGCTCGCAGCCTGAGTTCCTGTCACGGCATATCCGGAGCTGGCCTGCAATATAAAGAGATCGATGAGTACCATCTGACCGATGGAAACACACCCGAATAAAATGTATTTACAATATATGTAAATTCATGTTCTTCCTCTTATTGATATTAATTTCCCCGAGTAGTTGACTCCTTACGTTTAAACACTCTGCCCGACTAGTCATAGCCCCCTAGCGTCGGGAGTTGGCTCATGGCTCTTTCCCAGATACGCGTTTTGGGTGACTTGAGTTCGTCTTTCATGGAGCAAAGTTTCACGGATCGGAATTTATGCTACTCGAGTACTTTTGCAATCATTTAAGAGCAAAAACAGAAAAAAAAGTACAGCACAGCTTGTACACCTATTAGGTGTAAGTGGCTGCGGCATTTGACGAGGCCAAGTGAAGAGATCAGAAAGCGACTTAGCTGTTTGGCTTTGGAGGTAAGGGATCCACCTCGCGTTGGGCTTGTGAGCCCCTGAGCATGTCACTGTTTAGTTCTGGTAATCTCCAGTTGTTGAAGTCAAAGACGGTTGTGACCGACTGCCACAATGAAGCCGTCCACTTGCGTTTGCGATTACCAGCTTTAGTCGCGGACCGCGTCGTCGGGTGCCCTCCCGCTTCTTCTGTCAAGATGCCTTTTTATCTTCAAGGGCTCAGCAACAGCGTGGGGGGCTGAGTCGGCGTATTTGTTCGCCATGTCGAATAAAGCTTGACGGAGTTGGGGAGGCTTCCGTGTGAATTTGTCGATGGAACGAGGTGTCTTTGACTCTTTCGAAAGGCGGCGAATGACGACCTCATCCTTGACGTTAGGATTGGGAGTTCTTCTTCTTAGAAAACCTCCTGATGAAGTCCCGGAGAGACTCGTTCTTCCTTTGATGCAACTGATATAAGTCGTACTCGGAAGATGGCCTCTTGTATGTTCCTTGGAAGATGGCGATGAAGCGTTCCGGGAGTTCTTCCTAGGAGCCAATTGATTGCTTGGGAAGTCCTATTAGCCATGTCCTCGCTGAGTCGGCTAAAACGACTGGGAGGTAGTTAGCCATGACTTTGTGATTTCCTCCAGCTGCTCGGATCGCCAGAGTGTAGACCGTGAGCCAGGACTCGGGATTGGTCTTGCCATCGTATTTTTCGATGCCTGTAGGCTTGAAACCTGACGGCCAGTTGACCCGTTGTAGCTCCTGGGTGAAGGCCAGTACTCCATCTTGATGAGGGCTCCGACTCCGAATACGGCGGCGAAACCGCTCGTGGTGGAGGCCGAAACGCTTGTTCTTGTCTTCCAGCTGGCGTTGCTCGTCTTCTTCTCGTTCGCGGCGCCGAGCATTGATGTCTTGCTGAAGGTCGTGCCATAGTCGGTCTCGGAGGTCCTGGTTGTCCCGACGGTCGCTTTGACGTTGCCAGTTGTTGTGGTTGCCGAGTGACGTCTGGCGTGACTCCGTGTGCTGCCGACTAGAGCCGGCCGCTCGACGTCGCTTTGAGGTGGATGAGACTGCCGCTGGGGAAGTTGACCGACTGGTCAGTATGAGTGTGTTCCCGACTGTTGGTGCTACTGACATGTAGCAGCGGTAAGCATGGCTTTTATCCTTGCGATCGTTGGGGTGGCCTGGTGATCAGGCCCAAGTTGGACCGTGTCCAGTAGGGTTGCGGCGGCCACGACGTTCTGTTGTGGCGTGACGAAGACGTCGTGGTCACCGACTTTTGTTTGGAGGGTTTGTTGCTGAGCAGTTCGCCTAGCCCTGCGTAGGCCGTCATTGCGGGTGTGCAGGCGTCTTTCTGCTTCCTCCTATTGTTCTCGCGGTCGGCAGGCCTCCTCTTCTTGTTGCTTGTGTAGTCGGCGTGATTCCTGAGTAGGAGTAGAGCCTTTGGATGCCATGAAGATTTCTCGTGGCGGGGAGAAGGTTGCCGAACTGCTGTCCGACTTAGAGTCGGAATCCGACTGAGAGTCGTAGTCCGACCGAGAGTCGTAGTCGGAACAGTTGATAGGGCTTATGATAACTCCAACCTCCCTAGATCCGATCTCGAGCGGCTATAGGCCGTATCCGAGTCGAACTCTAGGGGATCGGGCTTGCCGCGTCGGATGTTGATTGAAGGTATCTGCGGCGTCGCCGAGTCTGTACGGGAGATTGACGATCTCTTCCCTTCTTAGCTCGATCCCGGCCGGCTCAAGACCGAGTCCGAGTCGAACACTGAAAGGAAGAGTTGTCCCAAGACTTAAGCGAGTGGAAGATTGCCGCAGCAAGTCGATGATGGTTGCTGCAGCATCATGTGGGCCGACTAGCGCGAAGTCGGCTGGTTCCCTGACAGATCGGATTGAGTCCGAGTCGGCCAAGGTGAGATTGCCGATCTGGTCGGCGGCGAAGTCGAGGCTTCTGAATGCAATTGTATCTCCAGGGGAGAGTTTGCCGCCGTCGACTCCGGTTGCTGGATCCATCGAGCTTGTAGATGTAGATTGCGCCGAAGCCCCTACCTGGCGCGCCAACTGTCGATGTTTTACACCGGCAATAAATATATGGGGCTACTCGGCGGATGGAAACTCGGTGGATTGCAAAGGAACACAAGGAGATTTTTATACTGGTTCAGGCCCTCGATGTGAGGTAATACCCTACGTCCAGTTGTGGTGTTATTCCTTTGAGGATTTGCGGTGGTGATTCTGGTGAACCAACTCAACCTGCCCTCATGGGGCGCCCTGCCTCCCCTTATATACTGGGGGACAGGGTTACAAGGTAGGAGTCCCCATCGGATTACGACTAGGAGATCTCCCCTTAGAGATATAATGCACCCGACTAGGACTGTATATTCCTTCCTATACAAGGCGAAGTCTGCCGAATCTAGCTATATCTCTAATTACAAGGCTAGGCCCATCCTCTATCCGAGTGGCCCATATGCTTGTCATGAGGTACCCAGGGCCCATGGCACCCACATTAAGTGTGAGAGATGATCGGAGATGGTGATTAAGGCTTATGGGTATTACCTCTTCATCGGATTCGATGTAGTCGGCGTTGAGGCGAGAACAGTAGTGGATGGCCGCTAAGTTAAATAGATGTCTCCTCCATTTTGACCACCATCGGGCAAAAAGCTTTGTATTGGCAGTGCATACATTCACCTCGGTGGCGGTGCCCAGAGGTAGGGATTCTGTTAAGGTCCGCATCCGATCATACTCTAGGGCATTGTTGACGTTGCCCCGGGCCTGAAGTTTATCGATGAAGAATAGGCTGATGGGAAGTTGACCAAGACCAAGCTGACGAGAGCCGACCGATGGATGGTACAATTCATATGATGGTTGCGATCGGCCCAGAGAAAAACCAGTCGACAGCAGACAAGGGGTAATGGCCGATAGAAATATGGCCTTCGACTCATTATCATCCAGAGCATCGAGTGGATTGAAGTTGGAAAGCATCTCAAATGATGATGAATCGTTGTATGCAAACCACAGTGTGGCCTCCTTGGTGAAGCCGTAATAAAATCCCTTGAACCATTGACTGAGTCCAACAGGTGTTATCTTGCCGCCAGGAAGAGCCGATGCAGCTTCGCCCATGGAGATACATCGGCGGTAAGCGGGTTCTTGGTCTTCTGTATGATCGGCTGGAAAGGATTGGTTAAGAAAAGAAGTCTCAGAGAAGGCCTTGGAGGTGTAGACCTTGAGCCATAACTGTACAAACCACCAAGGACCCTCAATGTGGCTAATGGGCTGGCCGGCCGATAGCTTGATCGCTACTTGATGTAGCAGTTGATAAGTGGTGCCAAGGAGGTATTGCCCCAAGGGGATTTGTTTCCGATCAGCCAAGCACTCTGCCAGACATTGCATGTTGGTCGTTGGACCGAGGGTTGCACCACCAAAAACAAACCGTTCCAGCCACAAGTTTAAAAAGGCGACATGTTCCTGATCGTCGACTGGTCCAGTTCCCTTGTTGTGGATTGATATATACCTGGACCAGCCACCGATATTCTTCGTCTGAAGCCGATGAGCAAGCTTGAATCGGAGCTTGAAGGGGTTGATATAATTTGTCGTGTCGAGGTAGGTGAGCATAGTCACATCCATCAAGGTGGGGGTCATCGGCCCATGTCCGAACATGAAGGCGTTCAGGGCATCTGACCAGAAATATGAAGCCGATGCAAGCAGAGGTTCGTTCCTTTCCATATCGGCTAGAGAGAGGTTGATGCAGTGGCCGATGTTTGATTCTTCCCAGAGGGTTCTCTTCGCGGCCGATACTCTGATGTACCAGTCCCTCCACCCAAGAAGCTTGCTCGGCCATGATCTGAAGCTATTGGTCCAATCACTGACTAACATGGCGGAGTTCTTGAAAGGAATGCGTTGGGTCTCGGCGCTGATGAAATCTGTGGGATCCTCGCTACCCATTGGGCCGTGATAGAAGAAATTCGGGTAATCGGTGGCTGGGATTAGGATTTGGCTTCTAAGGTTCTATAGTAAATAAGAGCACGACGAAGAACAGGTGAAGAATATGGCAGATTGGATTCATCTAGGCTACAAAATCAGAGAAAAACAATCGGGCAGAAAGATTACCTCGGGGACTGCAGATGCTGATGCCATTGCGCAAGAAGAAGAAGAGCGGGAATCAGCGGTCGAAAAAAAAGAGCTGCGACGGTTCGTCTGAATTTGCCAGAGTTCGTCGGGGTCTTGGAAGATGAAATGGTAGTGCTCTGGTGATGTGAAAGTGTAAAAAAGGCTAGAGAGACGAAGCGGTTTATAGAGGCATGACGACCGGGTGGGAATCGAGGCCGTTGGCACTGTTTCAAACAATTAAGGCAAGTGGGCTACCTTGGGCCGCCTCGGTATGGAAGGAATCTGAAGGCCCAAAATGAAAGAATTTCGGAGCCCTATAGAAAACTCCGAAATTGGGGGGCATGTGTTAACACCAAAATTTGGTATGGCTCTAAATCAGATTCGGTCAAGAAGGAAATTGCAGTTAACTAACGGAAGTTGATTCAGAAGAGACCGGGTCCAGGAAAGAGCCGTGGAGACCACAGTATGGTAGTTAATTATCTTGATTATTAATTAGGCAAGGTTAACATTTTATCTTTAGGAAACCTGATCTCGTGTCCGATCGGGTCCTGTTAATGTTTCCTTCTGTAATTAGGAAGTCGTGTGCCGTGTCCAGTAAGGACTCGTATCAACTCGGGGTATAAATACGTATGCCCGGGTGCTTTGTAATCTATCTACATCAATCAGATCAATACAATTTCGGCGCATCGCCACCCCTTCGACGGGTTCTTGCTTCTCGAGCCGGGCTGCATCGGTTAAGTTCGACCTCCTGCGAGAGGGTAAGTCTCGTCACCCCGGCCACCGCATCGGCTAGGACTTCCTCGGTTAAGTCCGATATTCTAGTCGGTTCACGGTGGACGGCTTACCATGATATATTTATTCTATCTATGGCTGCATCAGTTTAGTTTGATCTCATAGGTCGATTAGGTATATCACATCACGCGTGCGCAGATCGTATCGGCTTACTGGGAGCGGTTTATCATCAGTTTGTGCTGCATCGGTTGGGTCCGACCTACTAAACTGCCAGTGATAAATTGTTCCTGCTAGGTTGATATTTTCTGTGCAAGCGTTTTATCGGGATGTATAGCTGATAAGTTATCATATTTTACATCATGATCGCATTAGATCTATCGGTCTATCGAGGTCTTGTTATCATCATCAGTCTGTGCTGCAACGGTTGGGTCCGATCTACTAGACTGGTAATAATAACTTTACTCTTAATAAGCCGATGGGTTTTATGCGATGTTTTATCGGAGTGTTTAGCCGATAAGTTATCTATATATCCAGCCGATTTGTCACAAACATGTTTAGAAAATCGCTGCCAAGTCGAGGCGGCACGAAATTGCATCTCGGTTTTTCCCCGTGGCGAGGATCCGGGCACGGGCACGAGCAAGGGCCCGGGCACAGGCACGGGCAGCAGGCGAGAACCCGGGCACGGGCACGCGAGGACTCGGGCACGGGCAGCAGGCGAGGACCCGGGCACGGGCACGAGCAAGAGCCCGGGCATGGGCGTGGGCAGCATCTTCGGGGTAGCGCTAGCAATTACTGTCGCAATCGGCTGAAGTTTATTCAATCCATTTATTTACGCATTCTGCCTATTTATTTTATCAATTTACAGCCGATTTTCGAGTATTCCTTCGGCGATCAGCTAGTTTGGTTTTTGCTTATCATTATTAGTTACTGTTCATGCCATCATCGGCTTACTGTCAGTGTATAAGTGCTACAGTTTATATCGGCCATCGGCCGATGAGACGAGTCCAGATCGGCTTCCAGCCGATTGGCTCATTGATTTAATATTTTCTATCTCCTTGTCAATTGCAGGGTCAAATTGACTGGCACGCCTACGAACCTCAAGATTTTAGGACCTGCACTGGAGTGAAGCAAATCTCCCAGGCCTTCGCGTGTCTATAGACGTCGAACCAGATTGTCGGCCCCCGGCAGTTTTCGGCGTCAACAATCTCCAACATGCCCGAGTCTACGGACAACTTTTTCTTTCGGTGTTCGACTCGGACTCGGTCTTGAGCCAGCTGAGATCGGGCTAAGAAAGGAGGAGATCATCAATCTCCCATTCGGACTCGGCAACACCGTGGATATCTTCAATTAGCACCTGATGTGGCAAACCCGATCCCTTGGAGTTTAACTAGGATACTGCCCAGATGTGGAGGCCATGGGCCCCGGGTACCTCATGACAAGCATATGGGCCACTCGGACAAAGGATGGGACTAGCCTTGTAATTAGGGATACAATAGGACTCGGCAGATTTAACCCAGTATGACAGGGAAAATACAGTCCTAGTCGGGCACGTTGTATTCCTAGAAGGAGATCTCTTGGTCGCAGCCTGAGTCCCTACTTTGTAACCCTATCCCCTAATATATAAGGGGAGGCAGGGCGTCCCCCGAGGGCAAGAGACATCGCAAGACCGCAGAATCACCAAGATCACGGTCATACATCCTCAAAGGAAATACACCACAACTGGACGTAGGGTATTACCTCATCTCGAGGGCCTGAACCAGTATAAACCTTTCATATTCCTTTGCAATCCATCAAGTTTCGGTCCGACGAGTAGCCCTATATATTTATTGCCGGTATAAAACATCGACAGTTGGCATGCCAGGTAGGGCCTTCGTCGAGATCATCTTCATCAAGCCTGATGGATCCAATCAAGGGCGTCGATGGCATCAACTTCTCCCTTGGGGAAACGATCACCTTCGGGAGCCTCGACTTCATCACCGACGAATTCGGCAACCTCACCTTGTCTGACTCGGACCCGATCTGATCGGCCAAGGACCAAGCCGACTCCACGCCAGTCGGCCCATGCAATGTTGCGGCAACCCCTGTCGACTTGCTGCGGAAATCTTAACCACACTCGGGTCTTGGGACAACTCTTCCTTTCGGTGTTCGACTTGGACCCGGCCTTGAGCCGGCCAAGATTGGGCTAAGAAGGGAAGAGATCGTCAATCTCCCGTACAGACTCGGCAACACCGTGGATACCTTCAAACAACATCCGATGCGGCAGACCCGATCCCCTGGAGTTTGACTCGGATACGGCCCAGAGCCACTCAAGATCGGATATAGGGAGGTCGGAGTTATAATCACCCCCATCAACTATTCCAACTTTGACTCTCAGTCGGACTTCAACTCTAAGTTGGACAGCAGTTCGGCAATCTTCTCTCCGCCACGAGAATTCTTCATGGCATCCAAAGGCTCTACTCCTACTCAGGAATCACGCCGACTGCGCGAGCAGCAAGAGGAGGAGGCTCACTGACTGAGAGAACAACAAGAGGAAGAAGCAAGACGCCCGCACACCCACAACGACGACCTGCGCAGGGCTGGGCAGACTACTCAGAGACAAATCCTCCAAACCTGAGTCGGCGACCAGGACATCTTCGTTACTCCTCAACAGAACAACGTGGCCACTATAACTCTACTAGATACACTCCAGTTTAGGCCTGATCACTAGGCCACCCCGACGATAGCAAGGATAAAAGCCATGATCACCGCTGCTGTATGTCAACAGTATCAACAATCATGTGATACTCTCATACCGACCAATCAGTCAGCTTCTCCAACCGCGATCTCATCTGCCTCAACACAACGCCGAGCAGTCAGCTCTAGTCGGCTGCACACGAAGTCACGCCACACATCACTCGGCTACCACAATGATACCCGGTGGCACTGACATCTAGACGACCATCAGGATAACCAGGATCTCCGAGGCTAACTAAAACATGATCTTCGGCAGGACATCAACGCTCGGCACTGCGAACAAGAGGAAGACGACCAACGCCGACTGGAAGATGAGAACGAGCGATTCGACCTCCACCACGAGCGGTTTCGCCGTTGTAGGTGGAGTCGGAGTCCTCATGAAGATGAAGGTGTACCGGCCTTCACCCACGAGCTTCAATAGGTCGACTGGCCAACAGGCTTCAAGCCAACTGGAATTGAAAAATATGATGGGAAGACCAACCCCGAGTCCTAGCTCACAGTCTACACTCTGGCAATCCGAGCAGCTGGAGGAGATCACAAGGCCATGGCTAACTACCTCCCAGTCGCTCTAGCCGACTCAGCGAGGACATGGCTAACAAGACTTCCTAAGAGGTCAATCAGCTCTTGGGGAGAACTCCGGGAACGCTTCATCACCAACTTCCAGGGAACATACGAGAGGTCATCTTCTGAGTACGACCTATATCAGTTGCATCAAAGGAAGAATGAGTCTCTTCGTGACTTGATCAAGAGGTTTTCTGAGAAGAAGAATTCAATCCTGAAGATAAAGGATGAGGTTGTCATCGCCGCCTTTCGAAAAGGAGTCAAAGACACCTCGTTCATCGCTAAATTCACTCGGAAGCCTCCCAACTCTATCAAGGCTCTATTCGACATGGCAAACAAGTATGCCGACTCGGCCGACGCTGTTGCTGAGGCCCTCGATGACAAAAAGGTACCCTGACAGAAGAAGCGGAAGGACACCGATGACGCGGCCCCGACTAAGGTTGGGAACCGCAAACGCAAGTTAGTTGACTTCATTGTGGCAGTCAGTCACAAGCATCTTTGACCTCCAACAACCGAAGATTATCAGAACAACAAGTGACATGCTCGGGGGCTCAAAAGCCCAAACGCAAGGATGGCATCCCCACTCCCAAATACCGAACAGTTAAGTCGCTTTCTAATAAATATTTCTTTACTCGGCCTCGCCAATGCCGCAGCCGCTTACACCTAATAGGTGTACAAGCTGCATATTTTTCTATTTTTTCTCTTAATGATTGCAAAAGTACTCGAGTAGCATAAATTCTGATCCGTGAAACTTTGCTCCATGAAAGATGAACTCTAGTCACCCAAAACGTGTGTCTAGGAAAGAGCCATGAGCCAACTCCCGACGCTAGGGGGCTATGACTAGTCGGGCAAAGTACTTAAATGTAAGGGGTCAACTACTCAGGAAAATTAATATCAATAAGAGGAGGAACACATGTTTACATCTATTGTAAAATAGATAAATTTTCTTCAGTGATTGTTTTCATCATCAGATGCTACTCATCCGATGTATTTATAATGCAGGACCAGCTCCGGATATGCGTAACAGGAACTCAAGGCTACAGGCCTATCTCCTACAGTCTGCCAAGATACACTTTGAGTGCGACGCTTCAAGAATCACATAGAATGCTCCACGAGAGCCATTGTTCGAGTACTCGCACTACTCGGGACTCGTATGTGGGCTAATAACCGACCTCCGGCGCCAGTCGGAGTTCGGGTACCACTCGGTTGGGTAAGGTACGCCCCATGAGGGTCGCCAGCCGAATCCTATGCTAATGCAAGGTTCGGGTACCTTATTCAGCTAATAGCTGACCTCCGGCGCCAGTCGGAGTTTGGGTACACTTCGGTTGGGTAAGGTACACCCCATGAGGGTCGCCAGCCGAATCCTATGCTAATGCTAGGTTCGGGTACCATATTCGGCTAACAACCTACCTCCGGCACCAGTTGGGTACGCCCCATGAGGGTCACCAGCTGAATCCTACGAGATTCAGGTACCTTATTCGGCTACAATTTTGCCAGGTTGGGTATGCCCCACGAGGGTCACCAGCCGAATCCTACGAGATTCGGATACCTTATTTGGCCATAATTCTGTTGGGTAGGGTACGCCCCATGAGTGCCGCTAGCCGAATCCTATACTAATGCAAGGTTCGAGTACCTTATTCAGCTTTACTGAAGTCAGAGAAGACATATATCGTCAAAGCGCATCCGGAGTTCTCATGCACTGTGTCACACCTGAGAAGGGCAAGCAGATCCTGCCATATACCTACTCAGGCATCTGTGGCAACCATGCTTCATCCAGAACATAAGTCGGAAAGGCTTGCGAACAAGGATTCCTCTGGCTGACTGCGGTTACCGACTCTAAAATACTCATCCTGACATGCGAGGGATGCCAATCCTATAGGGCTGTGCTGGGTAGGTCGGTTTAAGCCGGCTTATTTGGTAGTAGGCCAAAGATATGAGTTTCTCAATAGCACGCTCTATTGGGCCACTCGCTGGCTGTGTTAAAATCATAGTGCAGGTGCTATTCACAGAAACCGATTAAATAATTAGATATGCTTCATGTTAAGCCTACAGCCGGGTGTATACATTCAGGTATCTGTATTATTTAACAGGTATTGAGGATATATCCTTATAAGGGTTGACAGCTGGTCTCCATTAAAATTGGGGATGCAGGTATCTCTCAAGTACACCTAACCACATATTGGGTTAAAATCCATAAAGTGGTACTCAGCTTACATGCTTAGCCATTATTTGCCATGAGCAAAAATCATTCCAACTGACATGATGCTGAAGAGTCTCATATACTAGTAGTACACTACTCGGGAAAGACTACAAGGTTAAAGATCTTTGACTTTATGTTTAATTGTTTCACAATTAAGCACAAAGTCGGGGGCTACACCTAATAGGTGTGCCTATTCGGCACACACTATTCATATTTCTATATGAAGCCCTTCATTGCCTCGTTGCCAGCTGACATGAAGCAGGACTTGGAAGAAGAAGCACTCAAACAAAGAGTACTTGGGAGCAATGCACTCGGGAATTCTTCACCGTGGAGGATGAGCACTCGGCATCAGCTGTGACTCAACTATGAAGGTCTCAGGGGTTACTGTGGAGGCCTTGGGCCCTGGGTATCTCATGACAAGTATATGGGCCACTCGGACAGAGGATGGGCCTAGCCTTGTAATTAGGGATACAATAGGACTCGGCAGACTTAACCCAATACAACAGGGAAAATACAGTCCTAGTCGGGCACGTTGTACTCCTAGAAGGAGATCTCTTGGTCGTAGTCCGACTAGGACTCCTACTTTGTAACCCTGTCCCCCAGTATATAAAGGGAGGCAGGGCGCCCCCTGAGGGCAAGAGTCATCGCAAGACCGCAGAATCACCAAGATCACGGTCATACATCCTCAAAGGAAATACACCACAACTGAACGTAGGGTATTACCTCATCTCGAGGGCCTAAACCAGTATAAACCTTTCATGTTCCTTTGCAATCCATCAAGTTTCGGTCCGATGAGTAGCCCTATATATTTATTGCCGGTGTAAAACATCGACACCAGAGCTGCTCAAGATTGGATCTAGGAAGGTCGGAGTTGTCATTACCCCCTCAACTATCCTGACTCTGAGTCTCAGTCGGACAGCAGTACGGCAAGTTTCTCTCTGCCACGTGAAGTCTTCATGGCGTCCAAGGGCTCGACTCCCACTCAAGAGGCACGCCGACTACGTGATTTTCGAGAAGAGGAAGCTCACCGACTACGTGAACAACAGGAGGAAGACGCAAGACGCTTGCCGGACGAGCGCGATGCTAGTAACGATGATCTGCGCAAGGCTGGGCGCATTGCTCAACAGCTAGTCCTCCAAACCTGAGTCGGAGACCATGACGTTTTTGTAACTCTGCAACTCAACTGGATACACTGCAGTTTGGGCCTGATCACTAGGCCACCTTGACGATAGCAGGGATAAAAGCCATGATCACTGATGCTACATGCCAGCAGCGTCAATAGTCGGGTGACACTCTCGTACCAACCAACAGATCGGCTTCTCCAACGGCGGTCTCATCTGCCTCAACACGACGCCGAGCGGCCGGCTCCAGTCAACCACACACGGAGTCACGCCATACATCACTCAGAAACCACAATGATGACTGACGGCGCCGAAATCAAGATGACCACGGGACAACCATGATGTCTGAGGCCGACTATGATGTGATCTTTGGCAAGACATCAATGCACGACGCCGCGAACGCGAGGAAGACGAGGGTCGCCGACTAGAAAACGAGAATGAGCGCTTCGGCCTCCACCATGAGCGGTTTCACTGCCGTAGTCGGAGTTGGAGTCCTCATACAGATGAAGGAGTACCGGCATTCACCCATGAGCTGCAACAAGTCGACTAGCCATTAGGCTTCAAGCTGATTGGAATTAAAAAATACGATGGGAAGACCAACCCTGAGTCTTGGCTCACAATTTACACTCTGGCGATCCGACTAGCAGGAGGAGATCACAAGGCTATGGCTAACTACCTCCTAGTTGCTCTAGCCGACTCGACAAGGACATGGCTAACTAGACTTCCTAAGAGGTCAATCAGCTCCTGGGGAGAACTCCGGGAATGCTTCATCGCCAATTTCCAAGGAACGTACAAGGGGTCATCTTCCGAGTACGATCTGTATTAGTGTCACCAAAGGAAGAATGAGTCTCTTCGTAATTTCATCGAGAGGTTTTCTGAGAAGAGGAACTTAATCCCGAAGATCAAGGACGAGGTCGTCATCGCCGCCTTCCATAAGGGAGTCAGAGACACCTCGTTCATTGCCAAGTTTACTCGGAAACCTCCCTCTTCTGTCAAGGCTCTTTTTGACATGGCAAACAAATATGCCGACTAGGCCAACGCAGTTGATGAGGCCCTGGATGACAAGAAGGAGCCCCGGCAGAAGGACAAAAAAGATAACGATGAGCCAGCACAGAACAAGTCCAGCAACCGCAAGCGCAAGTCGGACAACGTGGTGGCTGCTATGGAGCGTACTCGTTTGCAACCCCTGAGAACAGACGAGTACCAAAAAGTGATGAATGGGCCATGCCCCTTTCATCCAAAAGGCAAGCACGCGCCTAAGGACTGCTTCATGCTCAAAAAGTTTGCTTCCAAGCAGGCTTCAACATCTGGTAGCAATAAAGACAAGGACAACCCAGATCCGGGCACAGCCGGCGACTACCAAGATCCCCAGGCTAAGCTCAACCACATCTTTGGAAGTCTGATTGCATACGAGTCCAAGAGGAAGCAGAAGCTCACAGCACGCGAAGTCAACTCGGTCTTAGCAGACGCCCCCAGTACTTGCGTTGGTCAGAAACGCCAATCACGTTTGATCGCGCGGATCACCCCGATTGGGTTACTCATCCAGGACGTTACCCACTCGTTCCGGACCCGGTAATCAGAAATATCAAATTGAAAAATGTTCTCATCGATGGAGGAAGCACTCTCAATATTTGTTCGGCAAGACGCTCGACGAGATAAAGATCTCTCGTTCCGAGCTGCGACCAAGTACAGCGCCCTTCGACGGGGTAATCCCCGGCCTGTCTTCCACTCCACTTAGATAGATAACTCTGCTAGTTACTTTTGGCATGCGGGATAATTTCTGTACCGAGAATATCTGCTTTGAGGTTGCTGACTTCGAGACTGCGTATCACGCAATACTCGAACAGCCAGCACTAGCCAAATTCATGGCAGTGCCGCATTATACATACATGATGCTCAAGATGCCAGGACCAGCCGGAGTTCTTTCTCTTCGCAGCGATGTCAAGCAAGCCTTCACCTGCGACAAGGAGAGCTGTGAGCTAGCCCAATCTCAAGAAGCAGTAATCGGGTGCAACAACATCCGACTAGCCGCTACAGTAGCAAGAGAGGACGATCAAGTTTCGATAAAAAAAGCAGCCAAGTCAGGAATTTTAGCGGACTCTAAAACAAAAAAGATCCCACTGGACCTTTTTGACCCCTCCAAAACAGCTCTTGTCGAGACTGGGCTCGACCCCAAATAGGAAGACGAGCTCGTCACCTTCCTCCAGGCAAAAAAGGATATCTTTGCTTTGACATGCCTGGTGTACCAAGGGAGGTGATTGAGCATTCCCTCAACGTCAAACCAGACACCAAGCCAGTCAAACAATGACTACGGCGCTTCGCATAGGACTGCAAAGATGCTATTTGGGAGGAGATAACCAAGCTCCTTGCAGCCGGGTTCATCAAAGAGGTCTACCACCTGGATTAGCTGGCAAGCCCAGTCTTGGACCGGAAGAAGAATGGTAAATGGCGCATGTGCGTCGACTACACCGACTTAAATAAGGTGTGCCCCAAAGACCCATTTGGTCTACCCAGAATAGATCAGGTGGTCGATTCAACTGCGGGGTGCGAACTTCTCAGCTTTCTCGACTGTTACTCGGGATATAACCAAATCAGCTTGAAGGAGGAGGACTGCCTAAAGACTTCTTTCATTACACCGTTTGGAGCATATTGCTATGTCACTATGCCATCTGGGTTGAAAAACGCTGGAGCAACATATCAATGAGCAATTTAGCGGTGTCTACACACTCAACTCACGTGCAACGTGGAGGCATATGTCGATGACGTGGTGATCAAGACAAAATCCAAGGAAGACCTCATCGCCACTTGGAAGAAACTTTCCGAAGCTTCGGAGATTCAAGCTGAAGTTGAATCCGGATAAGTGCGCCTTCAGTGTACCGTCCGAAAAGCTACTCAGCTCCATCGTATCACATCGAGGTATCGAGGCCAATCCAGAGAAAATCAATGCTGTCATGAACATGGCACCCCCATCTACCCAGAAGGACATCCAAAAGCTGATAGGCTGCATGACGGCATTTAGCCAATTCATCTCCCGACTTGGTGAATGGGGCATGCCCTTTTTCGAACTATTGAAGAAAGCAGACAATTTTCAATGGACACCCGAAGCCCAGCAAGCGTTTGAAGACTTCAAAAAATTTCTCACATCACCACCAGTGTTGGCTTCATCCATGCCCTAGGAACCACTAATGTTATACCTGGCGGCAACCAGTCAGGTAGTTAGCACGGTGCTGGTAGTTGAGCGAGCAGAGATAGGTCATATACAAAAAATACAAAAGCCAGTCTACTTCATTAGCGAGGTCCTAACCGACTCCAAGATGAGATATCCTCAAGTCCAGAAGCTGTTATATGGCCTACTCATCACTGTCCAGAAGTTGGTGCACAATTTTTAGTCGCATCAAGTAACTATTGTCACATCATATCCACTCGGGGACATCCTACACAACAATGAGGCCACTGTCAGAATCGCTAAATGGGCACTCGAGTTGATGGCGTTTGACATCATCTTTCAGCCACGGACAGTAATCAAGTCTCAAGCTCTAGCCGACTTCATGGCCGAGTGGACAGAAGTCCAAACCACTACAAATACGGACAAGCTAGAGTACTGGACGATGTACTTCGACGGTTCTCTACGGATTGGTGCTGCAGGGGCTAGCGTCATGCTGACGTCACCCACTAGTGAAAAACTGAAGTACGTTCTCCAGATTCACTTTCCAACTTCCCACAATGTTGCCGAGTACGAGGCACTCATCCACAAGTTCCGCATTGCCATATCACTCGGCATCCGCCGACTGGTCATACGCAGGGATTCTCAACTCGTGGTCAACCAAGTCATGAAAAACTGGACATGTCTCGACGATAATATGGCGGTGTATTGTCAGGAGGTACGAAAGCTGGAAAACAAGTTCGATGGACTAGAGATAACCTATGTATTGCAATAATACAACGAAGCTGCAGATGAATTGGCCAATATGGGATCCAAGCGAGAAGTGGTCCTGACTAGGATTTTTATCGAGCAACTATTGGAGCCATCCGTCAAGAAGAAACTAGTACTTGAACAGTCGAAGACTGAACCTACCCCAGCAACAAATGAAGTGCTAATCATCTCTCGAGACTAGCGGACTCCAATTTTCAAATTTCTCATGGATGATGAACTCCCATAAGATCGCAACGAATCCAAGCGAATTAAACATCGAAACAATTGTTCTCTTGTAGTCGGAGAAGACCATTACCGTCGAAGCGCATCTGGAGTCCTCATGCACTGCGTCACACCTAAGGAGGGCAAGCAGATTCTGTAGTCAATCCACACGGGTATTTGTGGCAACCACACTGCATCCATGACGTTAGTCGGAAAGGCTTATAGACAGGGTTTCTTCTGGCTGACTGCGGTAACAGATGCTAAAGACATAGTTCGCACATGCGAGGGATGCCAATTCTATGTAAGGCAAACACATCTTCCAGCTCAAGAACTTCAAATAATTCCAATCTCTTAGCCCTTTGTGGTTTGGAGGCTTGACATGGTCGGGCCGTTCAAGAAAGCGCCAGGAGGGTTCACACACTTGTTCAAAATAGTCGCTTGCCCTCACATATTCGGTCATGGCGAGAGCTTGACGACGTCGATAGCTACACGCTCATCCAAGTACTTCTTCAAAATACTTGGGCTTCGCCTAGGCGTTCTTGCACCTGGGTGACGGTACTGGAGCTAGTCCTGGGATAGTGAGGTTGCATGATGTCTAGGAGCCCTTTCACAGATCCAACGAGGATTTCCCGTGACTCCTTGATCGTCTTGATTTCCTCCGTGAAGGCGCCGAACTGAATCTGGGTGTTGGCTTTTGAAGCTGTTCAGATGCATCAACAGGAATATTTGTTAGCCAAGACACGCAGTCGGAGCAACAAGCAGTCAAGCCAAGATCACAGTCTAGTAGGAGACTTACTGGCATAGTCGGCCTCCACCTTGGCTTTGGCCTTCTCCACTTCCTTTAGCTTTTCATCTTGTTTTTCCCTCTCCTTTGTCACACCCTGATATTAGCCACATAAAATAATACCTGAGAAAATGCCCAAAGAAAAATAAATTTAAATGGATAAAGGAATTAATTAAATATGTGAAATGTGTCGATGTTTTACACCGGCAATAAATATATGGGGCTACTCGGCGGATGGAAACTCGGTGGATTGCAAAGGAACACAAGGAGATTTTTATACTGGTTCAGGCCCTCAACGTGAGGTAATACCCTACGTCCAGTTTATATGTATTCCTTTGAGGAATTATGGTGGCGATTCTGATGAACCATATGGCCATGAGCTTATGAGTGCTCTTCTGCCCTCATGGGGCGCCCTGCCTCCCCTTATATACTGGGGGACAGGGTTACAAGGTAGGAGTCCCCATCGGATTACAACTAGGAGATCTCCTCTTAGAGATATAACGCACCCGACTAGGACTGTATATTCCTTTCTATACAAGGCAAAGTCAGCCGAATCTAGCTATATCTCTAATTACAAGGCTAGGCCCATCCTCTATCCAGGTGGCCCATATGCTTGTCATGAGGTACCCGGGGCCCATGGCACCCACAAAATGCAAAATAATAAATTATCATGGCCGAGAATATTTTTCTTATGTTCTCCTTGCCAAAATACATTAACAAGATTTTTAGTGGAATTTTCAGAGCAAAGGAACTATTTTTAATAAATCAAAAATGATTATCGAAATTAATTTCGCTCTGGAAATCATTTTCCTTTTCTTTTTCACTCGGTTTTCTCTTTTTCCTTCTTATTCCCCTCGCTGGGCCGCGGCCCAGCACTGTGCCGATGGCCTCCACCAGCCCGCGCGCGCGTCTGCCTCTCGCAACCCCACCTGCCAACCGCCGCTCCTCCCTCTCTCTCTGCACTGCGGGGCCTACCTATCGGGCCGTGCGCCGCGCTCCCGCACACCCCGCTAACAGGCTAGGCCCGCCTGTCAGCCCCGTCTTCTACCTCCGTCCAAATAGGGCGGAGGGGAAAATCCCCTCCGCCATCCGATCGGCGCCTGTGCCCGCTTCCTCCCGCGCTCGCCTCTAGTTCAAACAGAGTGGGACCGAGTCCGCACCCACTCCCCCACGTCCTCTGGCCTCCTCGTCCTCTCTCTCGCGCGCGAATCTCGCGCATGACTCCAATGCCGCCGCCCTCAACCCGCGCACGATTGGAGCCGTTATGGCCTCATTCTCGCCTCGCCGAGTGCATAAAAAGCCTCTCCGCCCTCTCCTCCGCCTTTTCCCCATCATGCCGAGCCTCCCCGTGCCCTAGAACCCCGTCGCCACCGCACATCCGAACCTCCGCCGCTTTGCACCAACTCTGGCCATCGCTCGTTGCCAATCCAGACACCGCCAAGCCACACCGCCACCGCCATCACCTCCGCCGTGCCATGTCGCTCCTCGGCCGCCACTCCATGGAAGCCGAAGCCCAACGGGAAGCTTCGCCCTCACGTGCGGTGAGTTTCGGCTTTCTTCATCCTCTCCGGCCGGCCATTTCCGTCGCACCGCGTCTCCGTTCTCTGACCTAACTCCTTTTCCGTCCTCCTCATCTTCTAGGACACCTCGGCCGCCGCCTCTCGCTCGTTCGCCGCCGTCGGAGCACCGTCGCCAACGTCGTCCCGAAGCCACCGCCGCTACCTCCTCGCCGCCATCATCTTTGCGCCGTTGCTCACCGCCGCAAGCCACTGGTGAGAATCCCCGCCGTCTCCCTATCCCTTTCCGCCCCTCCGCGTGCCGTCGCCGCGCCGTGTGGTCACCGCCGGCGACCATCGGGGTGCGTGCGCCGCCACCTCCCGCTCGGGATGGCCGGCTGCAGCTGCCATTCCCCGGGGCCGTCCGATCTGCCGAGTGGCAGATCGGGGCCGTCCGTTGGCCGCTCCTGTGGCCGCCCCTGTGGTCGCCGTGTCAGCGCCACGTGTGCGCCACATGGCGCGCCCGTTTCCGGCTCGGTGGACCGAGTCCACCGTGCGCTGGCACCTTGAGTCCCTGACGGGTGGGGCCCACTGGTCGGTGCTGCCTCTCCCTCGGCTGATGCCATAAATCGTGTTAATATGCAATAAATCGTTTATTAATTTTATTTGATTTAGAAAACACAGTAAAACTTCAATAAATCATAACTAATTCATACGAACTCCGATTAAGCCCATTCAAATTTCATTAAATCCAGAAAAATGCCAAGAATGCGTTAAAAATACTTTCAGCCCATGTTTGATTGTCCACATGTACTGTTTTTAATTATTTATGCATTGTTTGTTATAGAATCCGACGTTGGTGACCCTACTTGTATTACGAGGTCGTTGCCGAGTACATCGAGCCGGAGCAAGGCAAGTCGCACTGTTACCTTGATCACTTTGTACCCGTTTTTCGCTAAATTGCTTTGTTTACTTAAATAAACTGCATTTTTTCTATATTTCATGTGGATGGATATAACCTATACATTGTCAGGACTTTGCCTTTGTTTTGAAACTTGAATCCTTGTCACTTGGGTAAAAATGTGATTAGATTACTGTTCTTAGGATGCTTAGCCATGCTTAGCAACTTAGCTCACACGGAATTAAATAATGTCTTTTTATATGATTCGACTCGATGTCGGAAAATGGAACTATGGATAGGCTGATGTTAAATTATTAAAATTGGAACTGAATGGTGGGCTATGGGTGTATGGTTTTGCTTGTTACACCCATGGTAATTAAGGACCGGTTCACGGGAACCACTTGAGCAACTACCCGTACTTTCCACAAGCTAGCGTGGACAACAGCTAGGTATGCAGCGTCTCTTCTCCCTCTCCTAGGCACCGAAGAAGAGGGTGGGCGTGATGGAGTTGGGTCGGCCCGAGGTAGGGTTGATCGGATTCTGGATTCACCGTGGCGCAAGGGGGGTAGCCTGGCCAATATGGCGTGCCCTGTCGGCAGGTGCAACCCCAGCGTGGTGTGGATGGTTTGGGAGGGGTTTCATGAACGGTCCTGTCACAGCCTCTCGCGGGGCATTGTGGTGATGCACTGGCACACGGGAACGTGTGTGGGGCTGTTTCTTGTGGGTACAGTTGTACACCTCTGATCAAAGTAAATCTGTTCAAATAGCCGCGCCCGCGGTTATGGGCACATTGGTCAAGACTCACCGTGATTAGTCTCACCTTTAGATAATTAATCTGGTTTTATGAAACTGGAGCGGTGGAAGGTGTGAGTCCGGTCGACGTGGTTGAGTTGACCGGGGATGGCTGGTTAGTGTGGTGTAACGCTAATCGGTGGAGACTGGTGAGCGTGGTGTAACGCTCATCAGTGATGCCTGGTGGACGTGGTGTAGCGTTCATCAGCGTGGCTTGGTCAACGTGGTGTAGCGTTGATCAGGGAAAACTAGTCAGCGTGGTGTAATGTTGTTAGTGGAGACTAGTTAACGTGGTGTAGCGTTAATCAGTGGAGTCCGGGTAACGTGGTGTAACGGTACCCAGAGGAGTCTGGTGAACGTGGTGTAGCGTTCATCAGTGGAGACTGGTTGACGTGGTGTAACATCAATCAGTTGGGAAAGGTTGGGCCTGGTTAACGTGGTGTAACGTTAATCAGTGAAGAATTATTATTGTTAAATTAATCAACTTTTTGTTGTTTGCGAACTACTACCATTTTCAACTACCTTTACGCAAACAAACCCTAGCTCATCTTTGTACCCTGTGCATATGCATAATTATGGGTGTGATTTGTTGAGTACTGTGGGTGGTACTCAGCCTTGCTCCCTTTTCTCCCCTCTCAGTGTTGGAGAACATGTCTGATGAGGATCGTCCCGAGAACTAGGCTGGCTCCACCGTCAAGGTGCTTGTGGGATGGATGCTGCTGATGGACCCACTATCTGTAGTCTACGTTTTACCTTTTCCACTGCATTTTTGTAATATACTTTTACTCTGTTTGTAAGACACTCTGTATGGCAACTTGGATTTGTGTACCCTGGCTTTCCTGGGCAGGGATTTAATACATAGGAATGCTCAGATTTTCGGTGGTGAATTTCTGGGCGTTACAAGTTGGTATCAGAGCCAGGTTGACCGTAGGACCAGCCAAATGGAAACACTAAGAGCCCTCTGAAATTCTCACTTACATATGCTTCTCACATTTGGAGTTATTTTGGGAAAAGTGGGAATTCGTTCGTGGATTGGGATAAAATCTTGGCCATTTATTCGATGGAAACTTTCGAGTCAAGTTAAATCTGGAGTTAAAAATTTTTATTCATGGGTTAGCATAGGTGTCCAAATTTTGGGAAAACATTGGTTGATCTAGGGGAAGGTATGATTTATGGCATGCATAAAATATTTCTATTTGCTTTGTAATTGTTATGTGAATCTTAACTAGTTTTGCAGTGGTAATTTGTCGGTCTCAAATTTACTTACAAAATTATTCTCTGAATAAAATCATTGTTGTTTCCAAATTATTTACTGTTTACTTATTTGGATCTGAGCATACATTGATTCCCCTCCTTGTCTTCTATAGATGGACAACCTCCCCAACTAGCGTGGCACAGACATGGGTGGCTTTGTGGAAGAACTACGGATGATGAGTTTCACTTTGGGGTACAGCCATGCCCCAGAGTACACTGCAGTGGAACCCATGGAGGGTGAGCTACCACACCGGGTTCGCTTGGAGTTACCTAGCGAGAGGTACCTCCTGCCTGCTATGGAAGTCGAGGTTGGTGGGCGCACTTTTAGTCATGCCTACCAAGAGGCTACTTTCCACCTGATTGGAGAGCTACGACGGAAGCATCATGCTACTCTCCGAACTACCGCCTACCGCTACCTCCCCTACCAGGCGCACTACCAGACCTACAGTCATTTCTAGCTGGCAGACAATGAGAATGACACCACCATCGTCCACATGAAGCGGACGATGATGGCCATGGACTACATGCACGCCAACTGGGTGCGTGCAGCCCACGACCGGGAGGACGCCAACAGGACGACTATCATGGGACTCCAGAACCAGATCGACCACCTGAAGAAGGAGGTCGCGGAACTCAAGGGATAGCCGCCACCCGGTGGAGCCAGGATCTGGTTGACCCCGAGGAAGAGGACCCTTCCTCCTGTGCGTGTTCAGTTGGCTCCCAGGAACGGGCCACACGCACCACCACCGCCACCAGCTCCAACACCAGCTCCAGCGCCAGCTCCAGCTCTAGCTCCAGCACCAGCGGGTGGATGGATCAGCGCGTCATCAGACGACGATGGCTCTCTAGGAGGCACCAGCATCCACGGGGGCTTCACCTCCACCGACGACATCAACTCCTTCAATGAGTCCCGCACCCGCAGCAAGGCCAATTCTTTGGCTCACGGTAGTGTGGATTACGTGGGCAGATCCAGGAGTCGCACCGACGACAAGGTGGGCGACGAGCAGGAGCCGGAGTACAACTCTGATGACCGCAGGAGCCACTCGGAGCATTAGACGTGCTACCCTTAGTTTTGTCATTTTTTCTTAGTTTGATTTCCTGTTTAGTTGTAATGTTAGGAATGTTTGTTTGTTTGGGGTTAGTTGATGGCATACCGTCTGTTGTGGTATGTCCGCCGTAATTAGGAGTTGAACTAATTTTCCTCATGTTTCCAACCAAGAATTTCAGTTAATTTAATTCAGCCACTTAATTATCACTCCTGTTTCTGAGCCACCTGTTTTTCTCCTTCCCTTCCTCTACTCTCCCCTTCAGATGGTGAACACAAGGAGGGGTGCCCGTGCTGCCAGCGATGCCAGTGCTACTAACCAGCGGGAAGGAGCACCTCAGAACCATGGAGCACCCAACCACGTGCCACCACCACTACCAGAGAACCCGACCTTGGCGCAGGTTCTGGCCAACCAGAACCAGATGATGGCTTTGATGATGCAGCAGATGCAGCAGAACAATATGCAGCAGCAACACCAACAACCACCCAACCCGGTCATTGCCCCTCAGTCCAAGCTGCCTGAGTTCCTAAGGGTCAGGCCGCCAACCTTCTCCAGCACCACCAACCCGATAGATGCCAACGACTGGCTGTTGGCAATTGAGAAGAAGCTCAACCTCCTCCAGTGCACCGACCAAGAGAAGGTCGCTTTCGCTACCCACCAACTTCAAGGTCCCGCATCAGCTTGGTGGGACAACTTCCTGGTGACCCGCAGCGCTACCACGGAAGTCACTTGGGCAGAATTCTGCCACAATTTCCGGAAGTCTCAAATTCCGGCAGGAATTGTGGCACAAAAGAAGAGGGAGTTCAGGGACTTGGTCCAAGGGAACAAGACGGTCACAGAATACCTCCACGAGTTCAACCGGCTGGTGCGCTACGCGCCTGAGGATGTCCGCACCGATGCGAAGAGACAAGAGAGGTTCTTGGACGGATTGAACGATGAGCTGACCAATAAGTTCCTCTCAAGTGATTACCCAGACTTTGAGAAGCTAGTGGATAAAGCGATCCGTCAGGAGAGCCAGCACAACAAGGTGGACCGCAAGAGGAAGGCAGCACAGTTTCGGACTCACCAAGGACAGCATCAGTGACCACGGATGATGTTGGGCCAGCAAGGTGGAGCAGCCACCATGATCGTCCGCCAACAACGCCCGTTCCACCCGGGGCACTCTGGAAGCAACAGCAACAGTGGGCAGTACAACCGTCAGTCCGCTCCACGCCCACCAATGGCACCAGTACAGTAGGGTCAGCCACAGAAAGACAATGGGGGCAAGAACTACGTCTTCTACAACTACAATGAACCGGGTCACTTCGCCGACAAATGTCCGAAGCCGAGGCGGATTGGACCTAGGCCTGCAGCTCCCCAGCACCCCAACGCCAATCAGCAGGTGATAAAGGGGCGCATCAACCATGTCTCCGTGAAAGAGGCGCAGACTGCACCGGAGGTGGTATTGGGTACGTTTCTTATGAACTCAATACCTGCAACCGTACTTTTTGATTCTGGTGCAACACATACTTTTATATCCAAGAAATTTATGGGGACACATGGGATAAAAGCAGTGGAACTTAAAATCCCCATGAGGGTTCATACACCTAGGAACCGCATGATAACCGCTCACTATAGCCCTTCAGTGAGCCTAGAAATCCAAGGATCACCTTTTCTAGCCAATCTTATCCTCCTGGAATCCAAAGACCTAGATGTCATCTTAGGGATGGATGGGTTGACCCGACACAGAGGGGTGATCGACTGTGCAGACTGCACCGTAACAGTGACCAGTCCGGAAGGAAAGGTGGTTATCTTCAAGTCACCTGTGCCGCTGCATCAGGAAGCAAGCTTGAATCAGGTCGGAGCAGAACAACTGTCGGAAGATGGGATGAAGCCAGAAAGGAAAATGGAGGACATTCTGATAGTCAGGGAATACCTGGATGTGTTCCCGAAAGACCTACTAGGGATGCCACTAGAAAGGGAGATTGAGTTCAGGATCGATTTGGCACCTGGAACAGCGCCAATATACAAGAGGCCTTACAGAATGGCACCGAACGAGATGACAGAAGTCAAGAAGCAAGTCGACAATCTGCTACAGAAGGGCTACATCCGACCAAGCACATCACAGCACCAGTCATCTTCGTGGAAAAGAAGGACAAGACAAAACAGATGTGCATGGACTATCACGCACTAAATGATGTCACCATCAAGAACAAGTACCCTTTGCCGAGGATTGATGATCTTTTCGACCAATTGGAGGGTACCACTGTTTTCTCCAAGATAGACCTGCGATCAGGCTATCATCAGCTCAGAATTTGAGAAGAGGATATACCAAAGACAGCCTTCACCACACAGTATGGGTTGTACGAGTGCACTGTTATGTCTTTCGGACTGACAAATGCACCTGCCTTTTTCATGAATCTGATGAACAAGGTATTCATGGAGTTTCTAGACAAGTTTGTGGTAGTTTTCATCGACGACATCCTGATCTACTCAAAGTCAACGGAAGAGCATGAGCAACATCTTCGTTTGGCTCTTGAGAAGTTGAGAGAGCACCAGTTGTACGCCAAGTTCACCAAGTGTGACTTCTAGTTGAGAGAAGTGCAGTTCCTCAGACACATCATCACTGCCCAAGGAGTTGCCGTGGACCCAATGAACGTGGAATCTGTCACCAATTGGAAACCGCCGAAGACAGTGACACAAGTGCGGAGTTTTCTTGGACTTGCGGGGTACTACCGCAGGTTCATCGAGAACTTCTCGAAGATTGCCAGACCTATGACGCAGCTACTAAAGAAGGACGTCAAGTTTGTCTAGACATCAGAGTGCAATCACAACTTTGAAGAACTCAAAAAGAAGTTAGTTTCGGCACCGGTCCTAATCCTGCCGGATCCTAAGAAAGATTTCCAGGTATACTGTGATGCATCCCGCCAAGGGCTAGGGTGCGTGTTCATGCAAGAAGGTAGAGTGGTAGCCTATGCATCGTGCCAGTTATGCCCCCATGAGAGCAATTACCCGACACATGACCTGGAATTGGCCACAGTGGTCCATGCTCTAAAGATTTGGCGGCATTACCTTATTGGTAATCGTAGTGAGATTTACACGGACCACAAGAGCTTGAAGTACATATTCACCCAGCCTGATCTGAACCTCCGCCAAAGAAGGTGGCTGGAACTGATTAAGGACTACGATGTGGGAATACATTACCACCCAGGAAAGGCCAATGTCGTGGCAGACGCCTTGAGCAGGAAAAGCTACTGCAACACCGCTCGAGCAAAGGCATTGTGCAAGGAAATGCAGCAAGGGCATTGTCAAACAGGGATATGTGGCAGCCCTAGAGGCTCAGCCCACACTTTTTGATCAAGTTCACGAGGCACAAGCAAATGATCCAGAAATTGAAGAACTTAAGAAGAACATGAGAGTCGGAAAAGCTCAAGGTTTTGTGGAAGATGAAAACGAGACAGTATGGATGGGGGAACGTTTGTGCATTCCAGAGAATAAAGAACTCAAAGACCTAATACTCTGGGAAGCCCATGAGACGCAATACTCCATTCACGCTGGAAGCACAAAGATGTACCAAGACCTTAAGTCAAAGTTTTGGTGGGCTAGCATGAGAAGGGAAATCGCCGAGTTCGTGGCGCTCTGTGATGTGTGCCAATGAGTCAAAGCAGAACACCAACGGCCTACTGGACTGTTACAGCCGCTCAAGGTCCCAGAGTGGAAGTGGGAAGAGATTGGAATGGATTTTATCACCGGGCCATCTTCGGGGTATGACTCAATCTGGGTGATCGTTGACCGACTCACCAAAGTTGCACATTTCATCCCGGTGCATACAACGTATTCGGGTAAGAAACTGGCTGAACTGTATATGGCTTGTATAATGTGTTTACACGGAGTACCCAAGAGGATCGTCTCCGATCATGTTAGTCAGTTCACTTCCAAGTTTTGGCAGAAGCTACAAGCTGAACTGGGAACCCGACTGAACTTCAGCATAGCATATCATCCACAGACAGGTGGCCAGACTGAAAGAGTCAATCAGATATTAGAGGATATGCTAAGGGCTTGCGCACTGAACTTCAGAGGAACATGGGATAAGAGCTTACCCTACGCGGAGTTCTCGTACAACAACAGTTACCAAGCCAGCTTGCAGATGGCACCGTTTGAAGCTCTGTATGGCAGGAAGTGCCGTACCTCGCTTTTCTAGGATCAAACGGGCGAAAGTCAGGTATTCGGGACTGACGCACTCAAAGAGGCAGAAGAGAAGGTGGCCATAATACGGGAGCGCTTAAAGATAGCTCAATCCAGACAGAAGAGTTATGCCGACAACCATCGACGAGACCTAAGCTTCGAGGAAGGGGACTACGTGTATCTTCGTGTCACACCACTCCGCGGGGTACACAAGTTTCAAACTAAAGGGAAGCTAGCACCTCGCTTCGTGGGACCCTACCAAGTGCTAGCCTGCAAAGGCGAAGTGGCATATCAGTTGAGTCTCCCAGCTTCAATGACAGGTATACACGACGTGTTCCATGTGTCACAACTAAAGAAGTGTTTGAGGATACCAGCGGAACAGGCAAACCCGAAATAGATCGAGATCCAGGAAGACCTCACCTATGTGGAGAAGCCAGTTCGGATCTTGGAGATCAGTGAAAGAAACACCAGGAGCCGGGCAATCAGATTCTGCAAGGTACAGTGGAGCCATCACTCAGAAGAAGAAGCCACCTGGGAGCGAAAAGACAAACTGAAGTCCGCCCATCCCCACCTCTTCGCCAGCACGTCCGAATCTCAGGGATGAGATTCTGTTTAAGGGGGGGTAGGTTTGTCACACCCTGATATTAGCCACATAAAATAATACCTGAGAAAATGCCCAAAGAAAAATAAATTTAAATGAAAAAGGAATTAATTAAATATGTGAAATACAAAAAAATAAATTATCATGGCCAAGAATATTTTTCTTATGTTCTCCTTGCCAAAATACATTAACTGGATTTTTAGTGAAATTTTCAGAGCACAGGAACTATTTTTAATAAATCAAAAACAATTATTGGAATTAATTTCTCTCTGGAAATCATTTTCCTTTTCTTTTTCTCTAGGTTTTCTCTTTTTCCTTCTTATTCCCCTCGCTAGGCTGCGCCCACTCCCCCACGTCCTCCGGCGTCCTCGTCGTCTCTCTCTCGTGAATCTCGCGCATGACTCCAACGCTGCCGCCCTCAACCCGCGCACGATTGGAGCCGTTACGGCCTCGTTCTCGCCCGTCCGAGTGCATAAAAAGCCTCTCCGCCCTCTCCTCCGCCTTTTGCCCATCACGCCGAGCCTCCCCGTGCCCTAGAACCCCGTCGCCACCATGCACCCAAACCTCCGCCGCTTTGCACCAACTCCGGCCGTCGCTCGCCGCCGATCCAGATGCCGCCAATCCACACCACCACCGCCATCACCTCCACCGTGCAGTGTTGCTCCTCGGCCGCCACTCCGTGGAAGCCGAAGCCCACCAGGACACTTCGTCCTCGCGTGCGGTGAGTTCCGGCTTTGTTCATCCTCTCCGGCCGGCCATTTCCATCGCGCCGCATCTCCGTTCTCCGAGCTAACTCCTTTTCCGTCCTCCTCATCTTTCATCTTTCAGGACTCCTCAGCTGCCGCCTCTCGCTCGTTCGCCGCCGTCAGAGCACCGTCACCGAAGTCATCCTGAAGCCACCGCCGCTACCTCCTCGCTGCCATCGTCTTTGCGCCGTTGCTCACCGCTGCGAGCCACTGGTGCGAATCCCTACCGTATCCCTGTCCCTTTCCGCCCCTCCGCGTGCCGTCGCCGCGCCGTGTGGTCGCCGCCGGTGACCATCGGGGTGCGCGCGCCGCCACCTCCAGCTCGGGATGGCCGGCTACGGCCGCCGTTGCCCGGGGCCGTCCGATCTGCCGGGTGGCAGATCGGTGCCGTCCGTTGGCCGCCCGCGTGGTCGCCGCGTCGGCGCCACGTGTGCGCCACGTGGCACGCCCATTTCCGACTCGGTGGACCGAGTGCACCGTGCGCCGGCACCTTGAGTCCCTGACGGGTGGGGCCCGTAGGTTGGCGCTGCCTCTCCCTCGGGTGACGCCATAAATCGTGTTAATGCGCAATAAATCGTTTATTAATTATATTTGAATTAGAAAACACAGTAAAACTTCAATAAATCATAACTAATTCATACAAACTCCGATTAAACCCATTCAAATTTCATTAAATCCAAAAAAATGCCAAGAATGCGTTAAAAATACTTTTAGCCCATGTTTGATTGTCCACATGTACTGTTTTTAATTATTTGTGCATTGTTTGTTATAGAATCCGACGTTGGTGACCCTACTGTGTATTACGAGGTCGTTGCCGAGTACATCGAGCCGGAGCAAGGCAAGTCGCACTGTTACCTTGATCACTTTGTACCCTTTTTCGCTAAATTGCTTTGTCTACTTAAATAAACTGCATTATTTCTATATTTCATGTGGATGGGTATAACCTATACATTGTCAAGACTTTGCCTTAGTTTTGAAACCTAAATCCTTGTCACCTGGGTAAAAATGTGATTAGATTACTGTTCTTAGGATGCTTAGCCATGCTTCGCAACTTAGCTCACACGGGAATTAAATAATGTCTTTTTATATGATTCGACTCGATGTCAGAAAATGGAACTATGGTGTAATGGTACCCGGAGGAGTCTGGTGAACGTGGTGTAGCATTCATCAGTGGAGATTGGTTGACGTAGTGTAACGTCAATCAGTTAGGAAAGGTTGGGCTTGGTTAACGTGGTGTAACGTTAATCAGTGAAGAATTATTATTGTTAAATTAATCAACTTTTTACTGTTTGCGAACTACTACCATTTGCAATTGCCTTTACGCAAACAAACCCTAGCTCATCTTTGTACCCTATGCATATGCATAATTGTGGGTATGATTTGTTGAGTACTGTGGGTGGTACTCAGCCTTCCTCCCTTTTCCCCCTCTCAGTGTTGGAGAACACGTTTGACGAGGATCGTCCCGAGAACTAGGCTGGCTCCACCGTCAAGGTGCTTGTGGGATGGATGCTGCTGATGGACCCGCTGTCTATAGTCTATGTTTTACCTTTTCCGCTGTATTTTTGTAATATACTTTTACTCTGTTTGTAAGACACTCTATATGGCAACTTGGATTTGTGTACCCTGGCTTTCCTGGGCAGGGATTTAATACACAGGAATGCTCAGATTTTTGGTGGCGAATTTCTGGGCGTTACATCCTTTGCCTAGGCTTTTAGCTCGGCCTCGAGGGCTGCAAATCAAAACAGTCAAGAACTCAAGATTGCAGTCAAGACTCAACAAAGGTAGTCGGGAATCAACAATGCTGGAGAAATCTACTTGGGATTCACTCGAGAGGATAACACAGAAAACTTACTTCTAATCTTTTCAGCTTGGGCCCAGTTTTCATCCCTAAGCTTATCTACTGATCCCCTCAGCCATGTCTCCCTCTCTTGGCTAGTCCGCTCCAGGTCGTCTTTGGCCACCTAGAGCTGGCGCAGTTGTTGGAGCTGGGGAGCGAGCTCGGTCAGGACCTTATTCATCTTCTCTGAGTGATCAACGATCTTCTGCTCAGAACAAATCAGGGAAAATCAGAGTCAAATGGCAGAATACCATATCAATGTAAACTATCAAGAACCCAACATGGCGAGATTAGCTACATACCTGGACTCCCTTAGACACAGTGATTGCAGCATGAATAAGATTTCTGTGATCCCTTGATGCTGCTTGCTCGTTGTGCTCGTAGCTCTCTGCAACTCCCTCTGGGGTGACCCAATAAAAAGTCCTTGGGAAGTTGCGCAGAGGGGCTTCAAGCCTGAGGAGATCTCCTTCATCAGAAGATGATGATATTACCAGTGATGGGGTCCTGGCCCTAAGTTTGGCAGCTATAGGATCTTCAGCGATCTGCTTGGGGGCTAGGGCGGCAACTTCAGCATCCGCTCCCTGGTTAGCCAGCGCTGGTAACTCTGCTATCAGAACTACATCAGCTTCAGCAGCTGGGCAGCCTCTGGCTTAACAGGTGACGTTACTGGTACTGGCTCGGCTAGGATGGGCTCGGCGGCAGGAGCTGCTGGCATAGTCCCTTGGGATCTATGTCAACTCACTTCTGGCACAATATGTCAAATATCAAGACACTACCACATCATTCAAGATTCTTAGAAGATTGAAGATTGCTTACCTCTTAGATGTCTTGAATTTCCACTGAGGAGCTCCAGGAGATGTTGGCGAGGGGCTTGATAGCCTACTCGGCGGCGGAGAGCTGCTAGCTGTCGGGCTAGTCGTCGTGGCAGTCGACGGTGATAAGTTGGCCCCGGTCGGCTCTGTTTCTGACACAGTCGACTAGGGGGTCGAGGCACTCGGCGGTGTTGGCCTTGGGCTTGATGGCACTGGCCTTGGGCTTGGTGATAGCAGTCTTGGGCTTGGCGGCCTAGGAGCTAAACTGACAGGATCCTTGATCTTCAGGCTCCCCGGCGCTGCACTCGGCGTGCTTTTCTTCTTCTTCCCCGGGTCTTCAATTGGCTTCTTCCTAGCTCCCTTGAGGCTGGGTTGGACAGCAGAAGGACTGGCTGGCCATTTCTTCAATTTGGTGGCCGGCTCATTTTGGGAGTCATTATCAAACTCCACACAATCCTGCAAGTATTTCGACGACATATATCATGCATTGCAGAACAATTCAAGATAGAAATCCATAGACATTCATCACAGAAGGATAACAATCCAATATCAATCTTTCAAGATTACCTGTGGGCGAGGCCTACTCTGGCTATAGGGCTTGGGGGCGCGTTCTTCGTCCTTAGTCTCCACTACCCCATTGACGAAGAAGCCGAGCAAGGTATCAGTAACCTTGTTCTTGTCAGCTACGTCGGGGTATTCGTGGCTAGGATCATCCTTGCCTTGGTAGTCCCAGCCAAAATGGCTCCTGGCCTTCAAAGGTCTGGTGCGGCAGTTGAGGAAATACCTTGCCACCCAGGGACCAATCAACCCTATGCTCTTCAGGAGGTCGATCTTCTCCATCAGCTGGTATACATGCCCATTTCCTCATAGGTTGGCACGGACGACCAAGACGGCAAGACAATTGGTGGAGAGCCAGAAAAGGGGGGCAGAGAGAGCTCAAGGTTTGAGTAGTAAAACCACTCTCTGTGCCATCCCTTAAGTGATGTCTTCAGAGGAACATTGAGATATATCTTCTTCATCGCATTCCTAAGTTGAAGACCGGCTCCCCCAATGGTTTGGATCTTGTTCTTCGATGGCTAGGGCTTGATGTGGAACACATAACAAGAAGGATTGAAATGGGGCTTGACCCCTAGAAAGGCTTCGCATAGAGTGGCAAAGATGGAGATGTGCAGGATGGAGTTGGGATTCAAATTCACCAACTCTATTTGATAAAAAGACAGAAGTTGGCGAAGGAAATCCGAAGAAGGGAGGGCAAGACCGTGATCAAAGAACGAGGTGAAGACGATGGTCTCATCGGATTTGGGCACTAGCATGGATTCCCATTTTGCGGTGCACCAATGGATGACATCTTGTCGCTACAGCATCAACCGTTACTCTAGCAGCTTCAGCTTCACCAACTGCAGTCCGACATCGGCCAGACTCTGGCAGTCATCTCAGGGATATCAAATGGGGCTTTCGGCATTGCTAGAGTTGAAAAGATTTGGGGTAAAGACTCGTGGAGGCTTGGAATGGATGCGGCGGAGCAGAATCGGGTGAGTCTCGAGTGGGGGACGTAGGCTATAGCAAACCCTAGCGAGGCGGAACTAGGGTATTACCTCATCTCGAGGGCCTGAACCAGTATAAATTGTTCCATGTTCCTTTGCAATCCATCAAATTTAGGCCTCACGAGTAGCCCCATATTATTATTGCCGATACAAAACAGAGCGAAGCAAGAACAAGCTATCGGACAAAACCTACACCGTAACACGCTTCAGTCCCAAAGGGGAGCCCCTATCGCCGGAAGAGGCCTGTCACACCCAGATTTTCCATCCAAAATTCGGGTGATTTATTGTGCGTAAATCCTCATCTAGGAATCAACCGAGGCACACAAATAACATAGTTAATATCAAAGTAAATATCTTATATAAAATGATTGTATTTATTACATAGGTGAATGACACCTCTCAAAAGGTAAAGTCTAAGCAGCGGAAATAAACTACGGATAACGTGACGACTCCAAATCCACAAGTGCTTGACCAGGCTCCCGCTCAGTCCTCCAGGAATCCCTCGTCATTGAAGTACTCCTCTGATAATGATTGTTGATTGCAAGGTGAGTACATGAAATACTCCGCAAGCCACACAGCAAATATGCAAGTGCATAGGTATTCAAAGGATGGCATAATAAGGCTCATTTGTATAAACAACATTTAATAAAGCATTTAAGAGAGTAATAAGATAATTAATCATTAAGCAATATTAACCAACACTATACTGCCTTCCAAAGCAGTACAGGCCCAACCACTCCCATCCTGGAGCTATCCAAATTCCATTGGTTATCATTATTAAGTAAGGTGGGACTAATCACGAAAAAACATTGCTAGGCCGCCCATTAACCGCAAGCACAACTATTTGAACAGTTTTACTCTGGCCAGAGGTGTACCAATTTACCCACAAGACACAACCCAACAACACGTTACCGTGCGCCTCAATACCACCATGGTACCTCGGAAATGAGTTGTGACATGACCCTCCATGAAACCCGCACAACAAGAGAGCCACCCACCGAACCATCTGTCTCCGGCAGGAGCTGATCAGGCTCCCAACAGGGAGACGGCCCAGTGCCCAGGACATGGACTTATTGACAACTGCCATGCGTGGACTTATTAACGACTACCACAACACACCATGGGGCCTCCAGTTGAATGAATCACACTTTAGTTCCTGCCACTACCCATTCTAGCTTGTAGTTAGTACGGGTATTGCTTCGCAACAAGTAATCCACGAACCGATCCTTAAGTATCATGAGCACCACTAGCATCAACCTCAATCCACGTGTTTCCCCTTTGGATGGAAAGGGCATGGCTCGTTCATGACTTTTTGGTAGTCGTCCGCCCTTGGGGATCGCGGTCGATTACGCTCGACTATCGCTACAACATCGTCTGACTTACATTTGCGGTTCCCAGCTGTCGATGTTTTACACCGGCAATATGAATATGGGGCTACTCGGCGGATGGAAACTCAGTGGATTACAAAGGAACATAGGGAGATTTTATACTGGTTCAGGCCCTCGATGTGAGGTAATACCCTATATCCAGTTCTGGTGGTATTCCTTTGAGGATGTATGGTGGTGATTCTGGTGAACCAACTCAACCTGCCCTCAGGGGGCGCCCTGCCTCCCCTTATATACTAGGGGACAGGGTTACAAGGTAGGAGTCCCAACCGGATTACGGCCAAGGGATCTCCTCTTAGAGATATAACGCACCCAACCCACGGTGAACTCTTGCCGAGTGCATTGCTCCCGAGTACTCTTTGTCCTAGTGCTTCTTCTCCCGAGTCCTGCTTCATGTTAGCTGGCAGCAAGGCTATGAAGGGCTCCATGTAGAAGTATGAATAGTGTACGTCGAATAGGTGCACCTATTAGGTGTAGCCCCCAACTTTGTGCTTAATTGTGAAACAATTAAACATAAAGTCAAAGATCTTTAACCTTGTAGTCCTTCCCGAGTAGTACACTACTGGTATATGAGACTCTTCAATATCATGTCAACCGGAATATGATTTATAGTCTTGCCAAGTAGCATGCCACTCGTATATGGGACTCTTCAGCTTCATGTCAGCTGGAAAAAGGGGTTTATAGTCTTTCCCGGGTGACGTCCCACTCGGGAGTTAGACTCCTCAGCGTCATATCGGCTGGAAAAGATATTTATATTCTCTTCCGAGTAGTGCACTACTCGGAAGTTAGACTCTTCAGCGTCATGTTGGCTGGAATAATGTTGCTCATGGCAACTAGTGGCCAAGCATGTAGGCCGAGTACCACTTTATGAAATTAAATCCATTGCGTGGTCAGGTGTACTCAAGAAAGATACCTGCATCCCCAATGTTAATGAAGACCAGCTTGTGATCCTTATAAGGATATATCCTCGAGACCTGGTGGATAAAACAGATACCCAAACATATGTGTTCAGCAATTAGGCCTTCATGAAGCATATCTGATTATCTCATCGGTTCCTGTTGGTAGCACTAGCACTATGATTTTATCACAGCCAACGAGCAGCCCACATTGAGTGTGCTACTGTAGAAACTCATATCTTGTTGGCTGCTACCAAATAAGCCAACCTGAACCGACCTACCCAGCATAGCTCTATAGAAGTAGCATCCATCGCATGTCAGGACGAGTACTCTAGCATTGGTAATTGCAATCAGCCAGAAGAATCCTTGTCTGCAAGCCTTTCTGACTTATGTTCTGGATGCAGTCTGGTTGCCACAGGTGCCTGAGTAGGTATGTTGCAGAATCTGCTTGCCCTCCTCAGGTGTGACGCGGTACATGAGAACTCCGGATGCGCTTTGACGACGTAAGTCTTCTCTGACTTGGGTAAAGCCGAATAAGGTACCCGAACCTTGCGTTAACATAGGGTTCGGCTGGCAACCCTCGTGGGGCGTACCATATCCAACAGAGCCATAGCCAAATAAGGTACCCAAACCTTGCATTAGCATAGGATTCAGCTAGCGACCCTCATGGGGCGTACCCGATCTGACAGAGTTGTGACCAAATAAGGTACCCGAACCTAGCATTAGCATAGGATTCTGCTGGCAACCCTCATGGGGCGTACCCTACTTAGCCGAGTTGCGACCGAATAAGGTACCCAAACCTAGCGTTAGCGTAGGATTTGGCTGGCGACCCTCATGGGGCGTACCTCACACAGTCAAGTAGTATACGACCCCCAACTAGCGCCAGAGGTCGGTTGTCAGCTCACATGGAGCGTAGCCAGGGAAGATGATGTCCCGACTAGCGCAGTACTCGGTCAGTAGCCCTCATGGAGCATTCCGAGTGATTCTTGGCAGACTTGTCCAGCCCCCGAGCGTAGGAGATAGGCTCGTAACCCTGAGTTCCTGTCACGTCTATCCGGAGCTGGCCCTGCACTATAAGCATATCGGATGAGTAGCATCTGATGATGAAAACAATCACCCGAATAAAATGTATTTTACAATATATGTAAATATGAGTTCTTCCACTTATTGATATTAATTTCTCCAAGTAGTTGACCCCTTACGTTTAAGCACTCTGCCCGACTAATCATAGCCCTTGAGCGTCGGGAGTTGGCTCATGGCTCTTTCCTAGACACGCATTTTGGGTGACTTGAGTTCATCTTTCATGGAACAAAGTTTCACGGATCAGGATTTATGCTACTTGAATACTTTTGCAATCATTTAAGAGAAAAAATAGAAAAAAGTGCAGCTTGTACACCTATTAGGTGTAAGCGGCTGCGGCATTGGCGAGGCCAAGTGAAGAAATATTTATCGGGAAGCGACTTAGCTGTTCGGTATGTTGGAGTGGGGATGCCATCCTTGCGTTTGGGCTTTTGAGCCCCCGAGCATGTCACTTGTTGTTCTAATAATCTTCAGTTTGAAGGTCGAAGACAATTGTGACCAACTGCCACAATGAAGCCATCCGACTTGCGTTTGCAATTCCCAGCTTTGGTCGGGACCACGTCATCGGTGCCCTTCCGCTTCTGCTGTCAGGGTGCCTTGTTGTCAACGAGGGCCTTAGCAACACCGTTAGCCGAGTCGGTGTATTTGTTCGCCATGTCGAATAAAGCCTTGACAGAGTTGGGAGGCTTCCAAGTGAATTTGGCAATGAACGAGGTGTCTTTGACTCCTTTTCGAAAGGCAGCGATGATGACCTCGTCCTTGATCTTTGGGATAGAATTCTTCGTCTTAGAGAACCTCTTGATGAAGTCACGAAGAGACTCGTTCTTCCTTTGATGCAACTGATACAGATCATGCTCGAAAGATGGCCTCTCGTATGTTCCCTGGAAGTTGGCGATGAAGCGTTCCCGGAGTTTTCCCTAGGAGCCGATTGATTGCTTGGGAAGTCTCGTTAGCCATGTCCTCGCCGAGTCGGCTAAAGCGACTAGGAGGTAGTTAGCCATGACTTTGTGATTTCCTCCAGCTGCTCGGATTGCCAGAGTGTAGACAGTGAGCCAAGACTCGGGATTGGTCTTGCCGTCGTATTTTTTGATGCCTGTAGGCTTGAAACCCGATGGCCAGTCGACCTGTTGTAGCTCTTGGGTGAAGGCCGGTACGCCTTCATCTTCATGAGGACTCCAACCCCGACTATGGCGGCAAAACCGCTCGTGGTGGAGGCCAAAACGCTCGTTCTCGTCTTCCAGTCGATGTTGCTCGTCTTCCTCTCGTTCGTGGCACCGAGCGTTGATGTCCTACCGAAGGTCACACCAAATCTGGCCTCGGAGATCCTGATTGTCTCGACGGTCGCTTCGACGTTGCCGGTTGTTGTTGGGGTTGCCGAGTGACGTTTGGCATGACTCCGTGTGTGCCGACTAGAGCTGGCCGCTCGGCATCACTTTGAGGTGGACGAGACTGCCATTGGGGATGCCGACCAGTTGGTCGGTATGAGGGTATCACCCGACTGTTGGTGCTGCTGACACGCAGCAGTGGTAAGCATGGCTTTTATCCTTGCGATCGTCAGAGTGGCCAGGTGATCAAGCCCAAACTGGAGTGTATCTAGTAGAATTGCAGCGGCCATGATGTTCTGTTGAGGAGTAATGAAGATGTCGTGGTCGCTGACTCAGGTTTGGAGGATTTGTTGCTGAGCAGTCTGCCCAGCCCTGCACAGGTTGTCGTTGTGGGCGTGCAGGCATCTTGCTTCTTCCTCTTGTTGTTCTCGTAGTCGGCAGGCCTCCTCCTCTTGCTGCTCGCGTAGTTGGCGTGATTCCTGAGTAGGAGTAGAGCCTTTGGATGCCATGAAGATTTCTCGTGGCGGAGAGAAGCTTGCTGAGCTGCTGTCCGACTTAGAGTCAGAGTCCGACTGAGAGTCAGAATCCAACTGAGAGTCGAAGTCAGAATAATTGATGGGGGTGATTATAACTCCGACCTCCCTAGATCCGATCTCGAGCGGCTCTAGGCCGTATCCAAGTCGGAGTCCAGAGGACCGGGTTTGCCGTGTTGGATGTTGTTCGAAGATATCCACGGCATTGCCGAGTCCGAATAGGAGATTGACAATCTCCCCCTTAGCCCAATCTCGGCCGGCTCAAGACCGAGTCCGAGTCGAATACTAAAAGGAAGAGTTGTCCCAAGACCCGGGCAAGTGGAAGATTGCCGCAGCAAGTCGATGATGGTCGCTGCAGCATCGTGTGGACCGACTGGCGCGGAGTCGGCTGATTCCTCGGCCGTTTGGATCAGGTCTGCGTTGGCCAAGCTGAGATTGCCGAACATGTCGGCGACGAAGTCAAGGCTTCCGAATGAGATTGATTTTCTGGGGGAGAATTTGCCGCCGTTGACTCCGGTTGCTAGATCCATCGAGCTTGTAGATGTAGATCTCACCGAAGCCCCTACCTGGCTCACCAACTGCCCCTATCTGGCGCGCCAACTGTCGATGTTTTACACCGGCAATATAACTATAGGGCTACTCGGCAAGGAGAAACTCGGTGGACTGCAAAGGAACACAAGGAGATTTTATACTGGTTCAGGCCCTCAATGTGAGGTAATACCCTACATCCAGTTGTGATGGTATTCCTTTGAGGATGTGTGTCGATCAATGATCTTCTGCCCTCATGGGGCGCCCTGCCTCCCCTTATATACTGGGGGACAGGGGTACAAGATAGGAATCCCAGCCGGATACGGCCAAGGGATTTCCTTCTTAGAGATACATCTTACCCGGCTAAGACTGTATATTCCTTTCTATACAAGGCAAAATCTACCGGGTGCTATTATATCTCTAATTACAAGTCTTGGTCCATCCTCTAGCCGAGTGGCCCATATGCTTGTGATGAGGTACCCGGGGCCCATGGCCTCCACAGTTGAGTCACAGCTGATGCCGAGTGCTCGTCCTCCACGGTAGCCCCTGAGACCTTCATAGTTGAGTCACAGCTGATGCCGAGTGCTCGTCCTCCACGGTGAAGATTGCCCGAGTGAATTGCTCCCGAGTACTCCTTGTCCGAGTGCTTCTTCTTCCCGAGTCCTGCTTCATGCCAGGTGGCAACGAGGATATGAAGGACTTCATGTTGGTGTATGAATAGTGTGCGCCGAATAGGCGCACCTATTAGGTGTAGCCCCCGACTTTGTGCTTAATTGTGAAGACAATTAAACATAAAGTCAAAGATCTTTAACCTTTCAGTCTTTCCCGAGTAGATTACTACTAGTATATGAGACTCTTCGGTATCATGTCAACCGGAATATGATTTATAGTCTTGCCGAGTAGAATGCCACTCATATATGAGACTCTTTAGCTTCATGTCAGCTGGAAAAAGGGGTTTATAGTCTTTCCTAGGTGGCATCCCACTTGGGAGTTAGACTCTTCAGCATCATGTCAGCTGGAAAAAATATTTATAGTCTCTTCCGAGTAGTGCACTACTCGGAAGTTAGACTCTTCAGCATCATATCAGCTAGAATAATATTCCTCATGGCAACTGGTGGCCAAGCATGTAGGCCGAGTACCACTTTATGAAAATTAATCCATTGCGTGGTCAGGTGTACTCGAGAAAGATACCTGCATACCCAATTTTAATGAAGACCAGCTTGTGATCCTTATAAGGATATATCCTCGATACCTGGTGGATAAGATAGATACCCAAACACATGTGTTTAGCAATTAGGCCTTCATGAAGCATATCTGTTTACCTCATCGGTTCCTGTTGGTAGCATCAGCACTGCGATTTTAACTCAGCCTGCCAGCGACCCATATTGAGCGTGCTACTATAGGAACTCATATCTTCGGTGGCCCAGCTTCAACTGTGTAGGCCCAAGCCCATTTAGTCGGCACAGGCTCTATAAAGGATGAGGGAGAGAGAAAAGATCCCTCTATCTTCCCCACACGACCAATCGTTTCGTCTTCCTAGCTCCACGCCGAAATTTCGCTTTCCGCTCCGCTAGGGTTCGCTATTGCTTGCTCCTCCCCACCAAAGCTCGAGCGATTCCGCATCCATTTGTCCACTCCAAGCCCCCGACTATATTTCCCCCAAATCTCTTGTCCCCCCAACCATGCCGAAGGTGCCAGATTCCGTCGGGGCATCAGATGATGGGTGGCCGACCTCGGATTGCAGCCAGTCGAAGCTGGAAAGATTGGAGAGGTCTCTGCGGCTGCAAAGCCACGATATCATCCGATGGCGCCCAGCTGACGGTGAGTCGGTCCCAAATCCCCAATCCGGTGAAACCGTTGTATTTGCTTCTTTCTTTGACCGGGGTTTGTTCCTTCCCTCTTCTGAGTTCTTTCGCCGTCTTCTTAATTTTTACGGATTGGAGTTGGTGAATCTGAATCCCAACTCAATCCTACAAATCTCAATATTTGTGACTCTCTGTGAGTGCTACTTGGGTGTGAAACCCCATTTCAATTTCTTTAGGCATCTATTCCACATCAAGCCCCAACCCTCCAAGAATAAGGTTCAGGTGATTGGGGGGGCTGGCCTTCAGTTGAGAAGTGAGATGAAGAAGATATATATTAGTCTCCCTCTGAAGTCCTCCTTGAAAGGTTGGCATAAGGAATGGTTTTATTGTTCCAATCTAACACCCTCCCTACCTGCATTCACCGGAAAGCCCCCGACGATCTGGCCCAATTGGTCATCGGACCCAACCTTTGAAGAGATGGGCTAGGTGCATCAGTTGCTGGCTAGATTAGAGAAGTTTAAGGAAGCTGGCCTGACTGGCCCTTGGGTGGCCAAGCGTTTCCTGACCCGGCACATTCAGCAACTGAAGTTGAGGAGTGAGTTTTGCTGGGACTATCAAGGGAAAGATGACCTCGACCGAGAAAGCCGGGAGGTTAGCCAGCAAGAAGTGACAGAGACCTTGTTCACCTATTTCTCCAATGGGATGATCGAGACCGAGGACGCAGAGCGCTGCATTGCGGCTTACAACCGGAATCGGCCTTGTCCCGAGGTAACCTCTGCTTTTCTTCTGTGATGAATGCTTGTGGACATGTATCTGTAATGGACCAGCATTGTATGATGTATATTGCTGAATTATTTGCAGTGGTGCAAGGAGTTTGATGATGACTCCTGCCCGTTGTCGGCCGCTAAATCAAAGAAGAGGCCGAGAAGTCCTTCTGCCGCCCAGCCCGACTCCAAGGGAGCAGGGAAGAAATCCAGTGTGGACCGGGGCAAGGCGAAGGTTGTGAAGCCGAGCACTGCCGCCGGGAGTCTAAAGATAAGGGACACCGCCGGTGCAGCACCTAGGACATTGAGCCCCAGACCGGGACCCGTGCAGTCGAGCTCCACATCGTCAAGCCCAGCCAGAGTGCCGCTGAGTACAAGGTCAACTGTAGCGCCACCGAGTACCTGTGTGCCCCAGGCAACCATACCACGAACGGGGCTGACTAGGACTAAAATGCCGCCGCCGACTGCCATGCCCTGCGGCCCGACAACCAGTAGCCCTCCAGCGCCACCCTCTGGATCTCCCGGACAGAAGCTCAAGTTTTCCAAGAGGTAGGTCGTTCTGGGTCTTCTGAAAATTATGTTTATGATTGAGACGTCTTGATACTGGATTCGTTATACAGGAGGCGAGTCGATATTGATCTCAAGGAGACCACACCGGCAACCCCCGCTGTCGATCCTGCCCCAGCCGAGTCGGCACCGGCAAGCACACCTGCTGAGCCAGCGGCGGTCCCAGTTGCAGAAACTGAGACAACCCCAACTGCAGGGCCACCGACACCGATCGACCCAGGGACGGTTGCCGGAGCGACTGCTCCAACCCCTGAGCCGGCGCCAGTTGCCGAAACCGCCGCGGCAGCTCCCGAGTAAGCGCCCGTTATTGAAGCCGCAGCTGCCGCTTCTGAGCCAGCCCCCGAGGCTACCAAGTTGGGGGCCAGGAGTCCATCGCCATCTTGGTCTCCGTCATCATCGTCGTCGTTGTCTCCTTCAGACAAGCCGGATCTCCCCATGCTCGAGGCTCCTCCTCGCAAGTTCCCGCGGACGTTCCATTGGACGGAGCCCGATGGAACCGCAAGGAGTTACAAGCATGACGAGGCCGCAGCGGAAAGGGAGCGCAAAAGCTTGTTGCGTGCTACTCTCGACACGTCCCGGGGGATCCAGGTATGACCCCCATCGTATTATAGTCTTGGCTGTCTTGCTCATATGGGTGATCTAACGACTGACTCTATTTTGCTCTATTTTTCCCCGAGTAGAAACTTTTTGATCGCTCGGAGAGAATGAGCGAAGTCTTGATCCGGGTCGCCCCTCAGCTTCAAGATTTGGACCAGCTCCGGGCCTTAAAGGCTGAGGTAGAAGGGCGTAGCCAGGAGAGGGAGTCTTGGCTGAGGGACAGCGTTACTCAGCTCAGGGCTAAAAATTGGGACCAAGCCAAAAAGATAAGAGGTAGGTCTCCAGAATGTATCTTTCTGACCAGATCCTTGGTAAATTCCTCTAGCTGTGTTGTTCTCGACTGCCCAGTTGTGCCTTGACTACAACGTCGAGTCCTTGACTAATCTGTCGTGCAGCCCTCGAAGCCGAGTTGAAGACCCGAACAGAGGAGGCAATCCAGCTGAAGGAGGCCACAAAGCCAATGCCGAGCTTGAAAAGGACAAGGCCGACCTGACTAAGGCCAAAACCGAGCCTGAACAAGAGAAGGCCATGTTGAAACCGTGTTTGCCGAGGAGACAACTCCTGAGGAGGCGCTAGAGCTGATAGCCAAGGCGAGGCCGACTGCAGAGATTATCACCAGGGATCTGGATTTGTAAAAATAGTACGTCATGCAGTCGATGTATTGTGGTTTTTTGTAAAGACATGTGTAAATATATATGCAGTGCCGCCAAGCTTTATTACTCAGTTGTCATCAGCTTTACTCGATTATATGGTCTGCACCGAGTTAGTCTGTAGGAACTTAATAAAATCGCTCACCGCAAAAAGCTATACTCAGGCAAACATAATAAAGTTGTAGTGAAGCTTCGTAACTTAAGTAAAATAAGCTCGTATATTATTGACAAAGCATATAAGATACATGCAGCCCCCGACTCACTACTCAGTTGAAACAAGCGGCATAGTGAGTCCGAGTGGAACTGTATACATAGAAAAAATAAGAAACTCAGGTATAGAAAGGACGTAGCTGTTCTATGTTCCATGAGTTGCTGATGAGGGCACCGTCTTCGGTCTTCAGTCGGTAGGCGCCTAGCCGCGTGACCTCAGCTATAATGAACGGCCCTTCCCAGATTGGGGATAGTTTGTGCCTATCTTTGGTGGTTTGTATTTTCCTCAAGACGAGATCTCCAACCAAAAATGCGTGGCCACGGACATTGCGATTGTGGTAGCGACACAGGCCTTGAAGATACCTTGCCAACTAGATTGTTGCGATATCCTTCGCTTCTTCCAACTGATCTAGTTTGACCAATCGGGTGTTGTTGGAAATATCTTCTGAGTAGGCCCGGACTCGCGGAGAGCTGAACGCTAATTCAGTTGGTAGCATAGCCTCGGCACCATAGACCAGGAAGAAAGGGGATTGCCCTGTTGCCCGACTAACAGTGGTTCTGAGAGACCAGAGAACAGATGGGAGTTCTTGTACCCACCGGCCCGCATATGGTTGGAGTCGGTCGAATATCCTGGCCTTGATACCTTGTAAGACCATACCGTTGGCTCGTTCAACCTGCCCATTGCTCCGTGGGTGTGCCACAGACGCATAGCAGATTTTGATGCTGAAGTCGTCACAGAAATCTTGAAACACGCCGCCCGTGAACTGAGTGCCGTTGTCAGTAATGATGCGGTTGGGGACTCCGAATCAGTAGAGTATATTCATAATGAAGTCCTTTGCTCGTGCCGCTGTTATGGTTACAACGGGTTTAGCTTCAATCCACTTGGTGAATTTATCCACTGCGACGAACAAGTGTGTGAATCCCCCTGGTGCTTTCTTGAAAGGCCCGACCATGTCAAGCCCCCATACTACAAAGGGCCAAGAGATTGGGATTGTTTGGAGTTCCTAGACTAGGAGATTGGTTTGTCGTGTGTAGAACTGGCAACCCTCGCACGTGCGAACAATGTCTTTGGCATTTGTGACTGCTGTTGGCCAGAAAAATCCCTGCCGGTAAGCCTTTCCGACTAACGTCCTGGATGCAGCATGATTGTCACATATGCCCAAGTGGATTGACTGCAGGATTTGCTTGCCCTCCTCAGCGGTGACACAGCGCATGAGGACACCAGATGCACTTCTTCGGTACAGGTCTTCTCCGACGACTAAGAAATTCTTGCTTCGACGTTTAATTCGTTCAGCTTCACTACGATCTTCTGGGAGTTCATCATCCAGGAGGAATTTGAGAACAGAAGTCCGCCAATCTTGACATATGTGTAGCGCCTCGTCTGTTGCCGGGGTAGGTTCGCCTCCCAACTGCTCCGGCACTGGTTTCTTCTTGATTGATGGCTCCATGAGTTGCTCAACGAAGATCCCTGTCGAGACCGCCTCTCGCTTCGATCCCATGTTTGCCAGCTCGTCTGCAGCATCATTGTATTGTCGTAGGACATGTGTTATCTCCAGCCCGTCCAACTTGTTTTCCATCTTGCAGACCTCCTGACAGTATGCCGCCATGGTATCGTCGAGGCATGTCCAATCCTTCATGACTTGGTTTACCACAAGTTGGGAGTCTCCTCGCACAACCAGTCGACGGATGCCAAGTGATATGGCGATACGGAGCCCATGGATGAGTGCCTCGTACTCGGTAACGTTGTGGGAAGCCAAGAAGTGGATTTGTAGGACGTACTTCAGTTTTCGCCGGTGGAGGATGTCAGTATGACTCCAGCCCCGGCGCCGTTGATCCGTAGAGAACCGTTGAAGTACATTGTCCAGTACTCTAGCTTCGCTGTTGATGCGGGCATGTGAACTTCTGTCTACTCGGCCACGAAGGCGGCTAGAGCTTGTGATTTAATTGCTGTCTGTGGCTAAAAGGTGATGTCGAATGCCATCAACTCAAGCGCCCATTTAGCGATTCGGCCGGTGGCCTCGCGGTTATGCAGGACGTCCCCGAGTGGAAACGATGTGACCACCGTGACTTGATGTGCTTGGAAGTAGTGCACCAGCTTCCGGACAGTGATAAGTAGGCCATAGAGCAGCTTCTAGACCTGCGGATATCTCGTCTTCGAGTCGGCAAGCACCTCGCTGACAAAGTAAACTGTCCATTGGACTTTTTGGATGTGACCCTGTTCGGATCGTTCGACTACCAGCACTGTGCTGACTACCTAGGAAGTTGCCGCCAGATATAGCATTAGCTGTTCTTGGGGCATCGGTGACGCCAACACGGGGGGTGATGTGAGAAATTGCTTGAAGTCTTTCAAAGGCTTGCTGGGCTTTGGGAGTCCATTGGAAGTTGTCTGCTTTCTTCAGTAGCTTGAAAAAGGGAATACCCCGTTCGCCTAGTCGAGAAATAAACCGGCTGAGTGCCGCCATGCAGCCTATCAGCTTCTGGACGTCCTTCTGGTTAATCGGGGGAGCCATATTCATGATTGCATTGACTTTCTCTAGGTTGGCCTCGATGCCACGACGCGAGACGATGAAGCCGAGTAGCTTGCCGGATGGCACACCAAAGGCACACTTTTCCGGGTTCAACTTCATCTTGAATCTTCGAAGATTTTGGAAGGTTTCTTCCAGGTCAGTGATGAGGTCTTCTTTGGACTTGGTCTTGATCACCACGTCATCGATGTAGGCTTCCACGTTGCGCCCGATCTGAGTGTGTAGACACCGCTGAATTGCACGTTGATACGTTGCTCCAGCGTTTTTCAAACCGAACGGCATAGTGCTGTAGCAGTACACACCAAACAGCATGATAAAAGACGTCTTGAGGCAGTCCTCCTCCTTCAAACTGATTTGATGGTATCCCGAGTAGCAGTCAAGAAAGCTAAGAAGTTCGTACCCCGCAGTTGAATCCACCACCTGGTCTATCCTTGGTAAACCAAATGGGTCTTTGGGGCACGCCTTGTTGAGATCGGTGTAGTCGACGCACATGCGCCATTTACCATTTTTCTTCCGGACCAGAACTGGGTTTGCCAGCCAATCCGGGTGGTAGACCTCTTTGATGAACCCGGCTAGAGAAGCTTGGTTATCTCCTCCCGAATAGCATCTTTACGGTCTTGAGAGAAGCACCGTAGCCATTGCTTGACTGGCTTGGCGTCTGTCTTCACGTTGAGAGCGTGCTCGATCACCTCCCTTGGTACGCCTGGCATGTCGGACGGTTTCCACGCGAAGATATCCTTGTTGGCTTGGAGCAAGGTGATGAGCGTGTCTTCCTATTTGGGGTCGAGTCCGGTCCCGACTAGAGCAGTCTTGGAGGGGTCGGAAGGGTCTAGGGGATCTTCTTCATGTTAGAGTCCACTGAAATTCCTGACTTCGCTGCTTTTTTGGCCGGAACTGGGTCTTCCTTGACTTCAGTTGTGACGGTTTGCCGAATGCTATTGCACCCGACTGTCGTCTCTTGTGATTGAGCCAATTCGCAACTCTCCTTGTCGTAGGTGAAGGCTTGCTTGACGTCGCTGTAGAGGGAGAGGACTCCTGCTGGCCCTGGCATCTTAAGCACCATATATGTATAGTGTGGTACCGCCATGAATCTGGCGAGCGCCGGTCATCCGAGTATCGCATGGTACACGGTCTCGAAGTCGGCGATCTTGAAGCAGATGTTTTTAGTGCAGAAGTTATCCTGCATGCCGAAGGTTACTGGCAAGGTAATCTGCCCAAGTGGTGTTGAAGACAGGCCGGGGATTATCCCGTGGAAGGGCGCCGTACTCGGCCACAGATCCGAACAAGGAATCTTCATCTCGTCCAGGGTCTTAGCGAAGAGGATATTGAGCGCGCTGCCTCCGTCTATGAGAACCTTCTTCAACTTGATGTTCTTCACGACCAGATCTAGGACAAGTGGGTATCGTCCTGGGTGTGAAACCCGATCTGGGTGATCTGCGCGGGTGAACGTGATCGACGTCTCTGACCAGCACAAATATTGGGGGGTGTCTGCTGTAGAAATTGAGTTGATGTCGCGCGTTGTAAGCTTCTGCTTCCGCTTGGACTCGTAGGCAGACGGCCCTCCGAAGATGTGGTTAAGCTTGGCTTGGGGATCTTGAAAATCGTCAGCCGGGCCCTGATCTGGCTTGTCTTTGTCCTTGTCGGCGCCAGATGATGAAGTCTGCTTGGAAGCAAACTTCTTAAGCATGAAGCAGTCTTTGGCCGCGTGCTTGCCCATGGGGTGGAAGGGGCAAGGCCCATTCATGACTTTCTGGTAGTCGTTGTTGCATTGGGGCCGTGACCAAGTTCGCTCCATGTTGGCCACCTCGTTATCCGACTTCTGCTTGCGGCAGCCGGTCTTGTTTTGAGATGGCTCGTCAGCTTTCGCCTTTTGTTCTTTCTGTCGGGACTCCTTCTTCTCGTCGAGGGCCTCTACGACCACTTCAGCCGAGTCGGCGTATTTGTTTGCCATGTCGAAGAGAGCTTGGACAGAGGATGGTGGTTTCCGAGTGAACTTCGCGATGAACAGGGCGTCCTTTACTCCCTTGTGGAAGGCGGCGATGACGGCCTCGTCTCTGATCATTGGAATCTTGTTGCGCTTCTCGGAGAATCTCTTGATAAAATCGTGTAGAGACTCATTCTTCTTTTGGTGTAGTTGATATAAATCATGCTCAGAAGACGGCCTCTCGTAGGTTCCCTGAAAGTTGGCAATGAACCGCTCCCTGAGTTCTCCCCAAGAACCGATCGACCGCCTCGGGAGCCCTATCAGCCACGTCCTCGCCGAGTCGGCCAATGTGACTGGGAGGTAGTTAGCCATGGCTTTGTGGTCACCCCTGGCAGCTCGTATTGCCAAGGTGTATACAGTGAGCCAAGACTCGGGGTTGGTTTTGCCGTCGTATTTCTCTATCCCCGTAGGCTTGAAGCCCGACGGCCAGTCGACGTCCTAGAGATCGTGGGTGAAAGCTGGAACACCTTCATCTTCATGAGGGCTCCGGCTCCGATCACGGCAGTTAAACTGCTCGTGGTGAAGGCCGAAACACTCGTTTTCGTCCTCCAGTCGGCGGCGCTCTTCCTCTTCACGTTGGTGGCGCCGGGCGTTGATGTCATATCAGAGGTCGCGTTGTAGGCGGACTCGGAGATCTTGGTTGGGCCGGCGATCGTACTGGTGATGTCGCCGATTATCGTTGTTGGTGTCGCCGAGTGTCGTTTGGCGCGATTCCTCGTGTGGTCGACTTGAGCCAGCTGCCCAACGCCGTGTTGATGTAGATAAGCCAGCTGTCGGAGAACCCGACCTGTTGGTTGGTATAATTGTGTTGCCCGACTGCTGTTGCTGCTGACAGGCGGCAGCTGTGATCATCGCCTTAATTTTGGCGATAGTCAGGGTGGCCTGGTGATCAGGCCCGAGTTAGAGCGTGTCCAACAAAGTGGCGGTGGCCACAACGTTCTATTGTGGCGTGACGAAGACATCGTGGTTGCCGACTTTTGTCTGGAGGATCTGTTGCTGAGCGGTTCGCCCAGCCTTACGTAACTCGGCGTTGCGAGCGTTGCGATCGGCTTCCTCCTGTTGTCGTAGTCGGCGTGCCTCCTCCTGCTGCTCCTCTTGTAGTCGCCGAACCTCCGGTGGTGGTGTTGAAGCCATGAAGATCTCGCGGGGCAGAAGGAGATTTGCCAGACTGGAGTCCGAACTAGTGTTCGAACCGTTATCTGACTTGGAGCTGGAATCTGAGTAATTCATCAGAGTAAGAATGACTTGGACCTCCCTAGATCCAATCTGAAACGGCGCTTGGCCATGTCCAAACTGAATCGTGGGAGATCGGATTTGCCGCGCAAGATGTAAATCTATGCCGCCGCCAAATCTGCACGGGAGATTGACGATCTCTCCCCCTCTTAGCCCAACCCAGGCTAGCTCAAGGCCTAGCGCGAGTCGGGTGCCGAAGGAGAGAGTGGTCCAAAGGCTCGGCGAAGGTGAAGATTGCTGCACCGGATTGATGATAATTGGCGCAGCGTCTTGTGGGCCGACTGGCTCAGAGTCGGCTGGTCCCTCGGCTGGTTGGATTGGATCTACTTCGGCCAAGGTGAGATTGCCGATCTGGTCGGCGATGAAGTCGAGGCTTCCAAAGGATATTGTGCCTCCAGGGAAGAATTTGCCGCCATCGACTCCAGAAGTGGAATCCATCGAGATTGCTGGTGTAGATCTCGCCGAAGCCCCTACCTGGTGCGCCAACTATCGATGTTTTACACAGGCAATATAACTATAGGGCTACTCGACAAGGAGAAACTCGGTGGACTGCAAAGGAACACAAGGAGATTTTATACTGGTTCAGGCCCTCAATGTGAGGTAATACCCTACGTCCAGTTGTGATGGTATTCCTTTGAGGATGTGTGTCAATCAATGATCTTCTGCCCTCATGGGGCGCCCTGCCTCCCCTTATATACTGGGGGACAGGGGTAGAAGATAGGAATCCCAGCCGGATACGGCCAAGGGATTTTCTTCTTAGAGATACATCTTACCCGGCTAAGACTGTATATTCCTTTCTGTACAAGGCAAAATCTACTGGGTGCTATTATATCTCTAATTACAAGTCTTGGCATATCCTCTATCCAAGTGGCCCATATGCTTGTGATGAGGTAGCCGGGGCCCATGGCCTCCACACCTTGCTGCTCTACGAAAGCTTTGGAACTCTCTACGCAGAATCCTGATTCTTTCAGAATGTCGGCGGCTAAAGGCAATAAACAAAAAGAGAAAAACAGTGCATAAGGATACATCAACAGTAAAATATTATATTTTTAATGGGTGGACCATGATTTTTAAAGAATTATGCAAGTTGAATCACCCCAAACGGAGTTAGGATGAATTAATTATGATTTTCCAAAGTTTACTACATATTTTAAGTGTTAAAGAAATTATTAAATGATTTATGATGTCAGCCCTATGGAGAAAGAGAGGTGAGTCGGCGGTTGACATGCGGGACCCACTGGCCAGAGAGAGAAAGGAGGTCGGTGCACCGTAGACCGGGTGCACCGAAGGTTTGGATGGCAAGGATTTAACTAGGGGTTAGATCGGACGGTAAAGATTAGATCAAGGTGATCCAACGACTAAGATTGAACCCGATCGGATCGAATCTCTCAGGGCTGACTCAGTGGCCGTGTCGGACAGAGAGGCCGAGGTGACGCTGATGTGGCCACCACGTGGGCAGACCACCGGCGGTGGCTTGGGAACCGATGGTTGACATCGAATGGCGGCACGACAGTACGCACGAGGTCACCAAGATAGAGGGGATTGCGGGATGCTCACCAAAGCAAGAACAGCGACGAATGCGATAGGAAGTGGTAGTGATGAGCTCCAAGCGTGGCAAGGCTAACGGGCTTCAGCAATGCGCGCCTGTGGTTCCGACGGTCCTCGGCGCGGTGCAGGGTGGCTGAAGTCTCCTTGCTCCTGCATTCCTAGAGCGACACCGATGCAACGCCGGCGAGCTGGAACGGTGGGAAGCAGCGGTTGGACTACGGCAGCCCGACAGCGAGGCTCTGATCTCATGGACGACGGTGAAAAAACGACATGCGAGGTGGCCTAGGGTTAGGGTTTGGCGGCGCAGTCTTGGGTTGAGATATAGCCCGGGGAGGGGCAATCTGCCCTAGATACGGCGGGATTGCGGCAGCTCAACCCTAAACAAGCGCACTAACCTATCCAGCTCGGGTTCCACATCGGGCATGAGGGATTCCCTGATTCTTGAGGGTTCGGTGATAGATCAAGGGGAATATTTCTCCTCAACCAATGAAGACAATCGCGGCCGAATCGACCGAATTTCACGAGATGCAATGTCTCGGAAGTCGGAGAGGAATAGGTCTCCGTCCTGAGCTCAGGGACGAAGCTGAACTGGTGGGCCCCACCTGTTAGTGAAGTGACCGCGAGGAAAAGCCACCCGACTGGGCAAGCCATGGGAAAGAGAGAAGGGCATAGCAGGCCGGTGGGAGAGGGAATAGAACAGGCCAAAAAATGGCCCCAACTGCCAGGACAAGGATTTTAAGGATTTTCCATTTAAAAAATTGCTAAATGCTCTTTTCATTTATTAAAATACTTCTCTTGCTCAATTAATTCCTAGAAAATCGAGGAGCTAAAGGATTAAGCAAAGTATTTTTAAAATTTATCTAGCCCACTTCGTTGAAAAAATTTCTCTGATTTTTTATTACTTCACTCCTTGGGTTTTTAAATAAATTGTAAAATTGCTTTTTACATAATTTAATTACTTACCGGAATTTTAGGATGTAACAAGGCCTGTGTCAAGTACACAACCAATGCGGGGCTTGTTGTAAGGGATAAACGTGAGATTACATTCAAAGATTGGAAGAAAGTTACCACTAGAAAAAAGGAAGTTATGCTAGATGAGCTAAAGGAGATCATGTTCCAGAAGGAACAGAGATAGAAGCGAAGAAATTTGCGCTACAGACTATGGGAAAGCTATTGCGGAACTGGAAATATGATCTTAACAAGTTTTATTTGAAGAAAGATAAAACCCCTTTTAAAGAGTATGGGAAGATAACACAGGCCCAGTGGGAAGAGTTCCTGTTGGTGAAACCTCAGCAGACTCTGAACAGAGCAAGAAGAAAAAATGTCCGAACTAGCAAGGAGAAAACATATCCCTATCATTTGGGCTCGACTGTTACCGCCCTAAGATCAAAATGGAAAAGGAGGAAGAAAAATTCATGAAAGGCAGCTAACCAGTACCTATGGATGGTCACGATGAATGAGCAAGAACTGTGTGCATGCAAGAACGCCATCATTTACACAGGAGGAGTCGTTTTTTTACAGACCTAAGCTACATTAGGTAGCCGACCAGATGAAGTCAATCGCCGAAAGGTAAAAGCTTGGGATATTCAAGCCGGACAGGGAGATTGACCAACTGTCATGCGCGTTGGGCAAACCTGAGCACTCAGGCTGCATTCGAGGGGTTTCCTCGAAACTTTCTTAGAAGGAAGACTTCAAAAAAGATGCTAATAGCTACAAGAAGCGCAGCCGTTACAAGGAAGAGATCGCATTGCACGTAAGGCAACAGTGTATGCAGAGATGAGCATATTCATGGCAGAGCACCACTAATTTATGGGTGGATCTTTCCAAGAAATGCCCCAAAGTGACCTTGGATTTGCGCCCGAACCGAGATATCCAGTCGATGATCCGAAGAAAGACACACCTTGCAGACTGATTTCGATCGGAGGCATAAGACAATAGAAGTTGCCACGGGAAGAGCAATGCCAGCCGCAGTTTCACTACATAGATATTCCGGAGACTATGCCAAAGGTAGAGGTGCAAAGGTCTATGAAGATCACCAAAGAAGACCGGTGGCGCCATATCCCGCTTTGCCTAGGCTTCCTTCGCCTCCACAGCCACCGTCACCTCCCCAGCAATAAGCAAATCAACCTGAGGCGCCTCAACCGGCGGTGGAGCCAGAAATTGCTGAGGCACATCTGCAGGAACAAGCAAATCAGCCTGAGGCACCTCCACAGTCTGAGGCGCCTCCAGAAATTGCTAAGGCGCATCCCTAGGAAGAAGAAGCCGCCTTTGTCCCGCTTAAGATTAGAGCCTATGAGCACAAATCAAAGGATTCCCATAAAGATGGTGCAGTTTTTTTTAAGGCAGGGATGGAGGACAAGGGAAAAGTAACGTCGATGAAGACCAACAAAAGAAAGAGGGCCTAAAATAAGTTTGTTCAAAGCATGGATTTTTTCCCATCGGATGATGTGCCAGAAAAATATGAACATAGCAAGCCATTCTAACCACTGTGGAAATTAGCTCAAGGACCTTGCAGTTAAAAATGTGCATGAATGGTACATACTGCAAGCATGTTTGTGATTAGAGAGATAACGTTGACGTGCTAGCAGATGTTTTCATGAGCTGCCATGCCAATTACGTAGATGTCAAGATATGACATACCCTCTACTGCCGGGATAAGCTCGGCGCAAATTTGATCACCGTGCGGTGCCTATAAGTATACAACCACTGCATTCTGCTTGTCCAGACTATCTATATGTTACCCACAACTTGATCTCATCATCCATTTTTTGCAGGATAAATTACGACATAGCGGAAAAGATGCATGTACCTATTGGCTTCCTACACCCATGTTGAATATGCGAGCCAAACCACACCTTCAAACTGGACAAGAAAAATATGTCTTCGGAGCTACAGGCCATGACTCCCGCTGAGAAGGATGCCTATAGAGCGGAAAGGCATAATATTAAAATTTTGGAGGTGGTCATTTACATAGGTCGAGCAATGTACTCAATGCAGGACAAAAGATGCATTTATACTCCATACAATTTTGCGTAAGTTTGATATCCTATCCATGCTTTCCTTCTATTTAATCATGATTCGACTAACAAAATATTTTACGGTATTTTGTGTAGATACCATTGGATTTGCTTTCTTCTCTATCCAAAGTATGGCCAAAGCTATGGTACTGGACCTCCTCTCGACAAAAAGCAAAATATCTATGGTGAATTCCTCGGAATTTTAGATTAGTAAGTGATATATAAAAATTTTAACTATGTAGTTCTCATTCACGAGCTATTGTTATATGTATGACTAACTCCCTCTATCTGCTCAGACAGCGCCTACAAGCTCTACTAGCGAGAGGGCGAAGAATGGTTGGAAAAAAAAGATGATTTGCTAGTCCGCAATAAGTGGCCAGTAATTAATGATGGACTTATATTTTTTATAAGTCTGCGTGCTAATCTATGTAACTAATTAATATTTTTATATATCTTACAAAGTGCCACAAGTAACCCAAGGAAAGCGTCCTATATGGATATTATATCTGTGAGTACCTTATGGTGAATGGGAGGTACTCCATGAACCCTACAGTTGTAAGTAGTAAATCATCAAACTGTATATATGTTTATTATAGTTGCTAGTTTTCAATTGCTAATAATTTCTTTTATCTAAATGTACTCGATACAGCTTCCTAGACTCTAGAAGTCCATAAGGACGTTCGATTACTGATCCATTGAGAATATATAGCGAGAGATGTGCCACTTCATCCACCACGAGTTCTGCTACAAGTTAGGGTGGTTTTTCCATAAAGAAAGGCATCGGAACTTGGACAAAAAATTCAAGTGTCTTGTTGTCTGGGTCAAGAAAATCATATAAATTGTACATGTAGGTCGAGTTGTAATATATTTCACAAACATCATCCAGTGCTATGTGTATATATATAAGTACTATGTAAATATATTAATTAAATAATAGCCTGTGTGAATTAATTGATATTGTATATATTATCAAATACGGCTTCGATCGATAAAGATAACCTTTTCTATTGATTGTCCAAACAAATTATCATCGATTCTATATATATACACATACGCGAACCCTAAAATAAATTCAAAATTGACAGGAAATACAATTCGAAATTTGGCGGCAAATCTTCACAAGTGGGCCACATTGCAAAATACCTACTGCGAAACTGTCTTCACTGGCAGGACAGGTTAATAGTGTTCTCCTGTGACCTTGTTTTTGCTGGCAACCGATGTTACGTGGCCACCAATGAAAACAGTTTTCTCTTGTGGGCTCGCTATACAGCGAGTCAGAGAAAATTGTATCTTGCTGGCAGAAGTTTGCCACCAGAAAAAAGTTCTATTTTCTCTAACCTATGGTCGCTGGTGGTTGGCCTGACTGTCACGGAAAACATGTTTTGGCCATCACAAATATGGCTTTTCATAGTAGTGTTAACCTAAAAAAAAGTAGATGGTTGATGGTTCAGATTAGAACAAATTCATCGGTGGAGTTGGAACCAATTCTAGGGGGATCTGAACCCCGATTGCGTAGCTGCCGGCCGTGGGGACGCCGCCGCCACTGCATGCCGAGCGGCCAGTAGCACCCGAGACTCACGCGCAAGCTATCCATCTCTCGACCTCCTTCGTGCAACAAACAGTTGAGGGATGCCAGATTCGATTGCAAAACCATCACTGGATCCAACAATCGACCAGGGATGTCGGATTTGTGGGCAGTCACCGTCGGCGCCCAATTCGAGCTCCGAGCCATCCATCGACCACCTCGAGAGCCTTGACCTGCCGTATGTGAAAATATTTTTTCTTTCGATGAGAGGAAAAACTCAGGACGGGAATCTCCTCCCTCGCACCTCCCAGTCTTCTTCTCGTGAGGATGAGGAATAAAAAAGATTACGTGAGGGGGCCTCGATAATCCTAGGAATTTCAGTCAAGCACTTAACTACTGAGCTACAGCCTAGGAATTTTATTTGGAGTACAGATAATCCTCTATTATCTGTATGATGTATGCCGCGGCGTGTATATGAGCCGTAGATGTGCATCGCAGGCGCATCCAGCGGCATCGGCGGTGATAATTTCGGCTAAACATTTGCCCCTCGGGTTGCGTCATCGCATTTCACACAGGGAAAAGGGGAGGTGGCCACAGCGCTCGGGAGCAGTTGGGAGGTGCCCCACGTGCGAGAGAATGGCGAGCGGCCGGCGCCGGCGATTGAGGGTTTGAGCAGCTGGGAGGTGATGCATGCGCAAGAGAGCGGCGAGGAGGCGGCGGCGGCAGCGGCAGCGATGATTTGAGGGTTTGAGAGAAGCAGCAAGGAGGCGTGGCGCGATTTACGACTGCATGTGCATGCGTGCCGGTACCACCAGATACCGAATCCTTCCTAATCGTTCGATCATCCATCATCAACGGCTCTTATTTCGTACCTCCCTAACCCTCAAGGATGCTAGTAAAATTGCTCTTTCCTATATGGCAGCATAGGAAATCCAGAATTTTTTCCTTTTTACTCCTGTCATTTCCTTTTCAACAGGAAGATGGATGAACCAATGGATCCACCCCACACTTAATCATGATTCAGTTTCTTTTACTGGTTGGGATGTGCTTTAGTTTTTTATATCCCGGATATTCTTAGTGGGACATTTTATAGGTGACTGTTTTTCTTTTTTGCGGATCCATTTTTTCACTCGGCTGATTCACTGGCCTTGCGTCCTTGCATCAACTTCTGGCAATTGGGCAAGGAAGACGTTGACTTTAATATCACCCATAGTGCTGGAGAAAGCAAATATGCTATAAAAATATATTCAATTTTAGATTTAATGAAACTAAATTATTGTTGTAAATGTTGGTATATTTTTCAATATATTTGATTAAACTTAAAATAGTTTGATTTTGACCAAAATCAAAACGACTTATAATTTAAAAAGGAATAAGAATTAAGGGGCTGTTCGAATTGACTCATTGTGCTAGCAAGAATTAAGGGGCTAGCTTATAAACCGCACGTAAAACAAGAAATGTTATTAGCGCATGATTAATTAAGTATTATCATTAAAAACTTAAAAAAAGATCTATTTAACTTTTTAAGATACTAGAACATTTTTATTAAAAAACATAAGCAAAAAGCATAATCGAATGCCATGTTAGACGTTGGGCGTACATGAATGGAAAGCAGATGCATGGAGACATCTGTTGGTAACCCTGCCAAAGACAGTTCTGAAATCAGGATTCCGAATAACCTCGCGAACAACCTAAGCAGATACAAAGTTCCTAATGATGTTACTACGTCAGATTCCATTCCATCAGGGTCACACCCCTCGTAGATTTCAACGCTGCCCGAATCCAATCAGGAACCTCATCTCCACCCACATGGAAAAGGATCTAGCTGATCGCTGCTGCAAAATTTAAATTTTAAAATTTAATTTTAAAGTTAATTTTAGGGTTTTTTATGGTATTTTATTTTCCAATATTTATTTTTAAACTGTAAATACACATATATAAAAATTTTATTTATAAATTATCTTTTTGTTGTTTATATGCTTTACGGCTTATCAGCTTTGAACCAAACGATCCTAGTGCAGACATATGGATGGATCATGGATGGACGGATGTGTGGCGATGCGACTCCGCCGGATTCCAATGCCGGCCGTCGCCATCCGGGCGGCCAATAATTCCCTGATCCCCGATTGGAAAGAACAATGGATGGCCGGCCGGCTTGCGTCGTTGTGGCGCCACCGCGCGGCGCGTCGCAAAAGCTGGCGATTCGCTCGTGGGTGATCGACCGAACCGACCGGCCGGCCCGCGGGCTCGATCTTTCTGGAACGTGAATCACTTGCTACAATTTTCCTTGCGTGGGCCCTGGCACGCGTACTGCGTACAGGATTTCTCCAAGAAAGTTGCATGGTTGTTTTCGGTTAGGACAGATATGACTTTTGAGGTTCATCTAGAACCAACTTAATTTCTTTTTTGTTTTCTCAGTTGCATGAAACATGTGAATGCACGCACACCATGACATACTCACATCATATGCACACTTCGTTTAATACACAATCAATAACGAAGGCAAGTTATAAACATGGAACCTATCCAATTCCTGCTTGAAGCTCTCGTTTACATCACACACTACACGAATGATTTTCATAGACTCCAGACATTTTTGTACTAGAGAAATAATTTTGATAGACCTAGATGTTCTTTCTCATAGACGGTTCAAATTAATTTAAGCCGCCTGTGCTGAAGGCTTAGGCCACCTCAGTCTCATGAGTTGTTATGGAATCAAATATCTACATGTGGTACCTACTAATTGAACCTCACTAATTCCTACTAGAAGCGCTCGTTTGCATCCTGGTGTGTTTCCGCATCATTTTTATTTTCTTGGGATTCCATGTCATATTTTATAAAGAATATTTTGCTACTCATGGTAACTACTCTCTTTATCTCAAAATATAGCTACTAAAAGGGAGTAGCTGATTGTCGGTTCAACCTGTCATAGAATAACTGTGCATATGTATTTTTAATGGAAATGTGCAAATTTATTTTTCTTTCTTGTGATTGAAATTGTGGACATGTATTTTTCAATTGAAATGTGTTAGATGGCATATGCACTTGTGCAGTATATTTATTTTTTATGGGAAAGTGCACATATGTCTTTCTCTATGGAAATGTGGATATTTTATTAAAAGTGCATTGCGATTTTTTTGTGTAAGTGCTTTTCGTATGGAAAAGTGCACGTATGCATTTTTTTTCTAATGAAACTGTGTAAATTTTTATGGAAATGTTCAATTGTGCAATGAAAATGTGCAGTTGTGTGTTCAACTGTGCAACGAAAATATTTACTTATGTAATGGAAATATGAACGTATACAGAGGTACCATGTGTAGATGTATATTTGAAAATTAGCAACGTTCAGCTGTGTATCTGATCATCTGATCGTATACATATTCCAACAAGGAAGAAGGATTTTCAATACAGGATATAAAAACATATCTGTCTATAGCACCCATGCTAAGTACAGACGGTTTGGTGCTTTAGTCATTTATTTCTAGATGCTTTGTCATTCTCTTTTTTTCATTCTAGTTGTTGTTATGTGAGGAATAGAGTTCTTTATGACATGATAAAAAATTCCCCCCTTTTCAATCTTTTTTTAAGTATAGGAAAGAAAAAGAAATAAAAGATGGATTGGGTTGGTCCTTGAAAATTTTAGTAAATGTTATTTTTGAAAACACAAATTCAATTAAAAGCAATATCCAAGCTATGTCAGGCCTCAGAAATCAGAGCATGGAAAAAGGCTGGGTTGGCTACATAAATGAAATAGATTTTAAAGCAAAATCCTTGCTAATTCGATAAGGATTGTATTCTTTAATTATTTCTTTATTTTTTATTACTTAATTGAAAATTTTCAAAAAAAATATTCTAATGGATTTTTATTGAAAATATGTAATTTTTGTGTACAAAAAGTACAAATATATTTTTTAAAAAATTGCAAATGTATTTTGTTCGATAGAAATGTGCACATATATTTTTATTAAAAAAGTGAAAATATATTTTTAGTATAATTATCCAATATAAATTTTATGAAATGTAATTGTGCAAAATATAAATTTTTATGTAATTGGGCAATATAAATGTGCATACATATTTAATGTCTAGTAGTACGCATAGGAGAGTACCAATTCAAAATTTGAACCTGGAATCTTTGTGGGCCCGGCTCTGCCAGACCCGGCATGCGTTAGGTGTATGCTTTAGTTTAATAACGAAATACACCGAGTATACAAAGGTTAGTTTATGTACAGCACGAATCTTAAAACACAATCAACGGGTGAGGGTTTGTAGTCGGTTTCCAGATAACCTGGTACTTATCTTTTTTCTCTTGAACCTCCTCCTGCCCTACGGGCAGTTAGCAAATATCAACTGAACCCGATGGAGTCTGGTTCCCTGCCGTGTCGAGAGCAGGATACCCGTGAGGAAATCAGAGGTAAAAACACGGTACACAAAATTTTCTACAGGCTTCTTACTAATGCTGACGTCAAAAAAATTTCTACAAGCATTCTACTACTGCTGACGTGGCACGGTGTGATCATTGAATCATGATTTTCCATAACTATCAAACGGTTGATATCTTTGTTTGTAAAAATTATTTTGGATCATCCAATCGTTTGGGTAGTGTCGGATCACCGGAAGCACGACCTGGAGAGACATGTGGATCCAGCTTTAAAGTCAATTTCCATTGAGCTGCTCGGAGTTTGCCAGGCATCCTCTAAGCTGAAAAAAGGAATCCTCTGGCTAGACGTCTAGGAACTGTGTCGTGGCATGATTCTGAACTCGGTCGATGGCTTCGGGTTGCCCGGAGACCACCATGTGTATCCTGGCTAGCCAGATCAAATGGAGCAGGCAAGTCACTTCTTCTCGGGCACCACTAAGTGGCAGTGCCTAAGAGAAGATCGAACCCTGCACTCTAAGAGTCCAATGAAGAGCACCTCGAGCCGCCCTAGGGTGGCCAGATGGTGTCCTCGCACATTGGAGACAGGTGGATAGGTATTCAATCAGATACCACGTTATTCTCGAAGTGATGCGCAGGCTGCAGAGCCCATCTATCGTATTTATTAAAGATTCTTGCAGGTTCTCTCAGCATTAATGCTGGGAGATACGACGTATCCTAGGCTATCTCTCTCTAGCGGCGTATACCAGACGTTCATGAGAGAGAATGAAGACCGAAGGTAGGCCCGACTAGAGTCCCACAAGGCGTTTGCTGCTATAGTATTTCTAGCTTTAAGTTCAAGGAGTTAGCTCAGACTTACAATTATATACAATAACCTTGTCTCTTCTCGAGCGGTTAGCAGTGAGAGTCGTAGGGTATAAAAACCATCTTAGACCCTATAGTAGGGTTAAACTCTTCAGATTGGTAAGAACTCTAGGCTTTCTAGGTTAGTTTGCAAGCCCTTAAGAACCTGTAAGTGCTTCTTTGATAGTAACTAGGCATAAAAGTAAGGTTATTATCCTTCAGAAGGCTCAAACCTGTATACGTGACAGTGTCTCCTCAGCTCCCTGGCACATCCAGACATGCTGCGTACATCCTAACCCCCTGGCCAAACTCAGAACCGTGATCCTCATCGCTCGTCGGTGCACAGACGCTGACACTATCTATACTAATTGAGCAGTGGGAAATCATTTCATCATTATCGTTGATAGTTAAGGATATGGGCCATTTAAAGTCCATCAACTTGCGTCCAATTAAAGCACGTCTACATATACTCTTCTAAAGCCCATCGTCACAGAGCAAATTAGGATGACACATTATTATAGAGAGAATAGATAGGAAATGTGAGCGAAAAGAGATGGGACTTCGACAAGAGAATTGCAAAATGAGCGCCGCAGCTAAGAATTTGAAGCCCCCACGCAAAAAGCAAAATGAGGTCCGTACTAAAGATTTAAACACCAATACATTCAGTTCTGTTCATGTTCAACACTAAAAGGTCAGCAAACAGAAAAATTGCTGGTGCTCATACCTTATTCTTTTTCGCTGGACCGGTGGAAGAAGATGGGTGAAGTTTTGTTATGCAGACAGAGGAGGGGGTGGGGGGGCAACCAAACAACTGAACAATATTTTACAACAACAGAGCTATTTGAGCAGCACTGATATAAAACGCCGCAATACCGGAAGATTAAGTTACTGCTACCACTAGAGAATCAAACTACTGATACATTAGGTTAACAAGCTCGAAGATCTCCTGACGTGGATATACCAAGTTTTTAGATATTTTTCTATGTATGCAAATCAAAAATTAAGGCAAATTTGTTTCTCTCTAGATCGATATATGGAATACGTGAGAATTTGATGCTACATAATATTTATTACTACATTGTTTTTAGAATTGAGAGAAGTGAATAATTAGCACACACAAACATATAGGCCAAACTGGAGGTGAGGGAGGTAGCGGCATGTATGGAAAAAATCGGTTGTTGTTCTGTTCATAAAGTTCATGGTGAATTCTGGTTTGAAGCGAAGACTTTCAGTATACATGGTTTACACACATGGAAAGCTTATCAAGTGTACTTTTCAACGGGATAAACGGCACATGATTTAGAGTTTTTTACACCGAGTTATGTTTATTTGAAGACTCGCTTCACGGGTAGACTGGGTGACGCACGGGCAACATTATTAATGACAAACGTGGGCTTTGCACGACTTGTTTGAACAGGGTTCTACTATTAAAAGGCCTATCTAGGGTTTATAAGGACTCTATCTACAAGTTTCTCACAGATTAAGTCTTCCAAAATAAGGAGTTTGAAGATAAGAAGGAAAAGACCCAAATCGGATTTGGTTTGGCTGTCAGAGCAGTCCATACTCGGAATCAGGCGAGTCTCGAGTGGGGACGCAGGCTACAGCGAACCCTAGCGAGGCTGAGCGTGAAATTTGGGTGCGGAAACTAGAAGATGAAACGATTGGTAAATTGGAGAAGAAGGGGGAATCTTTTCTCTCTCCCTGCTTTATAAAGCCTATGCTGATAAGTAGGCTTGGGTCAACTAATTCAGTACTGGGTCACAAGACATGAGTTTCTAAATGGCATGCTCTATTGAGCCGACTGTTGGCTGTGTTAAATCATAGTACAGATGTTATTAACAAAAACCAATTAAATAATCAGATATGTTTCATGAAAGCCTAATTGCTGAACACATGTGTTTAGATATCTGAATTATTTCCTAGGTATTGAGGATATATCCTTATAAGGATCGATAGGTGGTCTCCATTAAAATTGGGGATGCAGGTATCTCTCAACTACACCTGACCACATATTGGATTTAAATCCAAGATGTGGCACTCGGCTTACATGCTTAGTCAAAAATTGCTCTGAGCAAAAATTCTTCCAGCTGACATGATGCTGAAGAGTCTAATTTTGGTGTAATATACTACTCGGGAAAGACTAAAAGGTTAAAGATCTTGATTTTATGTTTAATTGTTTCACAATTAAGCACAAAGTTGGGGGCTACACCTAATAGGTGCGTATATTCGGTGTACACTATTCATATCTTTCCGTAAAACCCTTCATAGCCTCGTTGCTAGCCGATATGAAGCAGGACTTAAAGAAGAAGCACTCGGACAACGAGTACTCGAGAGCAATGCACTCGGGGAGCATTCCCCAAGGAGAATGAGCAATCGGCATCAGCTGTGACTTAACTATGAAGGTTTCAGGGGCTGCTGTGGAGGCCATAGGCCTCGGATACCACATAAGAAGCATTAGGGCCACTCGGACAGAGGATGGGCCTAACCTTGTAATTAGGGATACAATAGGACTTAGCATACATTACCTTGTATGACAAGGAAAGGATATAGTCTTAGTCAGACACGTTGTATTCCTAGAAGGAAATCCCTTGGTTGGAGTCCGACTGGGATTCCTACCCTGTAACCTTGTCCCCCAGTATATAAAGTGAGGCAGGGTGCCTCCTAAGGGCAGAGAATCACCAAAACGAATACAATCTCACCAGAGAAACCTCAAAGGCAATACACAGCAGCTGGAAATAGGGTATTACCTCACCTCGAGGGCCTGAACCAGGATAAATTATTTCATGTTCCTTTGCAATCCATCAAGTTTAGGTCTCACGAGTAGCCCCATATTCTTATTGCCAGTGTAAAACATCGATAGTTGGCACGCCAGGTAGGGGATCGACGAGATCATCTTCAACAAGCCTAATGGATCCAATCACTGGAGTCATCGGCGTCAAGTTCTTTCCCAGGCAAACAATCATCTTCGGGAGCCTCGACTTCGTCGTTGATGAATTCAGTAACCTTACCCTGTCCGACTCGGATCCGATCTGATCGGCCAGGGACCAAGTCGACTCCGCGCCAGTTGGCCTATGTAACACTGTAGCGATCTTCGGCGACATGCTGCGGCGATCTCCACATGCTCGAGTCTAGGGACAACTCTTTCTTTTGGTGTTCGACTCGGACTCGGTTTTGGGCCGGCCGAGATCGGGCTAAGAGATGAGGAGATCGTCAATCTCCCATTCGGACTCGGCAATGCCGCAGATAACTTCAATCAGCATCTGCCGCGGCAAACCCGATTCCCTGGAGTTCAACTCGGATACGGCTCAGAGCCGCTTGAGATTGGACCTAGGGAGATTGGGGTCGTTATTACTCCCCTCAACCATTTCGACTTCGACTCTCAGTCGGGCAGCAGTACGGCGAGTTTCTCTCCACCACGCGTAGTCTTCATGACATCCAAGTGTTCCACTCCCACTCAGGAGGCACGCCAACTACGCGGTCAGCAAGAAGAGGAGGCCCGCTGATTACGCAAACAATAGGAGGAAGATGCAAGACGCCTGCAGGCCGAGCACGATGTTCGCAACGACAATCTACTCAAGGCTAGGTGGACTGCTTAACAGCAAATCCTCCAAACCCAAGTCGGCGACCATGACATTTTCGTAACTCCTCAACAGAATATTGTGGCCACTGAAACTCTACTGGATACACTGCAGTTTGGGCCTGATCACCAGGCCACCCCGATGATAGCAAGGATAAAAGCCATGATCACTGCTGCTGTATGTCAGCAGCGTCAATAGTCGGGTGACACTATCATACCGACTAACAGGTCGGCTTCTCCAACGGCGATCTCATCTGCCTCGCCGAGCGGCTGGCTCTACCCAGCCGCACACGGATTCACACCACATGTCACTCGGCAACCACAATAATGACCGACGGCGCCGAAATCAAGATGATCGTCAGGACAACCAGGATGTCCGAGGCCGACCACGACGAGATCTCCGGCAAGACATCAACTCACGACGCTGCGAATGTGAGGAAGATGAGCGTTGCCAATTAGAAGATGAGAATGAGCGCTTCGGCCTTCACCATGAGCGACTGGCCATCAGGTGTCGATGTTTTGTATCGGTAATAAATATATGGTGCTACTCATGAGACCTAAACTTGATGGACTGCAAAGACACACGAACAATTTATACTAGTTCAGACCCTCGAGATGAGGTAATACCCTACGTCCAGTTGTGGTGTATTACCTTTGAGGTTTCTCTGGTGAGATTTCGATATGCCCTTAGGGGGCGCCCTGCCTCCCCTTATATACCGAGGGACAGGGTTACAGAATAGGAATCCCAATCAGACTCCGACCAAGGGATTTTCTTCTAGGAATACAACGTTCCCGACTAGGACTGTATCCTTTCATTGTCATACAAGGTTATGTATGCCGAGTCCTATTGTATTTCTAATTACAAGGATAGGCCCATCTTCGGTCCGAGTGGCCCATATGCTTCTCATGAGGTACTGATGCGGCTGGGTGCCCGATCTTCCGATAGGTTCGATTTGGCGATGTGAAGACATTCACGTTTTGAGGCTTCTGATCAGCGATCGTCACCTTGCAACCGCTACACCCACACGTCTAGTTGTTATCAACCACGCTCTCACGTAGTCGACCTCACCACGAAGGTTTTATCCCTGCAAGCAATCGAAGAAACTCACAAGAACAAGGAAGAACACAGTCTGAATTGCAGATAAATGTTTAGCACACGAAGTTGGGGTTCTACAAACCGATCTAGACGGTGAAACTGCAATGGCAGAATAATCTAAGCAAAACCCACCTCTAAATGGCGGCAGCTACTGAATATATATGAGTTAGGACGTCCTAGGATTAGGAATTTCTCTGTGAGGGGCGCACTCCTCATGGGTTTAGCCCACGACACAAATACAAGGCCCAAGGTCCAAAACAGACTCGGACTGGAAGAGGTACGCGTCTTGTTTCGACGATTTCAGACAGCTTAGGAGGAATTTTGACGTGGAACCAAAACCATCTGAAAGTAGACTCCACAAGCCTTCCAACAAGTACTCATGGGCCCCGAGAGTTGTCGATGTTTTACACTGGCAATATAACTATAGGGCTACTCGGCAAGGGGAAACTCGGTGGACTGCAAAGGAACACAAGGAGATTTTATACTGGTTCAGGCCCTCGATGTGAGGTAATACCCTACATCCAGTTGTGGTGGTATTCCTTTGAGGATGTGTGTCGAGCAATGATCTTCTCGCCCTCAGGGGGCGCTCTGCCTCCCCTTATATACTAGGGGACAGGGGTACAAGGTAGGAGTCCCAGCCGGATATGGCCAAGGAATCTCCTCTTAGAGATACAATTTACCTGACTAGGACTGTATATTCCTTATTGTACAAGGCAAAGTCTGCCGAGTGCTACTATATCTCTATTTACAAGACTCGGCCCATCCTCTATCCGAGTGGCCCATATGCTTGTGATGAGGTACCCGGGGCCCATGGCCTCCACAGTAGCCCCTGAGACCTTGATAGTTGAGTCACAGCTGATGCCTAGTGCTCATCCTCTACGGTGAAGATTGCCCGAGTGCATTGCTCCCAAGTACTCTTTGTTCGAGTGCGCCTTCTTCCCGAGCCCTACTTCATGTCAACTGGCAACGAGGCTATGAAGGGCTTCATGTTGGTGTATGAATAGTGTGCACCGAATAGGCGCACCTATTAGGTGTAGCCCCCAACTTTGTGCTTAATTGTGAAGACAATTAAACATAAAGTCAAAGATCTTTAACCTTGCAGTCTTTCCCGAGTAGATTACTACTGGTATATGAGACTCTTCGGTATCATGTCAACCGGAATATGATTTATAGTCTTGCCGAGTAGCATGCCACTTGTATATGGGACTCTTCAGCTTCATGTCAGTTGGAATAGGGGGTTTATAGTCTTTCCCGGATAGCGTCCCACTGGGGAATTAGACTCCTCAGCGTCATGTCAGCTAGAAAAAATATTTACAGTCACTCCCGAGTAGTACACTACTCAGAAGTTAGACTCTTCAGCATCATGTCGGCTGGAATAATGTTGCTCATGACAAATACTGGCCAAGCATGTAGGCCGAGTACCACTTTATGAAAATAAATCCATTGCGTGGTCAGGTGTACTCAAGAAAGATACCTGCATCCCCAATTTTAATGAAGATCAGCTTGTGATCCTTATAAGGATATATCCTCGATACTTGGTGGATAAGACAGATACCCTAACACATGTGTTTAGCAATTAGGCTTTCATGAAGCATATCTGTTTACCTCATCGGTTCCTGTTGGTAACACCAGCGCCGCGATTTTAACTCGGCCTGCGAGCGGCCCATAACGAGCATGCTACTGTAGAAACTCATATCTTCGGTGGCCTAGCTTCAACTGTGTAGGCCCAAGCCCATTTAGTCGGCATAGGCTCTATAAAGGCTGAGGGAGAGAGAAAAGATTCCTCCATCTTCCCCACGCGGCCAATCGTTTCGTCTTCCCAGCTCCGCGCCGAAATTTTGCTTCTTGCTCCGCTAGGGTTCGCCATTGCTTGCTACTCCCTGCCAAAGTTCGAGCGATTCCGCATCCATTTGTCCACTCCAAGCCCCCGACTATATTTCCCCCAAATTTCTTGTCCCCCCAGCCATTCCGAAGGTGCCAAATTCTGCCGGGGCGTCGGATGAAGGGTGGCCGATCTCGGATTGCAGCCGGTCGAAGCTGGAGAAGCTGGAGAAGTCGCTGCAGCTGCAAAGCCGTGATATCATCCGCTGGCGCCCGGCTGAGGGTGAGTCGGTTCCAAATCCCCAATCCGGCGAAACTGTCGTTTTTGTTTCATTCCTTGACCAGGGTTTGTTTCTTCCGTCCTCCGCATTCCTCCGCCGTCTTCTTAGTTTCTACGGATTGGAGTTGGTGAATCTGAATCCCAACTCAATCCTACAAATTTCTATCTTTGTGACTTTTTGTGAGTGCTATCTGGGTGTAGAGCCCCATTTTAATTTCTTTAGGCACTTGTTCCACATTAAGCCCCAACCCTCTAAGAATAGGATCCAGGTGATTGGAGGGGCTGGTATTCAGTTGAGGAGTGAGATGAAGAAAATATATATCGATCTTCCTTTGAAATCCTCTCTGAAAGGTTGGCATAAGGAGTGGTTCTACTGTTCTGATCTGGAACCCTCCTTGCCTCCATTCACCGGAAAGCCCCCGGCGGTCTTGCCTAGTTGGTCGTTGGATCCAACCGTCAAAGAGATGGGCCAAGTACATCAGTTGTTGGCGAGGTTGGACAAATTCAAGTTGGCTGGCCTAACCAGCCCCTGGATCGCTAAGCGCTTCCTGACTCGGTGCATCCAGCCATTGAAGCTGAGAAGCACGTTCTGTTGGGATTACCAGGGGAAGAATGACCCTGACCGAGAGAGCAAAGAAGTGGCTGACGAGCAAAAAGTGACCGAAACATTGTTTGGTTATTTCTCCAATGGGGTGATTGAGATCGAGGACAAAGAGCGCTGCATCGCGGCTTATAACCAAAAACGGCCTCGTCCTGAGGTAACATCTGTTTTTCTTCTGTGATGAATGCTTGTAGACATGTATCCATGATTGCCTTGCATAGTATGACGTGTACTATTGAGTCACTTGCAGTGGTGTGAGGAGTTTGATGATGACTCCCGTCCTTTGTCGGCCACAAAGTTGAAGAAAAGGCCGAGAAGTCCTCCTGCTGCCCAGCTCGACTCCGAGAGAGCTGGGAAGAAGCCCATTGTAGATCGGGGCAAGGGGAAGGTTGTGAAGCCGAGTGCCGCAACCGGGAGTTTAAGGATAAGGGACCCCGCCGGCACAGCACCCAGGCCATCGAGTCCCAGACCGGGACCAGCGCGGTTGAGCTCAGCAACATCGAGCCCAACCCAAGCACGGCCGAATACAAGGTCGACCCTAGCACCGCCGAGCACCCAAGCGCCCCAGCTGACCACACCATGAACGGGGCCGACCAGGACAGAGGTGCCGCCGCCGACCGCCGCGCCCTCAGGCCCAACAGCCAGCGGCCCTCCAGTGCCGCCCTCTGGATCTCCCGGACAAAAGCTCAAGTTCTCCAAGAGGTAGGCCATTCTAGGTCTTCTGAAAATCATGTTCAGCATTGTTGCGCCTTGATGCTTGACTTGTTATGTAGGAAGCGGGTCGACATAAATCTTAAGGAAGTCATGCCGACTGCCCCTGCTGTCGACCCTGTTCCAGCCGGTCCGGAGCCAATGAGTACACCTGCTGAGCCGGCGGCAGGCCCAGTCGTAGAGGCTGAGACCGTCCCGACTACAGGGTCGCCGACGCCGGCCGACCAAGGGGTGGTTATCGAAGCCGCCGCCCCAACCCCTGAGCCAGCGCCCATCACCGAAGTCACCGCTGCAGCTCCTGAGCCAGCGCTTAGTGTCGAAGGCGCCGCTACAGCACTTGAGCCAGCCCCCGAGGCCACAGAGGCCGCCGAGCTAGGGGCCAGGAGTTCGTCTCCTTCCTGGTCGTGGTCGTCGTTGTCATCGTCGTCTCTTCCTTCAGACAGACCTGACCTCCCCAGGATCGAGGCCCCTCCGCGCAGATTCCCGAGGACGTTCCAGTGGACGGCGCCTGACGGAACTGCACAGACCTATAAGGTCGATGAGGTGGCAGCGGAAAGGGAACATGAAGCCCTGCTTCGTGCCACACTCGCCGCGTCTGAGGGGATTCAGGTATGGTTTCCATTGTACCGGAGTTTTGGTAGTATTTCTTGATGCTAGATTCTGCTTTGACTTATTAATCTTTGAGCAAAAAATTGTTGATCGCTCGGAGAAAATGCATGAGGTGCTGAACCGAATCGCCCCCCAACTCCAAGAATTGGACCAACTCCGATCCTTGAAAACTGAAGTGGAAGGGCGCAGCCAGGAGAGGGAATCTTGGCTGAGGGAGAGCATCACCAATCTTAGGAGCGAAAATTGGGATCAAGCCAAGACGATAAGAGGTGAGCCTCTAGAACCCTTCTTCCTGACCAAATCCTTGATATATCTCTCCAGCTGTGTTATTTCCCGACTGCCCGGTTGCGTCTTGACTGCATCGTCGAGTTCTTGACTAATCTATCATGCAGCCCTCCAAGCCGAGTTAAAGACCCGAACAGAGGGAGGAGAGCAGCTGAAGGAGGCCGAGAGAGCCAGGGCCAAGCTTGAAAAAGATAAGGCCGCCCTGACAGAGGCCAAAACCGAGCTTGAGCAAGAGAAGGTTGAGTTGAAAGAGGCCAATACCAGGCTCGAGAAAGAGAAAATTGAATTGGAGAAGGACATAGCCAAGTGGGAGACCGACTACAAAAGTGAGTCTCCGCCCTAACAATAACCTTAGCCAATCCATTAATTACTCCATATGCGGCTTTGCCTAACAAGTTTACTTGTCGGTGAACCCAGGTAGCTGCGAGAGCCAATTCCCAAATCCAGTTCTAGGCTTTTGCGGAGGAGATCAGGGTAGTTAAGGAGTCACGGGAAACCCTTGGCGAGTCTGTGAAAGGGCTCCTTGACCTGATAGATCCTCGTCCTGTGGGAACCAGCTCTAGCACAATCTTCCAACTGGAGGAGCGCCTTAAAGACGCACCAAGTGCCCTGAAGAGGTACTCAGATGAGCATGTTATTGTCGGCGTGTGATGAGGACATCACTAGCTCGGATACGACCCTAGCTACCTTATGTATTCATCAACCAAATATGCATGCTTTCTACGTAAGATTTACATGTTATATATTTGAACAGCTGTTACTATACCATGAGTTTTGTGTGTTCTTGTTTGCAGAGATACTTGCTTGGGTGAAGGGAAAGAGACCGAGCGCAAGGAACGCATGGATGATCAAAGAAGTTGATTGAGGACCAAACCAAGACCTTACTCAAGTCTACTCCTACATCACCACGTCACTTTTTGGTCCATAGAAGGCAAGAGATGAAGTTCTGCACGTTTTGGATTCAGATTCGGGCCTCCTAACAGCATCAACTTCAAACGGACCTAGCTGCTGATCCAGAAGGACTCTCGGGGTCCATGAGTACTTGTTGGAAAGCTTATGGAGTCTAATTTCAGATGGTTTTGGTCCCACATCAAAATTCCTCCTAAGCTGTCCGAAATCATTGAAACAAGACACGTACCTCTTCCAGTCTGAGTCTATTTTGGGCCTTGGGCCTTGTCATTGTGTCGTGGGCTAAGCCTAAGGGGTGTGCGCCCTAGGGATAACCCTAGGACGTCCCAACTCCTATATATACAGTAGCCATCGTTGTTTAAAGGTGGGTTTTGCTTAGATTATTCTGCCATTGCAGTTTCGCCGTCTGGATCGGTTTGTAGAACCCCAACTTCATGTGCTAAACATTTATCTGCAATTCAGATTGCGTTCTTCCTTGTTCTTGTGAGTTTCTTCAATTGCTTGCAGAGATAAAACCTTCATGGTGAGGTCGACTATGTGAGAGTGTGGTTGATAACAACTAGACATGTGGGTGTAGCGGTTGCGAGGTGACGATCGTTGATTGGAAGCCTCAAAACGTGAATGTCTTCATGTCGCCAAATCGAACCTGTCGGAAGATCGGGCACCCAGCCACATCAAGTGGTATCAGAGTACAGGTTGCCCGGTAGGTATTATCTATTCCCATCTATCCATCTTTGTTTCTTTTACCTAGAGTTCAGAAAACCCAAAAATTTATTACTACCGTGTTCTTCGTAGTGTTAGGTTTATCCTTTGTCCAAACCCCTTTGTGCCTTTGCAAAATTTATTTCAGTTTCGCTTTGTTGAGTCTGTGTCCTAGATCAAGTTAGTGGTCGCTGGTTTAGAGTTGTGTTCGTGGTTCTAGTTCTAGCTGTTGCGTTGCACGAGAGCCTGTCTTCAGAGATCGAGTTCTACTCGGTTTCGGATTGCAAGCCACCTTGAGCTTTTAACCCACTTGCGCAAGCCTTTTTAGATAGGTCGCAAACCGCCTTGTGTCAATCACCCTGCACCGCTAGCCTCCTTGTCAGTCTGCTTGATCTATTGGCACTTATACTCTAGCCGGAGCAACAGGGTTGAGCCGCGAAGTCCTAGTTCATGCTACTTGTCTTAAAACAGCCATAACTTTGGCATACGGACTTGAAATTGGGCAAACTTTATATCTACGGACATCTATAGAAAATTTTACATCCACTCCTCCCTCACTTTGTTGGGTTCAGCCAATCTAAAATCGTGAAATTTGGCCTACAAGACTGAGTTTTCAAGCTCCGAAGTTTCTGCACACTTTTCAGAGCGCCTCTGCATGTTTTCCAGGGTCACTTCGTGCATTATATCAAGCTGCCAATTTTTGTGGTTGCTTCTTGTGTACTAGGTGTAGTCCTAGAAGAGAAAAAAAGAAAAAAAATAAAAAAAAGAGAAGAAAAGAAAGAGAGAAAAAAGAAAAAAAGAAAAGGATAGAGAGCTGTTTTCAGTAAGCAGTCTTGCAGAGCTGATCTTTCAAGATTTTCGAGAGACTTGGTGAGAGAGAGTTGTCCTAAGTCCTTTGTTTCTTACTCTCGCTTGTTAGGCTAGTTCTAGGAATGTGTCTCGGCCAGTGACTGCTACAAGTATTTGGAACACTTATTCGGCTTTGCTATTCTGTTATTAATTTTTGCTAATCCTTGCTACCATACTTTTGAGCCTCCCGAGATCCACAAACTTCTTATCAGTACAGATTTGATCCGAGTAATCGCAACACTCACCGTTGTCAACGTCCTACCTCTCCGGTCGTACCACCTGCTTCAATCATGGTAGGAATGTGATGACATAGCATGAACTCTATACAACAAGACCTTCAGGCGATAGCTAAGAGCACGAAAGATCACACCAAGGACGAAAAGGAGATGAAGAATTTAGATGAGAGCTCTACCATAGCTGCCACATCACCTTCGACAGGTGAAGATAAGACTGTGTCATCTCCCCCTTCGTATAATAGAGTTGGTGCTGAAGCATACATGAGTTGGGAAGTTGCGATTGATAAAATTTTTTCTCATCGTCATATGTGTGATAAACGAAAGATTAAGAACACTGCTAGTGTCTTGACTTCTCATGCTTTAATATGGTGGCAATATTTAATAACATCTTCACCTGATAGATTGCCTCAAACTTGGAACAATATGAAAATGCTTATACGAGAGAAATTTGTTTCTCCATCTCAGAATTTTGCTTACAAAAATAAAGTGTGTCATTTAGAGAAGCAACCCCTTGTTGTCCTTTCTTCTATGACTAACCTTTTGCAGGATAATGAGAGTACTTTGGTACAACGAGTGCTAAGTTCTCAAATGGAGAAAGCGGAGCAAAATCAATTCCATAATTTGTTCCAATCAAGGTTTTTAGTTATGAATCGAGCATGCCGTATTATCATTGATAGCGAGAGCTGTAGCAACTTGGCAAGTTCAGATATGGTCGAGAAGCTTGTATTGCCGACACAACCGCATCCTCGGCCATATTACATCCAGTGGTTCAATTCTTGCGGTAAGTTGAAGGTAAGTAAAATTGTGAAAGTGGAGTTTTCAGTAGGCAATTATCATGATAGTGCCATATTCGATGTTGTTCCAATGCAAGCATGTTCTCTACTTTTAGGTAGACCTTGGGAATATGATAGAGATGTTATGCATTGTGGTACAACCAACACGTACACTTTCACACATAATGGCAAGAAATTTAAGTTGCTACCTATGTCCCCTGCTGAAATTTTGAAAGATGATTTTGAGAGGAAAAAGATTAAAAACCATGAGGTTTTGAGAAATAAATGTAATAATACTAATGTTTTGATGCCTTCACCTAAACCTGAGTTATTGCAAAATGAACATATTGCATTGGGCATTGATATTTTGCAGGTATCTGAGAAGAGCCAAGGTAATAAGGAAAAGAAGAGAGACATAGAGAAAGAAGATCCACCTGTTGTTCCATGCATGTTTCAAGATGTTTTAATTAAGAGTGCACCTACAGTTTTTGAAAATGAGAACAAAGGTAACAGAAATGGTGCTATATTCACTCAAGGTATGGACAATTCTGATGTGCTATATATGTCCATTAATCATGTTAGTTTAGAGCAATCACCAGTGAAATTGTGCGTTAAATTACCTTTGTCACATGATAATTTGGTTCCTATTTCTTGTGATAAAGAAGAGTTGTGCAATGCTTCACTTATATCCATGCCACAACTAGTGAATGAACATGTTAGTAATGTTGTTAAACCACCATGTGTTGATTTTAGACATGTTGTTCACATTGCTAGTGAGAATGAAGAGCTTAGATTGCTATCTTCTTTAAATACTTGGGGCTATATTCAATTTGATGATCTTTGTCCACTCAACTGTTTAGAGAAGAAATTATTTGCTAGATCTGATTTGCCATGTCCTTCTAATGTGATTTTTCATGTTATTGACAATTATGATAATAAAGGAGAATATAATGTGCATAGAGTATACATTTGTTCAAATTTTAATATACCTCCCTTTCATAATGACATGTCTTATCTAGAGGACCGCATGAGTATAAATAATTCTCTATCTAATTCCTCTAGTTGTTTAATTGAGTTGCAGGTTGGTTTGCAAGAAGGAGAGTATTGTGAGCTGCACGACACTACAAAGTGTTCTCCGTGCTTAAAAATTTCAGAATCCAACCATATGCACAACACTACCTCACCCTATGTTATGAAAGGTAAATATATGTTCATCAGGCTTAATGACAAGGTGAAACCGCGAACGGTTTCCAATCAAGAAGGAGAGGATGATGAGGACATCACTAGCTCAGATATGACCCTAGCTACCTTATGTTTTTATCAACCAAAGGTGCATGCTTTCTACGTAAGATTTACGCATTATATATTTGAACAGCCGTTAGTGCACCGTGAGTTTTGTGTGTTCTTGTTTGCAGAGATACTTGCTTGGGTGAAGGGAAAGAGACAGAGCGCAAGGAACGCATGGATGATCAAAGAAGTTGATTGGGGACTAAACCAAGACCTTACGCAAGTCTACTCTTACATCACCACGTCACTTTTTGGTCCATAGAAAGGAAGAGATGAAGTTTTGCATATTTTGGATTCGGATTCGGGCCTCCTAACAGCATCAACTTCAAACGGACTTAGTTGCTGATCCAGAAGGACTTTCCGGGCCCATAAGTACTTGTTGGAAAGTTTATGGAGTCTACTTTCAGATGGTTTTGGTCCCACATCAAAATTCCTCCTGAGCTGTCTGGACTCGTCGAAACAAGACACATACCTCTTCCAGTCCAAGTCTGTTTTAGGCCTTGGGCCTTGTAATTGTGTCGTGGGCTAAGCCCAAGGGGTGTGTGCCCTAGGGTTAACCCTAGGACGTCACAACTCCTATATATTCCGTAGCCATCATCGTTTAGAGGTGGGTTTTGCTTAGATTATTCTGCCATTGCAGTTTCGCCGTCTAGATCGGTTTGTAGAACCTCAACTTCATGTGCTAAACATTCATCTGCAATTCAGATTGTGTTCTTCCTTGTTCTTGTAAATTTCTTCGATTGTTTGCAGGAGCAAAACCTTCGTGGTTAGGTCGACTGCGTGAGAGCGTGGCCGATAACGACAAGGTGCGCGGGTGTAGCGAGTGCGAGGTGACGATCTGCTGATCGAAAGCCTCAAAACATGAACGTCCACACGTCGCCAAATCGAACCTATCGGAAGATCAGGCACCCAGTCACATCAGCGTGGCCCAGACCCTAGCAATGACCAAGTCCATCTACCCAAGGGCAGATGTCGAAGCCATCGGGGAGGGGTTTGTTGAGGAGACAACTCCTGAGGAGACACTGGAGTTGATAGCTAAGGCGAGGCCGACTGTAGAAATGATCACCTAGGACATGGGTATGTAAAGACAATATATCATGCAGTCGATGTGTATATACATTTTAGTAAGAATATGTGTAAATGCATGTGCAATGCCACCAAGCTTTAGACTATTACTCAGTTATCATTAGCTTTACTCAACAGTATAGTCTATGCTGAGTTAATCTATAGGAACTTAATAAAAACGTTCACTGCAGAAAGCTGTACTCGGGCAAACATGGAAAAGTCGTAGTAAAACTTCATAACATTAGTGAAATAGGCTCGTATATTATTGACACAGCACATACAATACATGCAGCCCCCGACTCACTACTCGGTTGAAACAAACGGCGTAGTGAGTCAGAGAAGAACTGTACACATATGAAAGTATAAAACTCAGGTATAGAAGGGACGTAGCTATTCTATATTCCATGAGTTGCTGATGAGGGCACCGTCTTCGGTCTTCAGTCGGTAGGCGCCTGGCCGAGTAACCTCCGCTATAATGAACAGCCCTTCCCAAATTGGGGATAGTTTATGCCTGTCTTTGGTGGTTTGTATTTTTCTCAATATGAGATCTCCAACCAAAAAGGCATGGCCACGGACATTGTGGTTGTGATAGCGACGCAGGCCTTGGAGATACCTTGCCGATTGGATTGTTGCAATGTCCCTTGCTTCTTCTAACTGATCTAGTTCGACCAATCGGGTGTTGTTTGAAGTGTCTTCTGAGTAAGCACGAACTCACGGAGAACCGAACTCTAACTCGGTTGGTAGCATAGCCTTAGCACCGTAGACCAAAAAGAAAGGGGTTTGCCTTGTTGCCCGACTAACTGTGGTTCTAAGGGACCAGAGGATAGATGGGAGTTCGTGCACCCACCGGCCCGCGTATGGTTGTAGTCGGTCGAATATCCTTGTCTTGATGCCTTGTAAGACCATACCGTTGGCTCATTCAACCTGCCCATTGCTCTGCGGGTATGACACAGATACATAGCAGATCTTGATGCCGAAGTTGTCACAGAAATCCTAAAACACGCCGCCCGTGAACTGAGTACCGTTGTCGGTGATGATGCGGTTGGGACCCCCGAATCGGTATAGTATACTCATGATGAAGTCCTTTGCTCGTGCCACCGTTTTTGCTCGTGCCGCCGTTATGGTTGCGACGGGTTTGGCCTCAATCCACTTGGTGAATTTATCCACTGCGACGAACAGGTGTGTGAACTCTCCTGGCGCTTTCTTGAAAGGCCCGACCATGTCAAGCCCCCATACTGCAAAGGCCCAAGAGATTGGGATTGTTTGGAGTTCCTAGGCTAGGAGATTGATTTGTCTTGCAAAGAACTGGCAGCCCTCGCTTGTGCGAACGATGTCTTTGGCGTCTGTTACTGCTGTTGGCTAGAAAAATCCCTGCCGGTAAGCCTTTTCAACTAACGTCTTGGATGCGGCGTGGTTGCCACATGCGCCCGAGTGGATCGACTGCAGAATCTGCTTGCCCTCCTCGGTGGTGACGCAGCGCATGAGGACACTAGATGCACTTCTCTGGTACATGTCTTCTCCGATGACTAAGAAACTCTTGCTTCAACGTTTAATTCGTTCGGCTTCGTTGTGATCTTCTGGGAGTTCATTGTCCAGGAGGAGTTTGAGAACAGGAGTCCGCCAATCGTGACATATGTGCAGCGTCTCGTCTGTAGCCGGGGTAGGTTTGCCTCCCGACTGCTCTGGCACCGGTTTCTTCTTGACTGACAGCTCCATGAGTTGCTCGACAAAGATCCCTGTCGGGACTGCCTCTCGCTTGGATCCCAGATTTGCCAATTTGTCTGCAGTGTCATTATATTGTCGTAGCACGTGTGTTATCTCCAGCCCGTCGAACTTGTTTTCCAGCTTGTGGACCTCCTGACAGTATGCCGCCATGGTATCGTCGAGGCATGTCCAGTCCTTCATGACTTGGTTCACCACGAGTTGAGAATCCCCGCGCACAACCAGTCGACGTATGCCAAGTGATATAGCAATTCGGAGCCCGTGGATAAGTGCCTCGTACTCGATGACGTTGTGGGAAGCCGGGAAGTGGATTTGTAGGACGTACTTGAGTTTTTCGCTGGTGGGCAACATCAAAACGACGCCAGCCTCAGTGCCACCGATCCGTAGAGAACCATCAAAGGACATTGTCCAGTACTCTAGCTTCGCTGTCGATGTAGGCATTTGAACTTCCGTCCATTCGGCCACGAAGTTGGGTAGAGCTTGTGATTTAATTGCTGTCCGTGGCTGAAAGGTGATGTCGAACGCCATCAGCTTGAGCGCCCATTTAGCGATTCGGCCGGTGGCCTCGCAGTTATGTAGGACGTCCCCGAGTGGAAACGATGTGACCACCGTGACTTGATGTGCTTGGAAATAGTGCACCAGCTTCCGGACAGTGATGAGTAGGCCGTAGAGCAGCTTTTGGACCTGCGGGTATCTCGTCTTCGAGTCAGCAAGGACTTCGCTGACGAAGTAAACTGGCCTTTGGACTTTCTGGATGTGACCCTGTTCGGATCGCTCAATCACCAGCACCGTGCTGACTACCTGAGTAGTTGCCGCCAGATATAGCATTAGCGGTTCTTGGGGCATGGGTGACGCCAACACGGGGGGGGGGGGGATGTGAGAAATTTCTTGAAGTCTTGGAAGGCTTGCTGGGCTTTGGGAGTTCATTGGAAATTGTCTGCTTTCTTCAATAGCTTAAAGAAGGGCATGCCCCGTTCACCTAGTCGGAAAATAAATTGGCTGAGCGCCACCATGCAGCCTGTCAGCTTCTAGACGTCCTTTTGGTTAGTCGGGGGAGCCATGTTTGTGATTGCGTTGACTTTCTCCGGGTTGGCCTCGATGCCGCGATGAGAGACAATGAAGCAGAGTAACTTGCCGAATGGCACACCGAAGGCGCACTTTTCCGAGTTCAACTTCATCTTGAATCTTCGAAGATTTTGGAAGGTTTCTTCTAGGTCGGCGATGAGGTCTTCTTTGGACTTGGTCTTGATCACGACGTCGTTGACGTAGGCTTCCACGTTGCGCCTGATTTGATTGTGTAGACACCGCTGAATTGCTCGTTGATACGTTGCTCCAGTGTTTCTCAAACCGAACGGCGTAGTGATGTAGCAATACGCTCCAAATGGCGTGATAAAAGCCGTCTTAAGGCAGTTCTCCTCTTTTAGGCTGATCTGGTGGTAGCCAGAGTAGCAGTCAAGAAAACTGAGAAGGTCGCACCGTGCAGTCAAATCCAACGCCTGGTCTGTTCTCGGTAAACCAAATGGGTCCTTAGGGCACTCCTTGTTGAGATCGGTGTAGTCGACGCACATGCGTCATTTACCATTTTTCTTCTGGACCAGAACTGGGTTTGCCAGCCAATCTGGGTGGTAGACCACTTTGATGAACCCGGCTGCGAGAAGCTTGGTTATCTCCTCCCGAATAGCATCCTTTTGGTCTTGAGCGAAGCACCGCAGCCATTGCTTGACTGGCTTGGCGTCTGGCTTCACGTTGAGGGCGTGCTCGATCACCTCCCTTGGTACGCCCAGCATGTCGGACGGTTTCCACGCGAAAATATCCTTGTTAGCTTGGAGGAAGGTGACGAGCGTGCCTTCCTATTTGGGGTCGAGTCCGGTCCCAACTAGAGTAGTCTTGGAGGGGTCGGAAGGGTCCAGGGGGATCTTCTTTGTGTCCAAGTCCGCTGAAATTCCTAACTTCGCTGCTTTCTTGGCCGGAACTTGGTCTTTCTCGACTTCGGTTGTGACGGCTTGCCGAATGCTGTTGCGCTCGGCTGCCGCTTCTTGGGTCTGAGCCAATTCGCAACTCTCCTTGTTGCAGTTGAAGGCTTGCTTAAGGTGGTTGCGGAGGGAGAGGACTCCTGCTGGCCCTGGCATTTTGAGCACCATGTATGTATAGTGTGGTATTGCCATAAACTTGGTGAGCGCTGGTCATCTGAGTATCGCGTGATATGTGGTCTTGAAGTCGGCGACCTCGAAGCAGATGTTCTCCGTGCGGAAGTTATCCCACGTGCCGAAGGTGACTGGCAAGGTGATCTGCCCAAGTGGCGTTGAAGATAGGCCGGGAATTATCCCGTGGAAGGGCGTCGTACTCGGCTGCAAATCTGAACGAGGAATCTTCATCTCATCTAGAGTCTTGGCGAAGAGGATATTGTGCGCGCTGCCTCCGTCTATGAGAACCTTCTTCAGCTTGATGTTCTTGATGACTAGGTCCAGGATGAGTGGATAACGTCCTGGGTGCAAAACCCGATATGGGTGATCTGCACGAGTGAACTGATGGACGTCTCTGTAACGCCCTAAAAATCGTCTTAATTAAAAATTATCGCGGGTAAATGGAAATATAAGAATACACTAGAAAATTTTTTTGTTTGAGAAAAGAGTTTGAATAAAATTTTGAAACTTCCAATATTAAAAATCCCGAGTTTAAATCTTTATATAAATACTTGGATGCTTTTATATTCTAGGGGTTTTGTCGGAGTATTTTAAGCATTTGAGTATTTACAATAATAAATTCTTCGTGTTTCATGTGACATTTACTTCTGGTAAATTCCCCGTGATTTAATAAACTCTCTGAAATTTTCTTGGATTTTTTCGGAGCTACAGAATTAATTTTAATTCAATAAAGATCACTTCAGTAAATTAATTAAATATAAATAAATTCCTTTTTCTTTCCCCTATTCGGGTCGTTTCTAATTCAGTTCTTTGAAGTCTCCCCGTTCATTGTGAACTCTGACTCCCTTTTCCTCTAGGGTTTTGTGTCGTTCCCAGAACCCTAAAGTCACCTCGAAAACCTAAATTCGGAATTTCCGGATTTATTCATTTTGAAATCCTAGAACTCTTTTGGACTCCCACTCCGAGATCCTTTGTATTCGAAATATCTATATTTCCCCTTTGAGATAAATCCCAGATATTCCCTTAAACTCCTTTTCCGTCGAAACAAATCCAAATCTCTAATTGTGTGAGATTTCTCCAAATTCCTGTCCTAATAAAACGCCCTCGTCAATTCCCTAATCCCGAAATATTTTATTCGGAATATTCCATTTTCTAGTTCCCGGAAAAATATTCTATTTTCCCGCATCCCCAAGATATTCATCTATTTTGGATATATAAATATTTCCCGGAAAATCTCCTCTAGTGCCCAACCTGATGGATAATTCGATATTTGTTTCCCCAAATTTCCATCGGGAAAATATTCTCCATTCTCGGAATCCCACAAAATATTCTGTTTCTTGGACCCTAATAAATATACTTTTGTTTTCTAAATTCGTCCAAATACCCTTCGATTCCCAATATATATATACGTGTATATATATATATATCCTCGTACGCAGATAATTCTAATCTCCTGAATATTTCCGAAATTTCTAAATTCCAGAACGTGACTCAGATTCCACAAATATCCCCAAATTCCAATTTTTCCGAAATTGGAATTTTCCGGAAAAAGATTCCCATTTTTCCTTTCCAATCTTACCCTCTTATTTTCTTTTCCTTTCCCTTTTTATCTTTTTCTCTCCGGGCCACTATTCCTCTTCCTTCTTCTTGATTCTTCTCTCCTCTGCCTCCCGAGGCCGAGCTGCCTCTCCTGCGCCCCTCGCGTTGCTCCTCGGCCCGGCCTGCACCACACGCCGCCACCGGCCCGCCTCCTCGGCCCGCGCCGCCGCGCGGCCTGTTGCCACCCCGGCCCCGAGTCCCTCGGCCTCCGCGCTGGCCTGCGCCTGATCTCGGCCGTGCGCCGCCCCCTGCGTCTCCGCCCCACAACAGCCACCGCCGAACCCGCCGCCGCCCCTATATATGCCTCAGCCGCCAGCCCTGTGCCCTAGCCGGCTCTACTCCTCTCCACGCCACTAGGCCGCCGCCGCCACCCCGTCACGCCGCCCTGCTGTCTCCATCTACCGCCGCTAGCTCGCCCTCGTGCCGCGCCGCCGTCTACACCTGCCGCCGCGCTGGCGTCCTGCGCTGCCTCAGCCGCCGCCCTGCCGGCTGTCTCTGCCTTGCCGCCGACAGAGGTCGCCGTGGTCGTCGTCATCCCCGTCTACCGCCCGTTGCCGGTGATCATCCACCCCGTCGTCCCCAATGCCCCATCCTCTTTTCCTCCTTCGACGCCTCGAATCGAGAAGCCGCCTGTCGTCGTCGCGTCGTCCCTGGCGTCTTCGTCTAGCGTTGCTGCCTCTGCCACCCTCTGTCTTCCACCATCTGCTGCCGCCGTCGCTTGGAGTCCGCCGCCTCGCCGTCTGCCTCGCACCACTTCTGCTCCCCACCCGGCATCGTCGCCGCCGTTTACAGCGACGCCCGTCGCGTCCTCATCTGCTTGCTGTGCACCGCCGGTTGGTCGCCGCGCCAGCGGCAAGGCCATCTCGCCGCACCCACCTTTGCTTCGTCGTCGCAGGCATCTAAGCCTCCTCTCCGGCCGTGTTGCCCCAACGGCGCCTCCCCTCGTCGCCTCTGCCTCCTGCTCCTCATCATTTTTCACCAAGCGCCGCTACGTCCCCCGCTGTCGTCGTGCCGGCCGTCGCCCGCTCCCTCCTGGCCGTCCGCCGTCGCGTCGCCCGGGTCACTGCTCCGTCGCCGGTCCACCGCACCACCTTTAGGCCGTCTTTTCCGCCACCTGGTGTCGTCGCCTGCCGTCTCCATTCCTGCTGTTGCCTGCAGCGCCACCATCGCTACGCCACCTCATCCCATCCCTGCTCTACTCCCCATCTGCCGTCGTCCCGGCCGACGAGCCGTCATCGCCGTCTCTGTGATTCAGTGCCGCCGGTGAGCCCAAAGTCTGTCGCCATTGCCGTGTCCCTCCGGCTCATCTTGGCCACGCCGTCCCCGGTCCGTCTCCCTTGTTGCCTCTGTATGCCACAGGACACCGTCATCACATCGTCGGACATCCTCAGGAGTATTCTCCTTTGTGACCTCTGAGCCCCGGTGTTTCTCCTAGTGCATGACTAGGGGACCCGAGGCACAGTGCCCCAATAAATCTCAATCGTCCGATAATCCAAAGTCGATCCGAGCCACCTTGGCCGTCTAACCCTTTTAATCGGTCAAAGCCATGTCAGCCCTAGCCACCTCAGCTGTCACTTCGGTTGCCACCTCATCCCCTTCGGCCACATGTTATCCACCTCAACATTCCATCAGCCCCTCCTATTTCTAAATCCATGAACCAAGTCCACCATACTCCTGGTCACTGATCATGGATCCCATATCTCAGCATTTATCCAAAATAATTAGTTTTAATCCGAAAATTCAGAGAATATTCCCGAGAATATTCTTTTCTAATTCTTTTCGAAGTTATTCTGAATTCAATATTCCGAAAGCCGTATCTTTTCCATCTGAACTCCGATTCGACCCGTTCTTCTTTCTAAATTCATATAAAATCATAATTTACTTGTTTATGTATTTTATGTATTGTTTATTGGAGTTTCTTAGGATTATTATTGTTTTACGTGTAGTTACGTATATTGCCGTTTCGGAAGATCGCGGAGTCTGCGGAAGAGTTCGGAAGATTATTTGAAGACTTTTGCGATTGCAAGGTAAGTCACACGACAATCTCCTTGAGCATGTTAATCCCATTTGCGAAAGCTACTTTTATTTTAAAGTTATTGCATGAAATGCTTTAGAATGACATTATTACGGGTAATTATTTAATAGCCAATATTCCTTGATATTTATGGCCATTTTGGTTATTGCTATCTATACATTGATACCTTGGGTGAATAATACTGACTAGCTGGATGTTTAAATATTTATCTGGCTAGATTATTTAGGAGTTGCTTAGCCATGCCTAGAAACTATAGTATCATTATATGTGGGAAATTATTCATTCATTCTGATTAATTAATATATACTGGCTATATTTTCACGACCGTGAGTCGTGGTTGATTAATTAACTATGTTAACTAAAACTTGACTGAATGGTGGGTTGTGAACACCAGGGTTGTGTTTGTTGCTAGCGGTGCTCATGACAGTTAAGGACCGGTTCGCGGACTACTTGTTGCGAAGCAACACTCGTGCTAACCACAAGCTAGTATGGGCTAGCAGGAGTTTGAAGTGTGACGAGTTCAATAGGAGGCACCAGGGCTTGTTTGTGGCTGGTATAAGTCCACACATGGTAGTGACAATAAGTCCATTCTTCGGGCGTCGGACCGTCTTGCGGGGAGGGCATTGATCACCCCTACCGGAGACCGGAGGTTCGGCGGGAGGCTCTCCTATTGGGCGAGTTACATGAATGATCCTATCACAATTCCTTACCGAGATACCATGGTGGTATTGAGGGGCACAGTGATGTGCTGTGGAGTTGTGTCTCGTGGGTAAATTGGTACATCTCTGGCCAGAGTAAAACTATTCGAATAGCCGTGCCCACGGTTAAGGGCGAGCCTAGCAATGTTTTCTGTGATTAGTCCCACACTACTCATTAATGGAAATAAATGATGGAATATTGATAGCTTCTGTTGGGAGAAGTTATGGTTTGGGCCTGAACTACGTTGGAGCGTTGTTCAGTGGTTGATTCAATACTGATTAATAATTAAACTATATTGTTTTTAATGGTTTTAAAGTGCAAATATTTTAAATGTTGTTTTACGTAAATAAGCCATATTATGCCTTTTCTTTGGTATCCTGTTGCATTATATTGCATTCCCTAGTGTGGCTTGTTGAGTACGGTGGGTGGTACTCAGTCTTGCATTATTGCAATCTTTAGAGAGAAGCTTTGCGAGGAGGAGAAGATGGTGTTTGGCTTATACCCCAGTTGAGCTGCCTGTGGCTTGGAGCTGAAGCTACGCTAGTTGCCGTTCCGCTGCTGTTTTCTCCTGTGTGAGGACTAAGTGCCTCTATTGTAAGTATTTATCGTTATTTCGTATTTGGTTATGTTTATCAAATTGTCGATTTGTGTAACTCGGCTGATTCATGGACGAGGATTTATTGCACAAATTAGCTTTGGAAATTCTGGTGAATTTCTGGGCGTGACAGTCTCTGACTAGCACAAGTATTGGGGGGTGTCTGCTGTAGAGATTACGTTGACATCGTGTGCTGTTAGCTTCTGCTTGCGCTTGGACTCGTATGCAGACGACGCTCCGAAGATATGGTTTAACTCGGCCTGGGGATCATAGAAATCGTTGGCCGGGTCCTGATCTGGCTTGTCTTTGCTCTTGTCAGTGCCAGATGTTCAAGCCTACTCAGAAGCAAACTTCTTGAGCATGAAGTAGTCTTTGGCCGTGTGCTTGCCCTTGGGGTGGAAGGGGCATGGCCAATTCATGACCTTCTGGTAGTCATTATTTCATTGGGGCCGCGACCGAGTACGCTCTATGTTGGCCACCTCGTTGTCCGACTTCCTCTTGTGGTTGCCGGACTTGTTTTGGGATAGCTCGTTGTCAGCTTTCGCCTTTTGTTCTTTCTGTCGGGACTCCTTCTTCTCGTCGAGGGCCTCTGCGACCGCTTCAACCGAGTTGGCGTACTTGTTCGCCATGTCGAAAAGAGCCCCGACGGAGGATGGTGGCTTCCGAGTAAACTTCATGACGAACGGGGCGTCCTTTACTCCCTTGCGGAAGGCGGCGATGACGGCCTCGTCCTTGATCATTGGTATCTTGTTGCGCTTCTCGGAGAACCTCTTAATAAAGTCACGTAGAGACTCGTTCTTCTTCTGGTGCAGTTTGTATAGGTCATGCTTAGAAGACGGCCTCTCGTAGGTCCCTTGAAAGTTAGCGATGAACCGCTCTCTGAGTTCTCCCCAGGTCCCGATCGATCGCCTTGGGAGCCCTATTAGCCATGTCCTCGCCGAGTCGGCTAACACGACTGGGAGGTAGTTAGCCATGGCTTTGTGGTCACCACCAGCAGCTCGGATTGCCAGGGTGTATACTGTGAGCCAAGACTCGGGGTTGGTTTTACCGTCGTATTTCTCGATCCCCGTAGGCTTGAAGCCCGACGGCCAGTTGACATCCTGGAGCTCATGAGTGAAAGCTGGAATGCCTTCGTCTTCGTGAGGGCTCCTGCTCTTGTTGCGGTGGTTATACCGCTCGTGGTTGAGGCCGAAGCATTTGTAGTCATCCTCCTGTTGGCGATGCTCGTCTTCTTCGCGTTCATGGCGCCAAGCATTAATGGTGTGTCAGAGGTCATGTTGTAGCCGGACTCGGAGATCTTGGTTAGGCCGGCTATCGTACTGGTGGCGCCGCCGGTTGTTGTTGTTGTTGGTGTTGCCGAGTGACGTTTGGCGTGACTCCTCGTGTTGCCAACTTGAGCCAGCTGCCTGGCACCGAGCTGATGTAGATGAGCCTGCTGTCGGAGAACCCGACCGGTTGGTCAGTGCAAGCATGTCGCCCGACTGCTATTGCTGCTGGCAGGTTGTAGCTGTAATCATCGCCTTGATCTTGGCGAAAGTCGGGGTGGCCTGATGATCAGGCCCGAGCTGGAGTGTGTCTAGCAGGGTTGCGGCAGCCACGATGTTCTGTTGTAGCATGATGAAGACATCGTGGTCGCCGACTTTGGTCTGGAGAATCTGTTGCTGGGCGGCTCACCCAGCCTTGCGTAGCCCATCATTGCGAGCCTCGCGATCAGCTTCCTCCTGTTGTCGTAGTCGGCACGCCTCCTCCTGCTACTCTTGTTGTAGTCGGCGCACCTCAGGTGGTGGTGTTGAAGCCATGAAAATCTCGCAGGGTAGGAGAAAACTCACCAGATTGGAGTCCGAACCAGTGTTCGAACCGTTGTCCGACTTAGAGTCAGAGTTCGAGTAATTTATCGGAGTAAGGACGACTCCGACCTCCCTAGGTCCAATCTGAAACGACTCTGAGCCGTGTCCAAACTGAACCATGGGGGATCGGGTGTGCCACATGAAGTGTAGATCTACGGCGTTGCCAGGCTCATGTGGGAGATTGACGCTCTCCCCCCTTCCTAGCCCGACCCGGGCTGGCTCAAGGCCTAGCGCGAGTTAGACGCCGAAAGAGAGAGTTGTCCCAAGGCTCGGCGAGGTGAAAGATTGCTGCAGTAGATCGATGAAGGTGACTGCAGCGTCTTGCGGGCCGACTGGCGCAGAGTCTGCTGGTTCCTCGGCTGCTTGGATTGGATCTACTTTGGCCAAGGTGAGGTTGCCGATCTGGTCGGCGATGAAGTTGAGGTTGCCGAAGGTTATCGTGTCTCCAGGGGAGAACTTGTTGCTGTCGACTCTGGTTGTTGGATCCATCGAGCTTGTAGATGTGAAACTCGCTGGAGCCCCTACCTGGCGCGCCAACTGTCGATGTTTTACACCGGCAATATAACTATAGGGCTACTCGGCTAGGGGAAACTCGGTGGATTGCAAAGGAACACAAGGAGATTTTATACTTGTTCAGGCCCCCGATGTGAGGTAATACCCTATGTCCAGTTGTGGTGGTATTCCTTTGAGGATGTATGTCGATCAATAATCTTCTTGCCCTCAGGGGGCGCCCTGCCTCCCCTTATATAGTGGGGGACAGGGGTACAAGATAGGAGTCCCAGCCGGATACGGCCAAGGAATCTCCTCTTAGAGATACAATTTACCTGACTAGGACTGTATATTCCTTATTATACAAGGCAAAGTCTGCCGGGTGCTACTATATCTCTAATTACAAGACTCGGCCCATCCTCTATCCAAGTGCCCCATATGCTTGTGATGAGGTACCTGGGGCCCATGGCCTCCACAAGAGTCCTTCTGGATCAGCGGCTAGGTCCGTTTGAAGTTGATGTTGTCAGGAGGCCCGAATTCGAATCCAAAACTTGCAAAACTTCATCTCTTGCTTTCTATGGACCAAAAGGTGACATGGTGATGTAGGAGTAGACTTGGGTAAGGTCTTGGTTTGGTCCCCAATCAACTTCTTTGATCATCCATGCATTCCTTGCGCTCGGTCTCTTTCCCTTCACCCAAATAAGTATCTCTGCAAACAAGAACACACAAAACTCATGGTGCAGTAACGGCTGTTCAAATATATAACACGTAAATCTTACGTAGAAAGCATGCACCTTTGGTTGATGAATACATAAGGTAGCTAGAGTCATATCTGAGCTAGTGATGTCCTCATCAGGTACCTAGGGCCCATGGCCTCCACAGCAGCCCCTGAGACCTTCATAGTTGAGTCATAGCTGATGCTGAGTACTCATCCTTCCCAATGAAGAATTCCCGAGTGCATTGCTCCCGAGTACTCTTTGTCCGAATGCTTCTTTTCTCGAGTCCTACTTCATGTTAGTTGGCAACGAGGCTATGAAAGGCTTCATATAAAAATACGAATAGTGTGCGCCGAATAGGCGCACCTATTAGGTCTAGTGCCCGATTTTGTGCTTAATTGTGAAAAAATTAAACATAAAGTCAAAGATCTTTAACCTTGTAATCTTACCCGAGTAGTATACTACACGGTATGTTGACTCTTCAGTATCATGTCAACTGGAATAATTTTTTCTCAGGGCAATTGTTGACTAAGCATGTAAGCTGAGTACCACTTTATGGATTTTAACCTAATATATGGTCAGGTATACTTCAGAGATACTTGCATCCCCAATTTTAATGGAGACCAGCTGTCAATCCTTATAAGGATGTATTCTCAATACTGGTAAATAATACAGATACCTCAACACATGTTTCCAGCAATTAGGCTTTCATGAAGCATATCTGATTATTTAATCGGTTTCTGTAAATAGCATCTATACTGTGATTTTAACACAGCTAGTGTAACGCCCAAAAATTCGTTACCAGAATTCTGGACATTTCTGTGTATTAAATCCCTGTCTAAGAAAGCCAGGGTACACAATACCAAGTTGTCATACAGAGTGCGTCTTACAAATAGAATAAAAATTATTTTACATAAATGCAGCGGTAAAGATAAATAAAACCTATATACAGCTAGCCAAGCGGAGGCTTCCATTCCACAGGCGTCTTGATGGTGGTGCCAACCTAGTCCTCCAGGTGATCCTCATCGGACAAGTACTCCACCCACAATACTCAACAAATCACACCCACAAATATGCATAATGCATGGGAGACAAAGATAGGCTCAGGGTTCATTTGCATTAAAGCAATTGCAAACAATAGTAGTTCGCAAACAGTAAAAAGGTTGATTGATTGAACAATATTAATCCTCCACGGATCAACGTTACACCACGTCAATCAGGCCCAACCATCCACCTGAACTATACCAGTTCCATTAAGTCAAGTTAATTAAGTAAGGGTGAGACTAATCACGGTGAGTCTTGACCAATCGCCCATAACCGCGGGCATGGCTATTTAAATAGATTTACTCTGATCAGAGGTGCACAACTGTACCCACAAGACACAGCCCCACACACGTTCCCGTGTGCCGGTGTATCACCATGACACCCCGCAAGAGGCTATGACAGGACCGTTCACGCAACCTCTCCCTAACCATCCACACCACACTGAGGTTGCACCTACCAATAGGACACCCCACATCGCCCAGGCTACCCCCCTTGCGCCACAATGGATCCGGAAGCCGATCAACCTGACCCCAAGCTGACACAACTCCATCACGCCCATTCTCACCAACGGTGCCTAGGAGAGGAAGAAGAAACGCTAGAAGCCCAGCCGTTGCCCACGCTAGCTTGTGGAATGTATGGGAAGGGCCGTTCATTATCGCTGAGATAACGCATCCGGGCGCCTATTGACTAAAGACTGAAGACGGTGCCCTAGTCAACAACTCATGGAATATAGAACAGCTATATCCTTTCTATACCCGAACCTTGTATTTCCTTTATACATATAAATAAATTTTTTTTCACTGACTCACTACATCGCTTGTCCTAACCGAGTAGTGAGTCAGGGGGCTGCATGTATTATGTGCCTTACTAATAAAATCCGAGCTTGTTTTATCAAAGTCATGAAGTTCTACAACGATTATGCTAAGTTTGCTCGAGCATAGCTCTTAGAGGTGAACGTTTTTTCTTAAGTTCCTCTTGATCTACTCGGTGCAGACTACGTAGTCGGGTAAAGTTAATGAAGACTTAGAATAAGCAAGTACTCGGCAGCATTTTACACATATTTACAAATGCCTTTATAAAAGTCATGTATGCTCATTAATTCTCATCGACTGCAGAATCGTTCTATTTTTACATGCCCAGGTCTCTGGATATTGCCTCCGCGGTCGGCCTCACTTGGCTGAGTCGTCCCCTCGGCAAAACCCTCACCAACGGCCTCGATGTCTACCCTAGGGTAGATCAATTTGGTCATGGCGAGAGCTTGGGCGACGCCGACAGCTACACGCTCATCCGCATACTTCTTCAAGGTACTCGGGGTTTCGCTTAGGCGTTCTTGCACCTGGGTGACGATACTAGAGCTGGTCCTAAGATAGTGAGGTTGCATGATGTCCAGGAGCCCTTTCACGGATTTAACAAGGACTTCCCATGACTCCTTGATCATATTGATTTTCTCCGTAAAGGCGCCAAACTAATTCTAGGCGTTAGCTTTTGAAGCTATTCAGATGCATCAACAAGAATATTTGTTAGCCGAGACACGTAGTCAGAGCAAGAAGCAGTCGAGCTAAGATCATTATCACGCGGGAGACTTACTAGCATAGTCGGCCTCCACATTGGCTTTGGCCTTCTCCACTTCCTTCAGCTTTTCATCTTGTTTTCCCCTCTCCTTTGCCTAGGCTTTTAGCTCGGATTCGAGGGCTGCAAATCAAAATAGTCAAGAACTCAAAATCACAGTCAAGACTCAACAAAGGCAGTCGGGAATTAACAATGCTAGAGAAATCTACTCGGGATTCACTCGGGAGGACAACACAGAAGACTTACTTCTAATCTTTTCTGCTTGGGCCCAGTTTTCATCCCTGAGCTTATCTACCAACCCCCTCAGCCATGTTTCCCTCTCTTGGCTAGTCCGCTCCAGGTCATCTTTGGCTACCTAGAGCTGGTGCAGTTGTTGGAGCTGGGGGTGAGCTCGGCAGGACCTTATTCATCTTCTTTGAGCGATCGACGATCTTCTACTCAGAACAAACCAGGGGAAATCAGAGTCAAATGGCAGAATACCAGATCAACGGAAACTGTCAAGAACCCAACATTACGAGATTCGCTACATATCTGGACTCCCTTGGTCGCAGCGATTGCAGCATGCATGAGATTTCTGTGCTCCCTCAATGCTGCTTGCTCATCGTGCTCGTAGCTCTCTGCAACTCCCTCGGGGGTGACCCAATAAAAAGTCTTTGGGAAGTTGCGGGGAGGGGCTTCGAGCTTGGGGAGATCTCCTTCATCAGAAGATGACAATATTGCCGGTGATAGGGTCCTAGCCCTAAGTTCGGTAGCTGCAGGATCTTCGGCGATCTGCTTGGGGGCTGGAGCAGCAGCTTCAGCATTCACTCCCTGGTCAACTGGCGCTGGTAATTCTGCTGTCAGGGCTAATTTAGCTTCAGCAACTACGGCAGCCTCTAGCTCGGCAGGTGAAATTTTTGGTTCTAGCTCGGCTGGGATGGGCTCGGTGGTAGGAGCTGCTGGCGTAGTCCCCTTGGGATCTATGTTAACTCGCTTCTTGTACAATATGCCAATATCAATACATTTACCATATCATTCAAGATTCTCAGAAGATTGAAGATATTCTTTATTACCTCTTGGAAGTCTTGAATTTCCACTAAGGAGCTCCAGGAGATGTCGGCGAGGGGCCAGACATCCTGTTCGGTGGCGGAGAGCTGTCGGCTGTCGGGCCAGTCGGCGCGGCAGTCGGCGGTGGAGATTTGGCCCCAGTCGGTTCTATTCCCATTGCAGCCAACTGGGGGGTCGAGGTGCTTGGTGGTGCTGGCCTTGGGCTAGGTGACGGCGATCTTGGGCTTGGCAGCCTGGGAGCTAAATCAACAGGATCCTTGATCTTCAGGCTCCCTAGTGCTGCACTCGGCGTGCTTGTTTTCTTCTAGCCCGGGTCTTCAATTGGTTTCTTCCCAGCCCTCTTGGAGCTGGGTTGGGCAGCAGAAGGGCTGGCTAGCCGCTTCTTCGATTTGTTAGCCGGCTGATTTTGGGAGTCATTATCAAACTTCACACAATCCTGCAAGTATTTCGACAACATACATCATGCATTGCAGAACAATTCAAGACGGATATCCAAAAATATTTATCATAGAAGGATGACAATCCAATATCAGTCTTTCCAGATTACCTGTGGCCGAGGCCTGCTCTGGCTATAGGGCTTGGGGGCGTGTTCTTCGTCTTTAGTCTCCACTACCCCATTGACAAAGAAGTCGAGCAGGGTATCAGTAACCTTGTTCTTGTCAGCTACGTCGGGGTATTCGCAGTTGGGATCATCCTTGCCTTGGTAGTCCCAGTCAAAATGGCTCCTGGCCTTTAGAGGTCTAGAGGTCTTGAGGAAACATCTTGGCACCCAGGGACCAGTCAGCCCTGTGCTCTTCAGGAGGTCGATCTTCTCCATTAGCTGGTACACTTGCCCCATTTCCTCATACGTTGGCATAGAAGACCAATTGGGTAGGACAGTTGGAGGAGAACCAGTGAAAGGGGGCAAAGAGGGCTTAAGGTTTGAGCAGTAAAACTACTCTCTATGCCAGCCCTTAAGTGATGTCTTCAGAGGAACAATGAGATATGGCTTCTTCATCTCATTCTTAAGTTGAAGACTGGCTCCCCTGATGACTTGAATTTTGTTCTTGGACGGCTGGGGCTTTATGTGGAAGAGGTAACAAAAAAGATTGAAATGGGATTTGACCCCTAGAAAGGCTTCGCAGAGAGTGGCAAAGATGGAGATGTTCAGGATAGAGTTGGGATTCAAATATACCAACTCTATTTGATAGAAAGACAGAAGTTGGCGAAGGAAATCCGAAGAAGGGAGGGCAAGACCACGATCAAAGAATGAGGTGAAGACGACGGTCTCACCAGATTTGGGTGCTGGCATGGATTCCCCTTCTGCGGTGCGCCAATGGATGACATCTTGTCGTTGCAGCATCAACCGTTTCTCCAGTAGCTTCAGCTTTGCTGGGCTGCAGTCTGATATTGGCCAGACTCTGGCGGTCATCTCAGGGATCTCAAATGGGGCTTTCGGCATTGCTGAAGGTGAAAAGATTTGGGGGAAAGACTTATGGAGGCTTGGAATGTTTGCGGCGGAGTAGAATCGGGTGAGTCTCGAGTAGGGGACGTAGGCTATAGCGAACCGTAGCGAGGCGGAGCGTGAAATTTGAGCACGGAAGCTGGAAGATGAAATGATTGGTGGATTGGAGAAGAAGGGAAATCTTTTCTCTCTTCCCGCTTTATAAAGCCTATGCTGATAAGTGGGCCTGAGCCGACTAATTCAGTACTGGGCCACAAGACATGAGTTTCTAAATGACATGCTCTATTGAGCCGACTGCTGGCTATGTTGAAATCACAGTGCAGATGCTGTTTACAGAAACCGATTAAATAATCAGATATGCTTCATGAAAACCTAATTGCTGGACACATGTGTTCAGATATCTGAATTATTTACCAAGTATTGAGGATATATCCTTAAAAGGATCAATAGCTAGTCTCCATTAAAATTAGGGATGCAGGTATCTCTCAAGTACACCTGACCACATATTGGGTTAAAATCTATGAAGTGGTACTCGGCTTACATGCTTAGCCAAAAATTGCCCTGAGCAAAAATTCTTTCAACTGACATGATGCTGAAAAGTCTAATTTTCATGTAATATACTACTCGGGAAAGACTAAAAGGTTAAAGATCTTTGACTTTATATTTAATTGTTTCACAATTAAGCGCAATGTCGGGGGCTACACCTAATAGGTGCGCCTATTCGGTGCACACTATTTATATTTTACCAGGAAGCCCTTCATAACCTCGTTGCCGGCCGATATGAAGCAGGACATGGAGAAGAAGCGCTCGGACAACGAGTACTTGGGAGCAAGGCACTCGGGAAGCTTTCTCCAAGGAGGATGAGCACTTAGCATCAGCTGTGACTCAACTATGAAGGTCTCAGGGCTACTGTGGAGGCCATGGCCTCCGAGTACCTCATGAGAAGCATTAGGGCCACTCGGACAGAGGATGGGCCTAACCTTGTAATTAGGGATACAATAGGACTCAGCATACATTTCCTTGTACGACAAGGAAAGGATATAGTCCTAGTTGGGCACGTTGTATTTCTAAAAGAAAATCCCTTGGTTGGAGTCCGACTGGGATTCCTACCCTGTAACCCCGTCCCCCGGTATATAAGGGGAGGCAGGGCGCCCCCTGAGGGCAGAGAGAATCACAATGAATACAATCTCACCAGAGAAACCTCAAAGGCAATACACAATAGATGGAAGTAGGGTATTACCTCACCTCGAGGGCCTGAACCAGGATAAATCGTTTCGTGTTCCTTTGCAATCCATCAATTTAGGTCTCACGAGTAGCCCCATATTCTTATTGCCGACATAAAACATCGACACAATGCCCTTAAGGAATAACTTACATGTGAACACTGGAGGGAGCTGGAATGGCTGGTGGGACGGGAACTTCCTGGTATAGGTTGAACTGTCTCATTACCCGTTGGGGACTATATGCCTCCACAGTTACATCATATACAAGTATCTTTTTTATCATTCAGTAAGATACATCATGGAAGCAAAGGTCACTTAATCCTTAGGGTGCACGAAGTTGTGCCTCAACCTGTGTGTACAGACACCACATAACTGACTCGTCTTTCAGTAGATCGAATGCCTTGGTGAAGTAGTCGTACACATTGCGAATCTGAAGATGTGCCTGTTGTGGCTGCACGTCAGCAAAATAAATAAGTTCCTTAATACATGACGATCTCAAACAAGTTGAATAAAATATGTTAACTCACTGGCCTGTAGCACCAACGGATACCGAAAGTAGGCCGATCATCAGTTCTGTTACCAAATAGGTTTGGTCAGCCACAGCTTTGCTCATGTACGGACGTCCGAAAGGGAATCGTTCGTATGACCACAACATTACCAACAATGACAACCTATAAAAACAGGCTGCCTATAGGTAGTTTTGGTGCATGCCTCACATAAACCTTGGTAAGTGGCCACAAGCACCGCTGATCCCCAACTGCATTGGGGAAATTTTTGATGTCGCCATGGGCAATTTGCTGTGCGAGGCCAATCAGTCTCACATCAACTAAGTTCTCGTGTCCCTTTGTGAACATAATCCATCCGAAAAGCCAAAGAAGGAAAGCCTCCATGTACAACGCTACATGGTAATCTGGTAATTCGTCGCTCATGTACCCTACCTACAACACGTACAACACATTCTTACCATGAATTGGTTCAACCAACGTAACGTCGGGCCGTGTGCTTATTCTTCAGAGAAGAAATCTTGTGCGTCTTCATCATCCTGAGCATGATCCAAGCATACCTTCCAATTATATCATCCCTACAAGCATAGATACATTCTCTAATGTAATTGCCTTCTCTCCGCACGGAAGGTGGAATGTGCGAGTCTCTGGCCTTCATCGGTCGATCAGTGTAGTAAGAAGTCCCATGTCTATGTTCTGATGCTGTGTGTTCAGATCTGGTTTATCATAGCGGCGAGCTTCTTGCGCATCGTAATGCCATCTAGCCTGCAACATCCTAACAAAAGGCAGAAGACCTGTAGCGGACAACCTTTTGAACAATTTGTTGGGTTAGATGAAACATATAGTATTGCTATTGCATATAAGGCTTCATACATGACTGTTTACCTTGGTATCCAACGTTCATCAATCTGCCAGAATCCATAAGTACGAATAATGAACACCGTGAGATCGTTAGGATGTCCGGACGACATCTACCGTCACGGTGTCGTGCATCGATATCTCTACAGAGTAATGGGTATGGCCAATCATCCTCCATACCTGTAAATATAAAAATTGTAATTAAACTCTGGCAATAAAAGGTACTCATCAATAAAGCATGTAATCGTACTTGTAAAATATCATTGAGAATGTAAAGACATAACAATTATGTAACATTCATATAAATAGTACATGATGAAAACCAAATAATACGATATGAAAACAAAATAGTACAATATGATGTAAAATAACATTGAGAACATAAATTACATGATAAAAACCAAATAGTACAAAATGATAATATGGCTTGAGGTTACATAATGTACACAGCACAAATCATGGCACGAATAATATTATACAAGCATGCACACAGTCATTACTGTATTACAACATTACTAGTACACCACACAACGCAGGCATGGCCGGATCATTGGGCGGTGCCATCCGCCGCATTAAGACTAGACCGCGTGCCCCTTCTGGCCTGCCTAGCTTGGGTACCATGCGACGAGCCACGAGTTTGTTGCCCTAGTTTTGTGGTTGACGTTGTGCAATCCTTGGTCTTCATACAGTCCCTAGTCCGGCGACCATACTCCAAGCAGTCCTCGCATCTCCTGATAGGGCCTCCAATTTTGGACTCATCCATATCGTTTCTTATGCGTCTTGTTTGTCTTTGGCCCTTAACCCCCATCAACTAATCTAAGTTGGGCACCCAAACAGTATTTGCAATATTAGTTCGTATCAGGTGCTGATGAGCCTGGAATCCGAGTGTCCCCACTCCACGCCTACACGACTCTCTCCTTTAGGTAGAAAGGGGAGACGTATGCTGTGGAATCCAACTTTATTCACGCGCACGCAGCCAAAACATGTGTGCATGGCAGGTGGAGAATCTTTGGTTTGTTGCAGCTGCACGAATATGTGTTACTATACACATCCCCAAGAGTGACTTCTTAAGTTATAACACTGGTTGAGGACCTAAAACCACCCTTAGTGTGGCATATCACTTCCCACCATTGTTGCACGTTGCCTGTCTATATAATTGTATGGCACATGGCCTTCTCAGCCTTCTTGGCTAGGTACTCGGTCATTTTTGCATCGAAAGGAGTTTGTGCGTTAGACATTGGTACCATCGCAGCGGCACGCCTCTCCCTCATCCATTTTGTTGTCTGTGCATAATGCCCTCCAAATAGTTGTTATGGTTAGAGGTCTTAATTTTTGCATAACTGCGTTGTACGCCTCTGCAAGATTAGTTGTCATGATGCCATGCCTTACTCCATCGGTGTCGCGTAGCAATGCCCACTTCTCCTCCGGCTCTACCTCGATCCAATGTGTGAAACATTTGATATTTATTGATGACCTACACCTTCTTCCATTCGGAGTAGTAAGGCCATCCATTGGTTCGAGGGCCTCTGGGATGTACTGCTCATCTTTTTTGGAATGGTTTCTTGATCGTACATGTGTTGATGTCCTCTCGTCGAGCTGCTTCCAAAGCTGCTCAAACTTCTCCCGTTGGTTCTACATACAGAGCCACTTGAAAATATTCATTAGCCTCTTACTTTTGAACTGCTTAAAAAAGTTTGCACCCATGTGATGCATGCACTGTAGGAGTACGCGTAGGCTACGATAGCAGAAAATAAAAATTTCTACCGCGCACACCAAGACATCATGCGAGAGAGGGATCATGGATCGTTATCACTAGACGCGCAATGCAGCGGAAGAAGTGTTGGAGAAGCCGGTCCAACCACGCGCGCGTTGAGGTAGTAGTGGAAGTAGTCGATCTCCGGCCGATCAACGCCGCAACGAGCAGCGCCTCTACGGGTATCCACATGTCCGGGGCTGGAACGCCGATCACGAGTGTACTAGCACTCGTGAGCGGCTATGGTTTGGCTCGGAAGAAGGCAGCTAGGGTTTTGCTCGAGGCTAACAGAAAACACACGTACGTGAAACTCCTTAGCCTCTCGCCTCCCTATATATAGACCTCCTCACTCGGGCCTCGTGGACCGAGGCCCAGTAAGAGTCTACTCGGATCTCTATCCGAATCGAGCCCATATTCGAATCACATTCGAATAAGTGTTCCAACCCATTAAGTGTGCGACCCTGTAGGTTCACGTATATTTTGTCGCGACCTAGAAATGCCTTTCTGGTCACCCTGTTAATAGCGGCCTCTAGCAAGGCATATTAGCCCCAAAATATACATAAAGATCATATCGGCTGAACCTGTACAAATCCCTTTGCCTCACGATATCGATTGAGCTCAAGGCGAGACTTGTATCATCCTCTTAATAGCTTAATCACTCTCTCGATCCTGTGATGGATTACAAACTTGTGATTGACACCTCAATCACCGTAGCATGGCCATGCACTTCTATAATCCATTACATCGAGGGGCCCATAGATATCTCTCCCATAAGGAGCGGCAAATTCTATCTTGATCATTCATATCCCACTACATATTTCATAGCAAACCCGAAGACTACTTTTATGACTACCCAGTTACGGAGTAGTGTTTAGTAGTCCCAAAATAAGTTGCTACGTATGTTGGGAACCATGATGATCTCAAGTCTAAGGACTCTATATAAACACTACTTGAGACTAACTGATGACACATGAAATCTCTGCAGTATCTCATGGCGGGTCTATCCAACATATGTTCACTAACATATGTCCATATTATCGATTTGTTATCTCCATACCATGATCCATGAGACATGATCATCAATCAATACATATGCTAATATTAGAATTATATTTATTCCTCATATGATATATGATCAGGGATCATTTAGAAATAGCAACATTTGACATTAAGAGTCTCATGAATAAGTCACATACTCATAGATCAATAATGATGGTATCTATTTCAAGGAACAAATCAATACATTATAAACATAGCATGTGATATATGTAACATCTCCATGTTGCCTCTAGGGCATATCACTAACATGCACCACCGACTCTGTAACTCCGGCCAGTAGTACGGTGTATTGACATCCTCCTATAGCTCTTTTATTGCCTTCAGCAGCCCAGCATTCCTGTCGTGAATTATGTAGATCACCATTCGCTATTGGACCACACCCCACTTTAGGTGCTGCAGGAACCACAACCAACTATCGTAGTTCTCGCTCTCCACAAATGCAAACACAACTGGAATTATCTGGTTGTTTGCATATGCGCCAACAGCTGTCAGTATCTGCCCACAGTACTTCCCTGTAAGAAAAGTACCGTCCACGCATGAACTAATCTAGAGCACTGAATGCATGAATACAAGCTCCGAATGAAAAGAGTGCCCTTTACATAACAAGGTAATTCGGAGGTCATACCGACTCTCTATCTTGCACAGTAATATAAGTACCACGATTTCTCTGCTTTAGGATATCAAAGATCTGTGGCAATGTGTCATATGCTGCCTCAAATGTGCTATACTTTTTCTCCATCGCTTTCTGCTTCGCCTTCCAAGCCTTGTGATAACTAATTATGTACCGTTCTCCGTTCTTTACCAGCTTGATTATATGTCGCACCGAGAGGTCATTCCCTTCAATAATTTTATTGTAGTATTTGTTTGCAACATATGTTGCAGTCAAGTTGCGGTGGGAGCACCTCATGTTCCATAGCATATAGTTGTGCTCCTCGAGCATTTACACGACCCAGTACGACTCGTACTTTGGGACATGGCCATGAACCCTGAAATTGCGCCCTTTCGTCTCGCACACCACGGTGTAGACTTTCTTGCTTGATCTTAAAACCCTAAACTGTCTCTGCAGCTTCAACGACCATACTTCACTGCATCCTATAATGCAGACATCATCGCAAACATAGCTCCCAGATTGATTGGACCCTCGCCATAAAACCATACTAAGTTGTGCCACTCATTGTTTGCAATATATCCGGCCAACTCACGGTTTCACGATGCAGGCTTAGGCGTGTCGTCATCGTCTTCCTCATCTGCATCCTCATCATCCTCCGCATCCAAGTTTTCCTCGTCCTCATGAGTATGTCTGTCCTCCAAGCTCATTAGGATGTCCGGACGATATCTGCCGTCACGGTTTCGTGCATCGATATCTCTACAGAGCAAAGCCACGGACAGAAGTGACGCAAAGCCGTAGACAGAAGTGACTCTGCTCACTGTGCTTAACGGTGCTTACTTTCATAAATCCTTCCCAAGCTCCACGCAGACCTGTCTGCACGCGAGTGTCGGCGAGGGATTATGCGGTATCCAGGAGACAGTAGTGCCGCGTGACCACTGCATGCCAACACACAGCGACAAGGATGGGACACGGGCGGTGATGCATTATGGGTGAGCGGGAACGGCGGATCATGGGCAGTGTTGCGTTATGGGCGAGTGGCAACAGCGGGTCACGGGCGCTCCCGCGTTTCCCTTGCACGGCACCGGGCGGTCCCGCGCGCCCATTGCGTGGCACCACACTGTGCCGCGTCTTGGCCATGTGGCACCGCTCGGGCACCAAGTCCCGTGCCGCCACACCGTGGCACCAGCACGATGCATGTATATATTCATGAAATTTTTCTTCCTCCCTATATATTTGCAAAACATGAAAAAAAAGTATATTTTTAATTTTTTTTAATAGGTTAGAGGAGTTTTTGGCGAGTTCCTCCTTCTGTCGAGTTTTGTCCAGGAGATGCAGATGGCGATCCCATCTCTGTGAACGTGAAGTTTTGCTGCCGTCGCTGGACGTGGAAGACGGCGAGTCCAAGGATCAGTTCTCTCGGTTTGTTGCTTGGTACCTGTAAGTGCCCCATCTGTTGATCGTGCTTGTTTGCTTGCAACGCACGCGAGGCAGAAGATAAAAACGGAGCAGATACAGACAGATTATACTCGTACTATATTTGTTTTTATATTTTTAGCCAGATACGAAAACGAATACTAATAACTCAGATACGGAAACAAATACGAATTATCTCGAATACAAATAAGGATCGAATATGGTCGGACATGAATATGGAAATAAATATTCCTCGGAACATGAAAACCACCTAAACTTCTAATGGAATCAAATACCATTACAAACAATTAGCTCGTTTCGTATAAAAAGTTTCATCATGGACAAAACAATACTTATTAAGTTCAACACGTACAACATTACCGATATAAATATATACCTAATAGATGTTATAACATATAACATATAGTATAATTTGTAAAATATTTAAAAGTTTAAATAATATCAATAGTGTGTACTAATGTTAGTGGGATGCGCTACCATTAAAATCTAAAGAGGTAGATTGAAGATCTAAAGTTAGGAAGAAAGGGATGTCTTTGGCAGATATCCGCATAGAACTGATCATCGGATATTCGTATTCGTTGGAAACTCCATTTCCATATTCGTATTCATATCCAGGAAAATTATCTGTATTAGTCGAGAATTATTCACTCCAAATTATATCCGTATTTGTTCTTCTTTGGAGCGGACCGTTTTTATCCTTAGCAGACAGTTTGTTAGGGTCTGGTTTGCATTCTAGCCAATTCCTAGTATTATCTTTTGATTTAATTGGAGTTGTGAACTATTCACCTATTTGATTCTGAGAATATTCAGTGGATTACACATCATCTGTTTTGATCTTGCCGGCTAGTCAGTTTGCTATAAATCTTATTAATTGCTGCTATATACACGTATACATCTGTACCGTCAAAGAGAGGACTGAAAATTGGGTACTGTCGCTGGGTGTTCATCAAGCCTGTTGTTAGGTTATAATGTCCATCTGACGATAGTGCAAGTGTCATTGTAATGGGTGATCTTCCAGCTGCATGAACCTTAATATCTGATGTTTGGCTAGACAGGTGTGGCAGCTGACGGGTGTTCTTTGTAGAAGCACCGCAGACAGATATTGACAGTGTCTACATCGCGGAAAAATTAGATATATTGAAACACCCAACATTCCTAAGCATATGTAGTGATGAAAATATGACTATTGCATCTTACATTTTCTGTAGCAAGCACTAAATAATTATGCTCTTTGCTCCGGTACTAACCATCTTTTAGGAAGATAATACCAATCTTGTTGTCCTATGCATTAACCATCTTTCAGGAAGAAAATACCAATCTTGTTGTCCTATGCATTAAATAACTACTATTAGCTTGAAGGGTAATAAGTAGTAGATAGGAGTTTTATTCTAGGAGGAAACCGAAACAAATGTATCAGTAGCTTAAATTATACCTTTGGTTTATCCTATGCATTATGAGCCGGTAGAGCATTTTTGTTTCAGATCCAACCTACAGTCAAGATCAATGTTTGTGAGAGGACAAGCAACTTGTTGGGTAGATCTGTCAGTAAATCCAAAAATATATATATCAACAACAAAGTGAAGAATGACATTTATGTGGCGATAATTGATTAAACACAAAGAAAGCGTGACACAATCACAAAATCAACATTAATTGGTTTAAATCATTCACTCCTTTTGATTCCGAAGTTCAGTTTTATCTTATACGTGATTGGCCCACTTCTCAAATAAGAGCTGTAGCAAAAGAGAAAAGGTCATTTAAAAATAAAGCAATTTGTAATGGACATGACAGTGTACGAAAGACACATTCAACTATAATTAAAATTACAGCCATTGCAAAATCATAACGCGGAGTACAACAAAGCTCATTCTAGGACATGTACATCCATGCAGCCATTTATTCGTGAGAAGGGATGAAATGATCAGCATTATTCCAAAGCACATAGCAGTCCAGTAAGGTCCAATAAGTCCTTAGACTCTGCCGGTTCTGAAACATACTCCCTCCGTTCTATAATGCTACTTTTGGTATTTAAATTTGTTTCAAAATACTACTACTTCTCTATCTATCAATCAATCATAACCATTCCTCCATTAATTTTTTCACCTACATCTTCATTTCAACCAGTCACAGCCACTCTTTACTCTAACCTTAATTTTCTCAAAAAAAAAAAGAAAGTCGGACATGTTAGCACCGCACCGAAGGCCATGCCTGCGCCCGCGCCCGGGACCTCGCTCGCGCCATCGCGTCCGCGCCCGCGCCCGTGCCCGGGCCCCGCGTCCGTGCCCGGGACCTGCTCCCGCGCCTGCGCCCTGCGCCCGGGACCTGCTCCCACGCCCATGCCCCGTGTCCGGGACCTCGCCCGCGCCCCGCGTCCGCGTCCGGGCCCTTGCCCGGGACCTCGCGTCCGCGCCCGAGCCCTTGCCCAGGACCTCACCCGTGCCCCCTGGGCCCCTCGACCGCGCAGCGAGAAGTATAGGATAAACAGAGAGCACGAACGCAAGAAGTTTTGCCAGGCGACGAACACCTCTGCTTCTCTATTGGACTTAAAACCGGCTACTAAAAACGATGGAGTACAAGGGCTATTTAACAGTCAGGGGACGCACACCTCGGAGCCACGAACTCCACACCTCGGAGCCACGAACTCCCTGCCCGGCTAGCTCGCCACCATCTGCACGATTCGGTCTTCAACGTCTCGAGCACCACACGCTCATTTCCGGACGACTCGGCCTCCTCCAGTGCCAATCCGGTACCATGCATGCCCTTCTCCCACCTATTCTCATGCACAAAACAAATTGAATCGACTCGGACTCACCGACGCAAACGCACCGCATTCTCCACGACACAGCTCGACACCACGCGACACACACGCACTGACCAGAACACATCTCGGTCAGGTTTATTTTCCTAACAATCACCCCCTTAAACCTGACATCACCATGCGCGCCGACTCACAGCAGGCATGGCTCCTCGCAGGCGTCAGCGAGGAGGGCCCTCGCCTTCTTCGGCTTGCGACATTCGCGAGCAAAGTGCCCACGAACTCCGCAATTGTAGCACTTGCCTTTTTTGCCATTCGACTTGCGCTCGCTGTTGTCGGAGTCACTGCTTGTGCTGTCATCGTCGTTGTCGTGGCTACGACTGCCACTGCGGCCATCACCAGCCTTGCCGTGGCCACCACCACAGTTCTTCTTTTCTTTGAGTGAGAGACTCTCCCACTGTGCACGTGTGAGCAACAAATGCTCACCATCGTTGCTACGGCGCCGCCCCTTTGAAGACTCTTCGAACGTCCTCAAACGCCCGATAGCCTTTGCCACGGACATTTTTGACATGTCGCCAAATTGCTCGATGGTTGCGATGATCTGAAGGAACTTGTTGGGGACAGCACCAAATAGCTTTTCTACCACAACACTGTCCTTTACTTTGGCTCCGAGAGAACGCATCTCCCCCACCAGTGTGGTGAGCTTCGGTGCGAATTCCGTGATAGTTTCGGAATCCCCCATGTACAAGCGATCAAATTGTCTCTTCAATGCTTGTAGCCGCGCCTTCTTGACTCGATCCTCGCCGATGTTCATCTCCTTTATAGCCTCCCAAGCTTCCTTGGCCGACTCTTTGTCTGCGATAGCCATCATTATGGCATCCGACACAGCCTGAGAGATGGCGACCAAAGCTGCATTGTCCTTCTCTTCTTCTGCCACCGCTTCACCCATGACCGCTGCCCACACGCCGAGATGACGCAGGATGATCTTCATCTTCACAGCCCACACACCATAGTTGGTGTCATTGAGCATGGGGTACTGCATCGTGACCACCCTCGACCGTGGTGCAGCCATGGTAGTGCTGCCACCACTACTGCCGCTCACGCCACTCATTGGCGTTCCCACCGGTGTCTGGTCTCCGGCCATAGCTTGGCTCTGATACCACTTGTTAGCGCCGCACCGAAGGCCGTGCCTGCGCCCGCGCCCAGGACCTCGCTCGCGCCCTCGCGTCCACGCCCGCGCCCATGCCTGGGCCCCGCGTCCGCGCCCGGGACCTGCTCCCGCGTCCGGGACCTCGCCCGCGCCCCGCGTCCGCGCCCAGGCCCTTGCCCAGGACCTTGCCCGAGCCCCCCAGGCCCCTCGACCGCGCAGCGAGAAGTATAGGATAAACAGAGAGCATGAACGCAAGAAGTTTTGCCAGGCGACGAACACCTCTGCTTCTCTATTGGACTTAAAACCGGCTACTAAAAACGATGGAGTACAAGGGCTATTGAACAGCCAGGGGACGCACACCTCGGAGCCACGAACTCCCTGCCCGGCTAGCTCGCCACGATCTGCACGATTCGGTCTTCAACGTCTCGAGCATCACATGCTCGTTTCTGGATGACTCGGCCTCCTCCAGTGCCAATCCAGTACCATGCATGCCCTTTTCCCACCTATTCTCATGCACAAAACAAACTGAATCGACTCGGACTCACCGACGCGAACGCACCGCATTCTCCACGACACAACTCGACACCACGCGACACACACGCACTGACCAGACCACATCTCGGTCAGGTTTATTTTCCTAACAGGACAGAGGGACTAGCTGATTGTTTTTAAAATGCAGATACTGCATGCAAATGTTGTCTATTGGAAAATGGTCGGTACCGCAAAAAAAAAAAAAAACAGTTGTGCACTTACCGCTGAACAGCCGTGGTGCAGTCCTCGGTCAAGTCAGCATGGATTATCAAGTTAGTCAAACCAATTCAAGTAATTTTGTTCTAGAAAAGTTCCTTAAAAATATTTATACTAGAAAAGACTAAATAGGTTAGATTGGTTACGAGCCCGCAATTCACATCAGCAAGATAGCAGATAGGCGGTAAAATTTTCTGTTTCAAATTGCGTAAGAAAGTTTGGAGATTAGTAGAGATATGAGTAGTGAAAACCAAATCGAAAAGAAGGGTAAATACCTACACGACTGCATACCATAAGCTCGCACCCATCGATCGCTCTTATCGATCATGGCTCGGCTGCTCGGGCACCGGATCCAATTGCGCCATTGGCCGAGCTAGGGAGCACACGGCCTTCGCCGCCGCCGATCGATCATCCCATGGCTCCTCGTACTGCAGGCAGAAGGTGCGTGAGCAGCATAGGAAATTAGGAATGCAGGGAAAGGAGTTCTAGCAGCTTGGGCTCCTGTACTGATGGGTTACATGTGATTCTTCCCAACCGGAGCTCAGAACTGATGGCTCATGGCCTTCCGATGGAGATGCCGCCGGTCCACTGGTCCTCCAGCCTTCCTCCATCACTGCCTGTACTGGAGCTCGACTGCCAGTGCGCCGCCGCCGCAGGTCCATGAAGCCGCCTCCCGCCTCATCGCCACTTAGCTAGCCTATGACCGCCTGCCTTGTAATAGAGAAAATTGGGATTTCGATGGTTTCGTTAGAATGCCATGACTTAAATGGATTTTAGTAAAATAGCACGCTCAACAAAAGGGTGTACGTTAATAGAAATGATTTTTCACTCTTTTTATATTTTTGTAGACCGAATTGCCCCGCTTCGTTCGTTTTTCTCCGGCAGCCCATCACCACCAATCACTAGCAGCCTCCTCCCGGACCTGACCTCAATCCTTCCCTACCTCCCCATCGTGCTCCGTGGCGGTGCGCTCTTCTGGTCGCCGCAGGCGCAGGAGGCACTCAAGGCGCTCGCACTCGTCCCCGACGTCAGCTGCGTCTCCTCCGGCGATGTCCTCACCGACACCCTCACCGACCTCCGCCTCGCGCTCAACTTCAACCCGCTCCAGCGCCGCGCCGTCGAAGGGTTCACACTCCTCTTCGAAGACCTCCTCTCGCAGGCATAGACATGGGACTGGTTCGACCATGTCCTCCCCTCCCTCGCCCGCCTCCTCCTTTGCCTCCCCATGCTGCTCGAGACGTTGTTGAAGCTTGCGGCGGCGCGGCGGGAGAGCTCCTGCTGTTGTATCTATCTCCTGGAGTTGGAAGGCCCACGGTTCCTGTTCTATTTCCAAAACATGCGGTGTGCATGAGTAAGAGTCTGGGTCGGGATGATCCAAGTCTTTCCATCTTTGTAATAGGAAAGATAGCATGTATTAGCTCCTATATATTCCAGAGAACGAAGAGAAGATGTGTGCCCCAGAAAAACTTTGTCTTGGGTTGATTGTTGAGAGAGATAGTTTGAGAGATCCTGTTATTTTTTTCAACAATTGGTATCAGAGCCACAACTATCTCTAGGTTCAGTCGGAGATGTCGTTGATCCCAGTGGCAGGAGGAGGCGGTGGTAGCGGCGGTGGTGGCAGTGGCACGAGTTCGTACCAGTACCCGTAGTTGACGACGGCAAACTACACCAGCTGGTCCATCTGCGTCCAAGCCATCATGGAGGATCAAGGCGTCTGGGTGGCAGTACAGCCAGACGACGACGCCGTCGACATCAAGCTCGACAGGAAGGCCAAGGCACACCTACTCCAAGCACTCCCCTAGGACATCCTTATGCAAGTTGTGAAGAAGACGTCCTCGAAGGAGATCTAGGAGGCCCTGAAGACGAGGTTCGTCGGGGCTGATCGAGTCAAAAACGCACGGCTCCGGGCGCTGAAGAGTGACTTCGACGCCATGCGGATGGTTGATGGTGAATCGCTCGACGACTACGCAAGGAGGTCCGTAAGATACACCAACGTCGGCGGATCCCTGAATGACGTGGCCATGGTGCAAAAATTGTTTGACACTGTGCCGGACCGGTACTTGCCCGTCATCGCCGGGGTCGAGCAATTTTGCGACATCGACACGATGTTGTTTGAGGAGGCGCTGTCACGGCTGAAGGCGTTCAACGAGCACACACGCCAACGTCAACCCAGCGGCGGCGTCACCGTTGGCGGCCAGTTGCTCCTCACTCAAGCCGAGTGGGAGGCGCGACAAAAGAAGAGCGGCAGCGACTCATCGTCAAACTAGAAGGGCAAAGCTCCCGCGGGTGGCAGGAGTCACAGCCGAGCCAGTCGTGGACGCAGGCACGATCGTGGCAAGGGCGGTCATGGTGAGGTGCACAACACCGACGGAGTGGGTGGCTCCAGTGGCGGCGGACGTGACAAGAGTCACATAGGCTGCTTCAATTGCCAGGAGATGGGGCACTACGCCTCACAATGCAAGGCGCCCAAGAAGAAAGAGGAGGTACATCTCACGCGAGCCGGCGCTACTCCTTGCAGTTTCGGAAGAGCTGCCGTGGCAGACTCGGCAGGAGGTGGTGCTGCTGAATGAAGACCGCGTGTGGCCAGAGCGGTACCAGGTCGAGCACGGCACGTTGCCAGCTGCCATCTGGTTTCTCGACAACGGCGCAAGCAACCACATGACCGGCGACAAGGAAAACTTCCGGGAATTGGACGAGGGCTTCACCGGCAGGGTACGGTTTGGCGATGGCAGATCAGTGGAGATCAAGGGGAAGGGCTCGATTCTCTTCGCCTGCAAGAATGGAGACCATTGGCTGCTCGAGGAGGTGTACTTCATCCCTAGCTTGCGCAGCAACATGGTGAGTCTTGGGCAACTCACCGAGACCGGCCACAGGGTGATCATGGATGAGGACGAGCTCGAGGTGTTTGTGAAAAATCCCATGCGACTGATTATGAAGGTGAGGCGTACTCCTAACTGCCTCTATAGGATCGAGCTCACCCTGGCACACCCCATGTCTTTGTTGGCGAGCTTGGATGACCCGGCGTGGCTGTGGCACGCGCGCCTGGGTCATGTCAACTTTCAAGCACTGAAGCTGCTCATCGACAAGTCAATGGCCGGAGGAATTCCATCGATCGTGCATCCACAACAACTCTGTCAAGGCTGCCTGGTGGCCAAGCAGGCGCGACATCCATTCTCGGCGGCGGCAAACTTTCGAGCGGAGGAGCCACTCGAGCTGATTCATGGTGATCTCTACGGCCCGATCTCACCGGCGACAAATGGTGGTAATCAATATTTCATGCTCCTCGTGGATGATTGCACTCATTGGATGTGGGTGTATATGCTCAGGACGAACGACCAGGCACTACCAGCGTTCACAAAGTTCAAGGTGCTGGTGGAAAACACACGCGGACGCAAGATCAAGATGCTTCGCACTAATCAGGGGGGAGAATTCCTCTCGGCCGAGTTCACTCGGATATGCGAGGACGCCGGCATCGATCGGCAGTACACCGCGCTGTACTCTCCACAGCAAAACGATGTGGTGGAGATGAGGAATCGCACAGTGATGGAGATGGCGCGATCCCTGTTGAAGAGCATGTCCGTACCAGGCAGGTTTTGGGGGGAGGCGGTGGGGCACGCTGTCTACCTCCTCAACCGGCTGCCAACGAAGGCTATGGGCAGCCGCACTCCGTTTGAAGCTTGGAACGGAAGGAAGCCGCATCTTGGTCATCTTCGTGTGTTCGGCTGCACGACACACGCGAAGATTACCACCCCACACCTGAAGAAGCTTGATGATCGCAGTCAACCAATGGTGTACCTAGGAGTCAAGGAAGGGAGCAAGGCGCATCGACTCTTTGATCCACGGCGCAACAAGGTACATGTTAGTCGTGATGTACAATTTGAGGAAAATGTGGAGTGGAGCTGGAATGCAGGTGCAGCAGCAGTACAGACTTCAGAGTTCGTTGTTGAAGAAGTGGCTGCTGTGGCAGGCGAAGACACTGCCGCAACAACCCATCGCGGTGCCGCGGCAGACGATCGTGAAACTAGTGCGGGAGCGGCAGGCAATCAAGCTACCGCGGGAGGAATTTCCGCTGCCGCGGCAGACATCCCGCAGCCTAATGGTGTAGCAGTGGGGCCCATGACCAGATCGCGAGCGGCGGCCCATACGACATTATCGACCACGCCGGCCACCTCACCGTCAACACCGGCGTGTGGCACGCCAGAGCCCGACACCGCTGCGTCACCTGCGGCATGGATTTCTCCTCCCCTAGCAGGCGGAGATGAATCCCACGATGGTCCTGTCCGGTACAGACACATCGACGATATCATGAGGGAGGCGCGGCATATTGATCTGGATGAAGAAGAAGAAGCTGATAGGCAAGCATTGCTAATGGAGACGGAGGAGCCGTCGTGCTACCGCGAGGCAGCTGGCCAACCAGAGTGGGAAGATGCAATGTGCAAGGAGATTGAATCCATTGAGAAGAATTTGACTTGGTCGTTGTCAAAGCTTCTGGTCGGACACAAGGCAATTGGCCTCAAGTGGGTTTACAAGCTCAAGAAGAACTTTGATGGAAAGGTGATCAAGCACAAGGCATGGCTAGTTGCAAAGGGGTATGTGCAACGTCAAGGAATTGACTTCGAGGAAGTGTTTGCACCAGTTGCTCGTCTCGACACAGTGCGTGTCATTCTCGCTATGGCAGCAAACCGTGGGTGGCAGGTGCACCGCCTAGACGTCAAGTCGGCGTTCCTCAACAGTGAGCTACAGGAAGAGGTATATGTTGCACAGCCGGAAGGATATGAGGTGAAGGGGAAGGAAAACCTTGTGTACAAGTTACATAAGGCTTTGTATGGTCTTCGGCAGGCACCACGCGCATGGAACGTGCGCCTTGACCGGAGCCTGAAGGAGCTCGGTTTCTCGAGGTGTGTTCAGGAGCAGGCAATGTACACCCAAGCATAGCAAGCACTGGCATCATCGTCAGCGTGTACGTGGACGACCTGATTGTAACCGGCCAAGATCCTTCTGCAATCACTGACTTTAAGAGGTAGATGATGGCTCAATTCGAGATGAGTGACCTTGGATTGCTGCACTACTACCTCGGCATAGAAGTGGAGCAAGGCGATGGCGGCATTACCATCAAGCAGGCAGCATATGCAAAGAAGGTGTTAGAGCAATTCGGAATGAGTGAGTGCAATCCAACCAAATTTCCAATGGAGCCAAGGACGCAGCTGCACAAGGACGGCGAGGGACACCCGGTGGACGCCATGGAGTACCGCCGTATCATCGGTTGTCTCAGGTACCTGCTCCACACGCGGCCAGACATGTCGTTTGCAGTCGGCGTGGCGAGCAGGTTCATGGAGCGGCCTACCGTCATGCATCACAAGGCGGTCAAGCAAATTCTCAAGTATTTGAAGGGGACAATTCATCATGGCATTCTATGTCAATGAGTCTCTGGTTGCATGGAACTCACAGAAGCAAAGGACGGTGGCACTGTCATCATGTGAGGCTGAATTTATGGCGGCAACGGCGGCGGCATGTCAGGCGTTGTGGCTGAGGAGCTTGTTGGCAGAGCTGAACAAGGAGCAGCCGAGACCCATGAAGGTGTTCATTGACAACAAATCGGCGATCGCATTGATGAAGAACCCGGTGTTCCATGGACGCAGCAAGCATATTGACACCAGGTTCCATTTCATTCGAGAGTGTGTCGAGGGGGGGCAGATCGTCGTCGAGTTCGTGCGAACGGAGGAGCAGCGAGCCGATCCCTTGACGAAGGCATTGCCACTGGTGAAGCTGGCGACAATGCGGCACCTTCTTGGTGTCCGCGATCTTGGGCCACTCTAGATGTTGTATCTATCTCCTGGAGTTGGAAGGCCCACAGTTCCTGTTCTATTTCCAAAACATGCGGTGTGCATGAGTAAGAGTCCGGGTCGGGATGATCCAAGTCTTTCCATCTTTGTAATAGGAAAGATAGCATGTATTAGCTCCTATATATTCCAGAGAACGAAGAGAAGATGTGTGCCCCAGAAAAACTTTGTCTTGGGTTGATTGTTGAGAGAGATAGTTTGAGAGATCCTGTTATTTTTCCAACACCTGCCCCATCGCGGGGCTCCGTCATTGGGCTGTCGAAACGAGTTGCGCTGGAGCGGAGGGTTGGCGGCGGTGGTGATGGGCGCCGTGCTCTACTGTGGGTTGGGAAACGGAGAGGGAAGAAAGGTGGTGGAGGAGGAGGAGCTTGAAGAGGTGGTCGTCGGCGGTGGCGTTAGGGGCGAAGTCGGCCTTGGCGGCGGGGCCCTGCGCGGTGGCCTTGTGCTGCTACTGAGCAAGGAGGTCCTCATCCCCGCTGAGGCTGGCCCTAGAGAGCTCCCGCTTGTTCTGCTTGCGCATCTCCTGGATCGTGGAGAAGTCCATGGAGTAGTCCGGCACGGCGCTGTTCTTCATGTCCCACTCCCCGAACGACGGCGCTGTCATCCACCCCACCGCCCCTCCTCCCTGCTGCTCCTGCAACAACAACCACCACCATTACACAACTTCTTCCGCCTTGCCAGAGGTGGTGGGTGGCTGGCTAGCGGCGGTCTGGGAGAAAAAGAATGAAGCAAGGGCAATTCCATCCAGAAAATATTAAGAGTGAAAAATCATTTCTATTTACCAAACAGTACGAAAATGGTATTATGACGTACACTCTACTGTTGAGGGTGGCATTTTACCGAAGCCCACTTAAGTGATGGCATTCCAGTGAATCCACTCTTTTGCGATGGTATAATCCCAATTTTCTCCTTGTAATAGGGCAACTATGGCGGCGGAATGGCGGAGTCACCTCCCCAGGTAGATAGAAAGAGGAGATAGCGGGAAGGCGGCGGTTGATTCGTGCGTCTAGGGAAGCAAGAGCAGAAGGGCGTCCGGTGGCAAGAGATCTCGGTCATTCATCTCGCATGATGGACAGTTGAGATGTGGGCGTGTGCCGAGGCACTAAAATGGGCTGCGTGCATCAACAGACTGACTGGGTGGCCCCTCAATAAGACAGGTCCAGCTATCTGTGCATGAACCCATTGCATGTTCAAGTGGAGAAGCTAGCAGACCCACATCACATGGTGCGCTCCATGGGCGGGCGAGGTGCAGGGCGACCTGCACACGGGCCGAAGCTAGCACGTCGGCCATATAACACCCGGAGCGCCCTTCGAGTAGCACTTCGCCCTTCTTTAATTTGCCCTGATTTGGTAACAAGGAACAGTCAAGCATAGCAAAATATGCCTAAAGAATTGAACATGGGTGGTGTTGGCGCAAATACATGTCACGCCACACATGTGAGCACCTTGTGTGCAACCCATAGCGGAACCTAGAGACGCGCCACCACAGTGGGTAGATGCCGCCAAACGATCACCCAGGAGGGACCCCGTCAGGATGAACACGCGCCAGTTTGTCCTAGGCTCGGCAGGTCAACTAGAATGTCCACAAACGTGGTAGAGACGAGAAACAACGAGCAATTGGAGAATTAGAGGAGAATAGGTGTGGGATACAGGTAGCAAGGAGGAAGGAGATGTAGAATATAGAGAGTAAAGGGTAATAGATTGATTTTGACGATTGATTGGTTGATAGGTTTTTTCAATCGGCCTTGGCCCCCTATATTTATAGGAGGGATGGTTTTGCGTCTATAGGGCCTTCTCCACATCCTATTAGGCTTAGAGATCAATTAGGACTCTAAAAACCCTAGCCTCAAGCAAGAAAACATGAGAAAAACTCTAATTGGATTCGGACTTGAGTCTGAAGGTTTGACCGCTCGGACACCTGCGGTCAGACCGCAATTCATTGTCCGGTCGGACCAGCCACACAATGGCAGTCAGACCGGCATCCAGGGGAAAGCTGCGGTCTTTTCCAAACTTGGCTTGAACTTGCTATAAATCCAAACTAGCACCAAATTTGGGTGTCAACACATGCCCCCTGCCTTTTTGGCAAACTTGTGAGCCGAAAAGCAAAAGGCAAGGGGTTAATTAACTAAGGACGATATTCACCAATACTGGCCATTAACGCCTTTAAGGCTATATGTTTAGTGGTGATGAAATAATTTTACTTGGAGATGCCATCTCTTGTTCAAATATTGTTTCTTTTTTCTTTGGCATCCACTCTTGTCTCATCACTTCTTTGCGTTGATTCTTTTGTGACTGATTCTTTTGTCTCGACCAGCTATGAGATAAGCGCGGTCAACTATTCAAAATCAGTTGCTGAGGTAATGCCTAGGGATGAAACTGAACGGGATAGATCCCGTACCGACCGTTTTCGTTTTCTATATTATGATACCGTTTTCGACCGTTTTCGAATTTGGCAAAACATAAAAAATTGTCATTTTCAATTGGTTTCACAATCATTTTCAACCATTTTTTGACCTCATTATTTACTAAAATATAGAAAAATCCCGTACCGACCGTTTTCATTTTCTATATTGTAATACCGTTTTCGACCATTTCCAACCGTTTTCATCCCTAGTAATGCCCATAATGGATAATCATATTGCATATAAGTAGGTATCATCCACGTACCGTTGAAGTTCCATGGCCCATACCAAGGGTAAAACCATGAAAAAGAAGAAGAAGAATATTTTCGCTCGTTCCCTACCTTGCCTAGTGGGCAAATTCGACCCCCTTGGTCATTTGTCATCTTTTGGAACCTTCGGCTTGATATCTTGCCCCCTAAGCATTGAAATCTTCAATGTGATTTCCTTCTTGCCCTCGGGGTTCTTTTCCTCTTGCAACTCAACAGTGTGTACAGGAAAAGGGAGCTCATCTACTTGCATTTTCGTAAATGACAACCATCCTTCATTAATGGCTGATTGAACTTGTCTACGGAATACATTGCAATCATTAGTAGTGTGGGTGCCATGGGCCCCGGGTACCTCTTGACAAGCATTTGGGCCACTCGGATAGAGGATGGGCCTAGCCTTGTAATTAGAGATATAGCTAGATTCGGCAGACTTCGCCTTGTATAGAAAGGAATATACAGTCCTAGTCGGGTGCGTTATATCTCTAAGGGGAGATCTCCTAGTCGTAATCCGATGGGGACTCCTACCTTGTAACCCTGTCCCCCAGTATATAAGGGGAGGCAGGGCGCCCCATGAGGGCAGACGAGCACTCATAAGCTCAAACGGCCATACGGTTCATCAGAATCGCCACCATAATTCCTCAAAGGAATACATATAAACTGGACGTAGGGTATTACCTCACATCGAGGGCCTGAACCAGTATAAAATCTCCCTGTGTTCCTTTGCAATCCACCGAGTTTCCATCCGCCGAGTAGCCCCATATATTTATTGCCGGTGTAAAACATCGACAGTTGGCGCGCCAGGTAGGGGCTTCGGCGCGATCTACATCTACAAGCTCGATGGATCCAGCAACCGGAGTCGACGGCGGCAAACTCTCCCCCGGAGATACAATCGCATTCAGAAGCCTTGACTTTGTCGCCGACCAGATCGGCAATCTCACCTTGGCCGACTCAGACTCGATCCGATCTGCCAGGGAACCAGCCGACTCCGCGCCAGTCGGCCTACACGATGCTGCAGCAATCTTTCACGACATGCTGCAGCGATCTCCAATACGCCCGAGTCCAGGGACAACTCTTTCTTTCGGTGTTCGACTCGGACTCGGCCTTGAGCCGGCCAAGATCGAACTAAGAAGGGAAGAGATCGTCAATCTCCTGTACAGACTTGGCAACGCCACGGATATCTTCAGACAACATCCGACGCGGCAAACCCGATCCTCTGGAGTTCGACTCGGATACGGCCCAGAGCCGCTTGAGATCGGATCTAGGGAGGTTGGAGTTAATCACCCCCATCAACTATTCCGACTACAACTCTCAGTCGGACTACGACTCCCAGTCGGATTCCGACTCTAAGTCGGACAGCAGTTCGGCAAGCTTCTCCCCGCCACGAGAAATCTTCATGGCGTCCAAAGGCTCTACTCCTACTCAGGAATCACGCCGACTACATGAGCAACAAGAGGAGGAGGCCTGCCGACTGCGAGAACAACAGGAGGAAGAAGCAAGACGCCTGCACACCCGCAACGACGGCCTACGCAGGGCTGGGCGAACCGCTCAGCAACAAGCCCTCCAAACAAAAGTCGGCGACCACGACGTCTTCGTCACGCCACAGCAGAACGTCGTGGCCGCCGCAACCCTACTGGACACGGTCCAGCTTGGGCCTGATCACCAGGCCACCCCGACGATCGCAAGGATAAAAGCCCTGCTTACCGCTGCTGCATGTCAGCAGCACCAACAGTCGGGTGATACCCTCATACCGACCAACCGGTCAACATTCCCAACGGCAGTCTCATCTACCTCAAAGCGACGCCGAGCGGCTAGCTCCAGTCAGCTGCATACGGAGGCACGTCAGGCGTCACTCGGCAACCCCAACGACAACCGGCGACGTCAAAGCAACCGTCGGGATGATCAGGACCTTCGAGGCCGACAACGATGTGATCTTCGGCAGGACATCAACGCTCGACACCGCGAACGAGAAGATGATGAGCAACGCCAACCGGAAGACGAGAACGAACGTTTCGGCCTCCACCACGAGCGGTTTCGCCGCCATAGTCGGGGTCGGAGTCCTCATAAAGATGGAGTACCGGCCTTCACCTAGGAGCTACAATAGGTCAACTGGCCGTCGGGTTTCAAGCCTACAGGCATCGAAAAATACGATGGCAAGACCAATCCTGAGTCCTGGCTCACGGTCTATACTCTGGCAATCTGAGCAGCTGGAGAAAATCATAAAGTCATGGCTAACTACCTGCCAGTCGCTTTAGCCGACTCAGCGAGGACATGGCTAACAGGACTTCCCAAGCAATCAGTTGGCTCATGGGCAGAACTCCGAGAACGCTTCATCGCCAACTTCCAGGGAACATACGAGAGGCCATCTTCCGAGTACGACTTATATCAGTTGCATCAAAGGAAGAACGAGTCTCTTCGTGACTTCATCAAGAGGTTCTCTGAGAAGAAAAATTCAATCCCAAACATCAAGAACGAGGTCGTCATCACCGCCTTCCGAAAAGGAGTAAAAGACACCTCGTTCATCGACAAATTCACTCGGAAGCCTCCCAACTCTATCAAGGCTCTATTCAACATGGCGAACAAATACGCCGACTCAGCCCATGCTGTTGCTGAGGCCCTTGAAGATAAAAAGGCATCCTGACAGAAGAAGCGGGAGGGCACCAACAACGTGGTCCCGACTAAAGCCGGGAATCGCAAACGCAAGTCAGACGGCTTCATTGTGGCAGTCGGTCACAATCGTCTTCGACTTCCAACAACTAAAGATTATCAGAACAACAAGTGAAATGCTTGGGGAATCACAAGCTCAAATGCAAGGATGGCATCCCCACTCCAAAATACCGAACAGCTAAGTCACTTCTTGATAAATATTTCTTTACTCGGCCTTGCCAATGCCGCTTACACCTAATAGGTGCACAAGCTGCACTCTTCTCTGTTCTTGCTCTTAAATGATTGCAAAAGTACTCGAGTAGCATAAATCCTGATCCGTGAAACTTTGCTCCATGAAAGACGAACTCAAGTCACCCAAAACGTGTGTCTGGGAAAGAGCCATGAGCCAACTCCCGACGCTAGGGGGCTATGTCTAGTCGGGCAGAGTGCTTAAACGTAAGGGGTCAACTACTCGGGGAAATTAATATCAATAAGAGGAAGAACATGTATTTACATATATTGTAAAATACATTTTATTCGGATGATTGTTTTCATCATCAGATGCTACTCATCCGATATCTTTATATTGCAGGCCCAGCTTCGGATACGCGTGACAGGAACTCAGGGCTGCGAGCCTATCTCCTATGCTCGGGGGCTGGACAAGTCTGCCAAAATACACTCGGGATGCTCCATGAGGGCTACTTACCGAGTACTTGCGCCAGCCGGGACGTCATCTTCCCCGGCTACGCTCCATGTGAGCTGGCAACCGACTTTCGGCACTAGTCGAGGGTCGTATATCACTCTGCTGGGTGAGGTACGCCCCATGAGGGTCGCCAGCCGAATCCTATGCTAATGCTAGGTTCGGGTACCTTATTTGGTCACAACTCTGTCAGGTTGGGTACGCCCCATGAGGGTCGCTAGCCGAATCCTATGCTAATGCAAGGTTCGGGTACCTCGCTTGGCTATAACTCTGTTGGGTAGGGTATGCCCCATGAGGGTCGCTAGCTGAATCCTATTGTCGGAGGATGAAACCTCGACGGCGGGAAGTCAGGAGACCCCCCTTTGAGATTCGGCCAGGGGAGTAGTTCTCAGGCGAAGCCGGCGTCAGGGTGCAGAAGAAAGATACGCGAAGGAGACGTAGAAGAAACTGCGGGGTTCGGACCGTCCGAAGCGGGTCCGGACTGTCCGAACCGTGGTGAAGCAGAGTACGAAGGCAAAAAGGTCCGGACCGTCCGAACCGGGTCCGGACCGTCCGAACCGAGGAGATCGCGCGGGGAAGACGATGAACAGCGCGCACAAGGGAGGCACGAGGATTTATACAGGTTTGGGCCGCTCGGAAGCGTAATACCCTACTCCTGTGTGTATGCTATGTGGAGGGGAATATGGTTTTGAGTGTTTACAGGGTGTTCCCGGCGAGCTCAGGAGCTCGGTGCCGAGGAAGGAGAACTGCGGCGAGTGTGCGCGACGGCGTGTACTAGCCAGAGAGTCCTTGCTAATGCTCCAGTTTTTTTTTCTCCCCTCTCCACATCGGCTCGGGTCCTCCTTTATAGAGCCAGGAGAGTCCACAGTGCCGGTACCCCGAGAGAGATATTCTCCGGTGAGTCCTCTTGTGCACCTGTCCGGCCGTAGACGCCCACGCCGGAGTTGGAGGGCTGTCCCATCGCTCACCTCCACCTGCGACGCCTGCGCCGGAGTTGGAGGATGGTCCAGTCGTCTCCGCCCGCCTGCTGCGTCCAAGCCGGAGTAGGTACTGCTCGTCTGGTCATGCTCGGTCAGCCCCTCGCTGTGAGCGGATGGAGCACGGAGACGGGACGGCGCCTGCCTCCGCTGCCTGGGCGTGGACTTTCGGGGCCTTCTTGGTCAAAAGTGCTCTGCCGTCGCCTCACCATTAAAACGGGTAGTTGGGGAGCCGACCGCTAGAGCCAGCCCTCCGCCGCACGAGGCACTGTTATTGCGGGTCCCGGGCCCGGGGCCGCTCCCCGGGACACGAGCCCGAGGAAGACATCCGGGCAAGTGCACTCGGGCGAGGCGCACCCGGGCACGGGGTGCCGTACCCGAGGAAGGCGCTCCCGGGCCCAGGGAAGACGCACCCGGGTACCGGGTAGAGCTCCCGGGCCCGGGCACTGCCCGGGCGCTTAGCTGGAGAGCCCATCGTCGTCGGAGAATGTGGCCCCGGGGGAATTAATGTGGCCGATGACCCACGCGTCCCCGGGGTATGTGGGACCCCCTATCCTGTTTCGCCGACAGTGGCCCCTGGCCCTGTTGCTCGGCCGGGATCAGCCCCGGGCAGGAACAAGGCCATGTCTTGAAGAAAAGAGGGGACGCGGGGTGAACCTGGTTCGCCTTGGACTGGTGTAGCTTGAAGACTTGTTGTGTAGACTAGGTTATGTGCCCGGGACCCAGGTGTTGCCATCGAGTTTTTCGCGGCAACCCGCTGGCCGGAGATCGCGGCAGCAGAGAGGTGCGTCGTCCAATCGAAGGTCGCCACCGAATCTGCCGCCGATGAGGCCTCCCACGCTTGGTCCGAGATGACCGCGCGGGAGAGGGAAACACTCCCCCGAGAGGAAAGCGTCCGGGCCCAAGAGGCCGGGCTCGCGTCTCGGGGGTGCGAGTTCGCCGCGCGCGAGGAAGTCGCGGTGGTTCGCGAGGAGGCGCGGAAGGCCGTGGCCGAGACCGCTACCCCGGGGGCAGGGTTCCTCGACCGCGGCGAGCACCTTGTGGAGCGGATGCCTGTCGAAGAGTCCTAGGAAGATGCTGGTCCCCTTCGGACGCCGCCCGGGGTCCGGTCCGAAGTGTGGCGCCTCCCGACTAGGTGGAAGTCCACCATGTGCATATGGCACCCGATCCCAGGATCAATAGTCGGGTACGCACAACAATGATACAACTCAGAGTTACAATAAATACATAACAGAGTACTTACATATATGTACAAGGAGATCCATCCAGGACAAACCCGGGATGGGCAAAAATAACCAACAGGTAAACTAGCGAAACAGCAAAACAGGGCGGAAGCTGGACAAAAACTACTCCACAAGCTCAGTTGGGAACTAGGCTCGAAACCTTCAGAAGTCTTCGTAGTCGGCCTGGTCTTGGAGGAACTCGGCAGCAGTCGGATCTTCGTCTTCTGCTCCAAAACCTACTATACATATATATGAACAAGGTGAGTACTCTCGTACTCAGCAAGCCGGGAATGATGCCATGTTGGTCAGACAAGGAGAGCTAAGGGTTTCATTTGAGAAAAACTGCCTTTATAAACTCTTTTCTTTGCAAACACTAGTGAGTTCCCAATTTTAGTTGTCGGACAGAGGCTCACGCCTCTATCCATTCCGCAAGTTGCTTTCCAACAACTCGCCACTTAGGGGATCAAGCATTTATATATGTTTGTATCTTCCTTTTACTTTGCATTTGTTGGTCCTGTATCTCCCGAGTAGCTACAACCACTCGTTCACCCTGAGACTCGGCTACAACCAAATCTCAGCTGTGGCACTTGATGCCCGCTATACTGGCTACAACCAGCTAGCTAGTCGGCCGCCCTGGCTACAACCCGGGGGCTCATCATCGCTGCCCTGGCTACAACCCGGGAGCATGATCATGGCACTAAATGCCCGCTAGGCTGGCTACAACCAGCTAGCTAAAACACTGCTGCCCTAGCTACAACCCGGGAGCGTGCTCATCATTGCTGCCCTGGCTACAACCCGGGAGCAAGATCCTCACCGTCTTCTGGCTACAACCCGAAGACTGAATTGCCGCCCTGGCTACAACCCGGGGGCTTAAACTTTGCTGCCCTGGCTACAACCCGGGAGCATGATCTTCATCCTGTTTACTTTTCATACACTTGTTTATGGTGCTTCACACCCCAGATCACACAGATCCGTTTCTGGCCACACAGGCCTTCCGTTTGCTTACTCGGCAAACTCTGGTCACGGTTCCCTTTCCATCAAACACTTTTCACAAATCACTGGCAAACAAATCTACGCTATGGGAATCGGTCCTTAATGATAATACATAGCCAAGCCACACAGGCACTGTCTCTATACATCAAGATTTTCACAAATCTTTCCTTAATTTCACAAAACGCGCCGATACACAAGGTATCGGGTTTTCCAAACTGTTTAGTAAAACCCATCGTTTTTCCCAACGACAAACAACGTTGCAGAGCTAAGCCATTCTACTCGGCATCGTATCCTCAGATAGGATGCTAGCGTGCCATTTGTGGGGCTCTTCAAGGGAGAAATATAACAACATCCTACCAAATAAGTGCTACTACTGGGTAGGTCCATTGGTTGCGCTTGCAAAACCGAGGCCAACAGTTTAAAAAGGTGTAAACTAAGCATGCATATATTTTTCCAAACAACATAGTTTTGCATATATGGGAAACAATATGATCAAAGAGGCTTGCCTTGTTCCAACGAAGGATCTTCTTCGGTGAAGGCGGCTTCGGGATCATCCACCGGTTCAGGTTCTGAACAAGCAGAAAGAAACACTGATAAGCAGGAGAAGTAAAACACTAAGAAAAGGATCAAGAAGCAGTCGGCTGCAGAAAAGGGGGCAGTCGGCTGAACCAGGCTTGCGAACCAGGCGACAGAGCTCCAAAGCTTGAGAGGATGAAAACTTAGCAGAGCTGGAGCTGGCCGGTTTGCAAAACAAAGGAAGAAGGAGGCACGGTTGGCCATATATATAGCCGACGTGCAAGGTTGAGGCACGGTGGAGCTGGGCAACGGGTGGAGCAAGGAAGTCAAGATGAACTGACAGGGATATGACAGGGAGTGACTTTGGAGTCCAACTGGTCAGAGGAGTTGGCAGGCACTGTAGCTGCGATGAGACATTAAGGTCAAGGCTAGGACAGGTTGGAGAAATCTCACTGACAGGGATTCGGACTGACCACTGGTCCAAGCGATGCTGCAGGTTAGGCGAAGACTGATTCTTCTCCACTTCGGTAGTCGGCGTCCAACGGGCGGGTGCAACTCGGGGACAAAGGAAACAGCTGGTCTCAACAAGGTAGTCGGCCACTACACAGTGCTTACTCGGCAGCAAGGAGGTCTGAGTAAGACAAGGAAAAAGGGCAGGATACAAGGACTGAGTAGCAACTCTACTCGGCACAAGTGAAGAGGTAGTCGGCTGGCCGGGGAGAGGGGAAAACGGAGGCACAGCTGACAGGATAGGAAAGGATTAAGATCCAGAAAACCAGTTACAACAGGGAAAAGGAAAGCGGGTCGTTACACAAAGAAGGCCGGCGACCTCTCCCCGTGCGACGGCGTCCTCGGGCGCGAGCATCTGGTTGAGCTGTTGGTCGACGAAGAGTCCGGGGAAGACGCCGGTTTCCTTCTGGCACCATCTGCAGCCGCCTTCGGGGCCTGGGGGCCCTCCATGCCCCCGAGCGCTCCCCTTCCGACGCCGCCCGGGGTCCGTTATGAAGTACACCGGTGACCTCCCCCTGTGCGGCGACATCCCCGGGCCTTGCTCGTGTTTGCGCTCCGGTTTGCTTGTCTTATACAAAGAGAGATGTTTGCATATGTATATGATCATGTTTATATTTTCGTACCTTGGTTTATTGTGTTGTTCCGGGAATGGAGCTCGGACTCGCTTCCCTCGCGAGCCCGAGTCCGGCATGTGCTCAGGACCCAGGGGCCCCGGTTGTCATGCGGATATGTGTCCGGGACCCGGGGGCCCCGGACTGAAATACGGTTTTGATATAAGCCGGGTTCCGGGGGCCCGGGCTTGAATATGGGATGTGAGACGACCTTCCGGACGCATTCTCGTCGGAGCGGTGCTGTCCGGGCTATCGCGCCCTATTCCGGGTGTCGTGTTCCTAGGCTTGCACTCGCCTTGGCGATGCCGCCCTGGTTCGGCTCCTCGGTGTCGGGCCCGGGGCGCGAATTCGGGAATCCGAGCCTCGGCTCAAATATGTGCCCGGGACCCAGGGGCCCGGACTGAAATGCGACTTGATATGTATGGTCGACATGTGCCCGGGCACGGAAGCCTGGGTAAGGACATGGACCACATCGGGGCGACTTCCCCGGACCCGCCCTTGCCGAGGCGATGCTGTCCGGGTACTCGCGCCCTGTGAGGGTCATTCCGAGTGCCACGTTCCTAGGCGCGCATTCGCCTTGGCGATGGCGCCCCGGGTCAGGTTCCTCAGAGTCGGGCCCGGGGGGTAAGTCCTGGGCCATATGTTTACCGGGCGAGGGGCGCTCTATGACGAGCGCCACGCTTGCTTCCTGTGGAATATCATTGGTGTGTGCCCAGCCATCAACTCGTCTGTCATGACCTGAGGCCACGGCGCGAGGAGCGGGCACGAGCCCCGCGACCGAGGGCAGCGAGGACGCTCTCTGGTTCTTGGAACTCGAGAGGTTGCTCCTGATCGGGAGCGGGAGTCGGGCCATCGGTCAGTCCCGGACTGAGTCGGGACGAACCGCCCGGACTCGCCATCGCGTCCGACGGGGTCCGGGCAGTCGTACCCTATGCTCGTCCGGGGCCTCCGGGCCCCGGTCTGAGTCGGGACGAACCGCCCGGGCTCGTCATTGCGTCCGATGAGGCCCGGGCAGTCGCACCCTATGTGCGTCGGGGGCCTCCGGGCCTCGGACTGAGTCAGGACGAACCGCCCGGGCTCGCCATCGCGTCCAATGAGGCCCGGGCAGTCGTACCCTATGACAAAGGAAAGGGGAAGACTTTCTCTAATAAAGGAGGAGATGAGAGATTTTCATTAAACCAAAAGCTAGCCAAAGAACCAGAACCGACACAGTCGACGCTTCCCGAGAATGTGGGACGAATCGGGACGATCTCCCCGGGCTTGAAAAGTGTCGGGACGTCCTTCCCGGACACGCACTCGCCAGGGCAAAGCTATCCGGGTTATCGGTCCCCATCTGGCTATGAGAATGTTGACGTTGTCCCGAGCGTCGCGTTCCTAGGCCCGCACTCGCCTTGGCGAGGCTGCCCTGGTTCGGGCTGCACGGTGCCGAGCCCAACAAGCGGGTCCTGGGCTACGCCCTTATCGGGCAAGGGGCCCCGGGACCCAGGGGGCCTGACGAGAATGCGATTTGATATATGCTGGGATCCGGAGGCCCGGGCTCGAATATGGGATGTGAGACGACCTTCCGGACGCATTCTCGCCGGGGCGGTGCTGTCCGGGCTATCGCGCCCTATTCCGGGTGTCGCGTTCCTAGGCTTGCACTCGCCTTGGCGAGGGCTGCCCTGGTTCGGCACCTCAGTGTCGGGCCCGGGGCACGGATTCGGGAATCCGTGCCTCGGCTCAAATATGCGCCCGGGAGCCAGGGGCTCTGACCGGGAGGAGGTATGCGCCCGGGAGCCAAGGGTTCTGACCGGGGCTAGCTACACCCCCGGGAGCCGAGGGGAGGTATGCGCCCGGGAGCCAAGGGCTCCAACCGGGGCTAGGTACGCACCCGGGAGCTAAGCTCCGACCAGGGTAGATAAGCACGCCCGGGAGCCAAGGGCTCCAACCGGGGCTAGAGACGCGCGCCCGGGAGCCAAGGGCCTCGACCAGGGCTAAGTATGCGCCCGGGAGCCAAGCTCCGACCGGGGCTGTTACGCACCCGGGAGCTAAGCTCCGACCGGGGCTAAGCTCCGACTGGGGCTAAGTATGCGCCCGGGAGCCAAGCTCCGACCGGGGCTGTTACGCACCCGGGAGCTAAGCTCCGACCGGGGCTATTTATGAGCCCGGGAGCCAGGGGCTCCTACCGCACGGGCTCAGGTCCCTTGAGAGGGAGCGAGCTCGGCCCGCTCCTGCCAGGACTTCTTGACGCGCTCGGCCAACTTGTGGACGGCGCGACACTCCACGAGGTCGTGCGAATCCGTCTCGTGGACGGTGCACCACCTCCGGGCTTCGACCGGCTCGAGACGCTCGGCCAAGCGCTGGACAGCATGACACTCCGTGATGTCGTGCCGGTCCGTGTCGTGGAAGGCACACCACCCCCGGGTTGTGGCCGGCTTGAGACGCCCGGCCATGCCCTGGACGGCGCGGCACTCCATGATGTCGTGCCGGTCCGTGTCGTGGTAGGCGCACCATCCCCGAACTATGGCCGGCTCGGCACGCTCGGGAGAGTGCTGGACGGCGCGGCACTCCATGATGTCGTGCCAGTCCGTCTGGTGGAGAAGGCACCACTTCTGGGCCGTTGCCGGTGGTGGCGGCGCGCGTGCGGCCTTTTGCCGCTTGCTGCGACCATCGCCTCCGCGGGCATCATAGCTCCGGGGGCTACCCGTAGCCTCCAAGGCGTAGCTCTCGGCTGCCGCCTTGGCCTTCTGGTGCTTCCTCCTGTTCCGCCGTAGCGCGGAACGTGAGAGCTTGCCATCCTCTTCAGGATCCTGGTCGGGGGCCCTAGGACTTGCGGCAGCGTTCGCGCGCCGCTCGCGCTGCCGCTCGATCGTGATCCGGGCGTCCTCCTGAACCTGCGTCCGGTCCAGCCAGTCGCGGAGGTCGCCGCGGCCATTGTTGGAGTCCCGCAGACGATGGCCTTCCGCCATGGAGCGCGTCGATGTTGGAGGCGCCGGCGTACCACCTGAAAACGAAACTCCCCCTACCTAGCGCGCCAGCTGTCGGAGGATGAAACCTTGACGGCGGGAAGTCAGGAGACCCCCCTTTGAGATTCGGCCAGGGGAGTAGTTCTCAGGCGAAGCCGGCGTCAGGGTGCAGAAGAAAGATACGCGAAGGAGACGTAGAAGAAACTGCGGGGTTCGGACCGTCCGAAGCGGGTCCGGACCGTCCGAACCGTGGTGAAGCAGAGTACGAAGGCAGAAAGGTCCGGACCGTCCAAACCGGGTCCGGACCGTCTGAACCGAGGAGATCGCGCGGGGAAGACGATGAACAGCGCGCACAAGGGAGACACGAAGATTTATACAGGTTCGGGCCGCTCGGAAGCGTAATACCCTACTCCTGTGTGTATGCTATGTGGAGGGGAATATGGTTTTGAGTGTTTACAGGGTGTTCCCGGCGAGCTCAGGAGCTCGGTGCCGAGGAAGGAGAACTGCGGCGAGTGTGCGCGACGGCGTGTACTAGCCAGAGAGTCCTTGCTAATGCTCCAGTTTTTTTTTCTCTCCTCTCCACGTCGGCTCGGATCCTCCTTTATAGAGCCAAGAGAGTCCACAGTGCCGGTACCCCGAGAGAATATTCTCGGTGAGTCCTCTTGTGCACCTGTCCGGCCGCAGACGCCCACGCCGGAGTTGGAGGGCTGTCCCATCGCTCACCTCCACCTGCGACGCCTGCGCCGGAGTTGGAGGATGGTCCAGTCGTCTCCGCCCGCCTGCTGCGTCCAAGCCGGAGTAGGTACTGCTCGTCTGGTCACGCTCGGTCGGCCCCTCGCTGTGAGCGGATGGAGCACGGAGACGGGACGGCGCCTGCCTCCGCTGCCTAGGCGTGGACTTTCGGGGCCTTCTTGGTCAAAAGTGCTCTGCCGTCGCCTCACCATTAAAACGGGTAGTTGGGGAGCCGACCGCTGGAGCCAACCCTCCGCCGCACGAGGCACTGTTATTGCGGGTCCCGGGCCCGGGGCCGCTCCCCAGGACACGAGCCCGAGGAAGACATCCGGGCAAGAGCACTCGGGTGAGGCGCACCCGGGCACGGGGTGCCGTACCCGAGGAAGGCGCTCCCGGGCCCGGGGAAGACGCACCCGGGTACCGGGTAGAGCTCCCGGGCCCAGGCACTGCCCGGGCGCTTAGCTGGAGAGCCCATCATTGTCGGAGAATGTGGCCCCGGGGGAATTAACGTGGCCGATGACCCATGCGTCCCCGGGGTATGTGGGACCCCCTATCCCGTTTCGCCGACACCTATGCTAATGCAAGGTTCGGGTACCCTGCTCGGCTCTCCTGAAGTCAGAGAAGACTCACATTGTCAAAGCGCATCCGGAGTTCTCATGCACTGCGTCACACCTGAGGAGGGTAAGCAGATCCTGCAATATACCTACTCAGGCTTATGTGGCAACCAGGTTGCATCCAGAACGTAAGTCGGAAAGGCTTGCAAATAAAAATTTCTCTGGCTGATTGCGGTTATCGACACCAAAAAACTCATCCTGACATACAAGGGATGATACTTCTATAAAGCTATGCCAGATAGGTCGGCTTAGGCCGGCTTATTTGATAGCAGCCACCAAGATATGAGTTCCTACAGTAGCATGCTCTATGTGGGCCGCCCGCAGCCTGAGTTGAAATTATAGCGCTGGTGCTACCAACAGGAGCCGATGAGGTAAACAGATATGCTTCATGAGAGCCTTATTACTAAACATATATGTTTGGGTATCTGTTTTATCCACCAGGTCTCGAGGATATATCCTTACAAGGATCACAAGCTGGTCTTCATTAAAATTGGGGATGCAGGTATCTTTCTCGGGTACACCTGACCACGCCGTGGATTTATTTTCATAAAGTGGTACTCGGCCTACATGCGTGGCCATCGGTTGCCATGAGCAACATTTTACCCGCTGACAGGATGCGGAAGAGTCTAACTTTCGAGTAGTGCACTACTCGGGAGAGACTATAAATTTCTCATTCCCGCTGACATGATGCGGAGGAGTCTAACTTCTGGGTGGGACGCCACTCAGAAAAAACTATAAACCTCTTCTTTCCAGCTGACATGACGCTGAAGGGTCCCATATACGAGTAGTATCCTACTCGGCAAGACTATAAACACACATTCCGACTGACATGAAGTCGAAGAGTTCTACATACGAGTAGTTCCCTACTCGGGAAAGACTACAAGGTTAAAGATCTTTGACTTTATGTTTAATTGTCTTCACAATTAAGCACAAAGTCGGGGGCTACACCTAATAGGTGCGCCTATTCGGCGCACACTATTCCTACATCTACATGGAGCCCTTTATAGCCTCGCTGCCAGCTGACATGAAGCAGGACTCGGGAGAAGCAGCACTCAGACAAAGAGTACTCGGGAGCAATGCACTCGGGAAGACTTCACCGTGGAGGATGAGCACTCGGCATCAGCTGTGCCTCAACTATGAAGGTCTCGGGGGCTACTGTGGGTGCCATGGGCCCCGGGTACCTCATGACAAGCATTTGGGCCACTCGGATAGAGGATGGGCCTAGCCTTGTAATTAGAGATATAGCTAGATTCGGCAGACTTCGCCTTGTATAGAAAGGAATATACAGTCCTAGTCAGGTGCGTTATATCTCTAAGGGGAGATCTCCTAGTCGTAATCCGATGGGGACTCCTACCTTGTAACCCTGTCCCCCAGTATATAAGGGGAGGCAGGGCGCCCCATGAGGGCAGACGAGCACTCATAAGCTCAAACGGCCATACGGTTCATCAGAATCGCCACCATAATTCCTCAAAGGAATACATATAAACTGGACGTAGGGTATTACCTCACATCGAGGGCCTGAACCAGTATAAAATCTCCCTGTGTTCCTTTGCAATCCACCGAGTTTGCATCCGCCGAGTAGCCCCATATATTTATTGCCGGTGTAAAACATCGACAAGTAGCATGAGAATTAGAATTGTGCCACTTACAATATGCTCGCTGCTTTAATTCCTCATACGATGGTATGATATGACCTTATGATAATTTGATTTCTTTGTTTTCTAATAAATAGTCAAATATTCTATCATTTTTTGTCACATCAAACGTGAATTTTACTTCCTCATGCCGATTCTTATGACCAACCGGCTTGAGAGTGGAACAAACGAATGGTTTAGACTTAGAAGACCAAGCCCATTCGGTTGTATACACATCAATTGTCCATCGTCCGAAGATTCAATCTCATGATCAACTACATTAATATGAGGACAATCAAACTTAACTTTTTGTGAGATCTTGGCTTCTTTAGCTTGGCTTTCCTAAGCCAGAGCTTTTTGAAGTAATTGGCTTATATCTAAGAAACTATGACCATCTAGTTTTTGTTTCAAGTATTCAAGCAAACTAGAGTAAGCCAAATCAACCAAATCTTTATCAGAAGAGTCAAACTAAAACACCGGTTTCTTATATCTCTAAATCTTCTAATATATTCATAAACAGACTCATTATACTTTTGTTTAACCGATGTGAAGTGTGACAAATTTAATTTGGTCTCACCAGTAAATAAGTAATCATGAAATTTTTATTCTAACTGAGACCAATCATGAATAGAATTTGGTGCAAGTAATATAAACCAAGTAAATGCGGCACCAGATAAAGACAATGGAAAAAAACATTAGTTTTAAAACACTACCAGCAGTAGCTTCCCCACATTGCACAATAAATTGGCCGATATGCTCTAAAGTAGACCGACCATCTTCCCTAGTGAATTTGAAAAAATCAGGCACTCTAAACCCTTGAGGATATGGAACACTATCATAGGAATCAGGATAGGGTTTCTAATATGTGCGCTTTTTAACCCTAGTATCTATACCGAAAGCGTTCTTGAAAACTTCAGCAATCTTATCTTCAAGACTTTTGGATTGTGGTGACATGCCACTGACTAAAAGATTCGGCAAGATTCCATGTTGACTAGCCGAATTCTGAGGTGCTATACTAGGAGGAACAGGGGTAGCAGCGGTATAAGGCATTAAAGTTTGTCCTAGAACATACCCACTGACCATAGGATAAAAAGGAATGGCCGTTGTAGGAGCTGATCCCAAAAAATTCGTTAGGGACGGTCTGACCGGCGATGCTCCCCCTCCCCCCGGTCGGACCGGCCGTTGTCTCCGGTCTGGCCGGTCAAAAACTCCGGTCGGACCGGCGATGTTGTACTAGTCTGACCGGCATACAGTGCCGCAATATTGAGTGGAACATAGGTATTTTTCATCGGCCAATCTTGTTGTATAGGTATTTTTGGTATATTAAAGTCCGATGGAATACCATACATAGGATCACTATTATATAAGTAGATGCACCACATAACAATTGGCTATTAAGCCAATTCTCCATCTCATTAATGCGAGTATCTAAGGTTTTATCAAAGATAGTACTAAAAGATGTAAACTGATTATTTAAACTAGCAACAACAACACCATCTACTATTTGAGCAATTTCAGATGCAAGAACAGGGGTATTGCTAGAATCGGCTATTACCTTAGATTTGTCATTGATGGACAATGTAAATTCCTCTTGCTTGATGACACCTTGCCTCGTCTTCCGGTAGCATGAAGCCATCTTTCGCCGTAGATCTTCAATCTGAGCCTCAAATGCCTAGCGATCAGTTTTCGGCAACTCTCCATATTCTGCCGCCATAATGTTGTCTTTATCAAGATAGGTGCGAGAACCTATGCTAGAGAAGTAGAATTTCGGCTATAGCAACTGAAATCGTCCCCAGTGGAATCACCAAATTGTGTGTTGACGCAAAAAGTGTCACACCACACACATGAGCACCTTGTGTGCAACCCGTAGCGGCACCTGGAGATGTGCTGCCACAGGGGATAGATGTCGCTGAATAATCACCAGGGAGGAACCCCGTCAGGATGAACGTGTGCCGGTTCGTCTTAGGCTCGGCAGGCTAGCTAGGACATCCTCAAACGCTGTAAAGACGAGAGATGATGAGCAATTGGGGAATTGGAGGAGAATAGTCATGGGATACAGATAGCAAGAAGAAGGGAGATGTAGAATATAGAGGGTAAAGGGTAATAGATTGATTGGTTGATAGGTTTTTTCAATCGGCCTTGGCCCTCTATATTTATAGGAGGGGTAATCTTGAGTCTACAGAGCCTTCTCTACGTTCTATTAGGCTTAGAGATCAATTAGGACTTTAAAAACCCTGGCCTCAAGCAAGGAAACACGAAAAAAACTCTAACCGGAATCGGACTCGGGCTGAAGGTCTGACTGCTTGGACACCTGTGGTCAGATTGCAGATCGTTGTCTAGTCTGATCGGCCACACAATGATGGTTAGACCGGCCTTCACGGGAAAGGTGCGGTTTTTTCCAAACTTTGCTTAAACTTGCTATAAATCCAAACTAGTACCAAATTTGTGTGTCAATAGGTGGGCATTATTTTGGTGTTGAATTTGAAATCTTCGAACTTGTGTAAGATGATTTGCTAGGGCAAAATAGACAGCAACTGTCAAGCTAGACGTTCTTACTGATTGTATTTCCATATCATTTTAAGCTGAAGAAATATATTCAGTTTTTTTTTTGCTAACATGCTTATTGGACCTTTTCCCTTAAGCCATTCTTCTCTGTCTTTTAACTGAAGTTGCTTTCTGTTTGGTAAGAAATTTTTTAACTGGAGATCCTTCTTTTAGGCAAAAGAAAACACTTCATATGTATCAGATATATGTGCATGAAAATAATGTATTTAATAATTAATTTAGGATTCATTGTAACGCACAGATATGTTATTAGTAAAGGTCAAATGTATGTCTCTATCTGCGTCTAGATGGAAGAAATTCTGCAACAATTTCTAGTTCAACAATGCAGTACTTCACTTGCCAAACTTCAGGAGAATATATACACTGTCCACAGAAGCAACATCATGAATTCATCCTATAGTTCAACTCTGTTCTAGCAGAAAGAGTTGTGGTTGTTTCATATTCTGTTTGGATAAAATTGTCAGCATGTGAATCATTTCCTTCCATCAACATCGTTCAATTATCACTCACTATTTAGCTTAAATATATGTACCACACCAGATAACACTGAGACTACTTTATTGTTCTCCAGAAGATAGAAAAAAAATATGTAGCATAGTGTAGCAAACACTACAAGCAGCCCCGACCGTTTTGTGACCTTAATTTAAAGAGGTAGTAACTTGACCAGTGCCATCTCTTAGTTTTTCCCGAAAGTTCCTTAGTGCCATATAGAAAGACACTCAAGGAAGTACAAGACGATATATAGACGCTACCATACGCTTGCTTTTCTGCCCTTGGCTCTTACTAAACTCCGTAGGCCGATGGAAGCAGCCTAGGCACGGGCTGTACCATCAAAGGCACGGCCCTCTGCAAGGTGAGCCCATAGGCCTCCTCCATGTTGAGCTTGTGTGGCGTGGCGCCGTTGGGCAAGACCCAGTCGAAGCCGTGCAGCAGCGTGGCAGTCATGAGTGTGACCATCCGCAGGGCCCAGCTGAGGCCGGCGCATATCCTTCGTCCTGCTCCGAATGGTATGAGGCCGAAATCGCTCCCCTTCACATCCACGTGTGCGTGCGTCCCACCGGGGAGGAAGCGGGCAGGTCGGTATTCTAGCGGGTCGGGCCATAGGGCCGGGTCACGGGCTATAGCCCACACGTTGACCAGGAGGGTGGTGCCCTTGGGGATACGGTAACCGTCCACCTCGCACTCCTCTGCGGCCTCCCGAGGCAGTGAGAGCGGCGTTGACGGGTGGAGCCGAAACGTCTCCTTGATCACTGCGGTGAGGTAGGGGAGGCGGGGGAGGTCGGACTCGGACACGAGTCGGCCCTTGCCAACGACGGTGTCGAGCTCGTGCTGGGCCTCCTTGAAGACGTCCGGGTGCCGTATCAGCTCTGCCAGTGCCCACTCCACCGTGCTCGACGTTGTGTCCGTCCCCGCCGTGAACAGGTTCTGTCACGATCCACCAAAAGAGAAGAAGAAAGATCATGTCCATGTCGGAAGCGTGCTCGATAGATCGGATGGTCCCTGACAATCTCGGTGAGAACTTACCAAGAGCAGAGCTTTGATGTCAGTCTTGGTGATCTTTTTGCCGTCGCCGTCGCTGTCCAGCTTCTGCTGCTCCTGCATCCTCGCCAGCAGCACGCTCAGAAGGTCGTTGACGTGCTCGCCGGTGGGCTTGGACCCGGCCTTCCTTTCGTTGATGAATCCGTTCATCATGTCGTCGTATCGACGGTGCAGCCGCTTCATCTTTGCCACAACGCCCTGCGGGTCCAGCCAACGGAGCGCCGGCACGAAGTCGCCCACGTTGAAAACGCCGGCGAGCTGCATCAGCTCCACCACCATCTCCTTGAACTCCCTCGCGCCCTCGCCGCCGTCGACGGCGAACACCCGGCGACCGATGGTGGCGAGGGCCAGCGTGTTCGTGGCGCAGACGTTCGCCTCCTGCCCCAACGCCACCGCCGCGGCCTGGCGCACCAGGTTCCTAACCATGAGCGCGACCTCGCCCTCCCTGACTGCGCGGAGGTCGTCGAGCGCCTTGGCCGAGAAGAGGTGGAGCGCGCACAGCTTCCGCAGCGCGCGCCACCGCGCGCCGTAGGGCGCGAAGACGAGGTCCTGGTACTTGTACGCGACGTGCTCGGCGCCCGAGCTGGGCGGCCGGTTGCTGAAGTTGGCGTCGTGCACGCGCAGGAACTGCGCCGCCACGGGCGCCGACGCGGCCACCACCACCTGGGCGCAGCCGAACCGGAGCCGGAACAGCGGCCCGTACTCCTTCGCCAGCGCGCACATCGTGTGGTGCGGCTTGTCGCCGAGGTGCGGCAGGTTGCCCAGCACGGGCCACCCGCGCGGCCCGGGCGGCAAGGGCCTCAGCCGCTTCCCCGCCGCGCCGCCGAGGAACAACACAAGGTACCGCACGGCGGCAGACACGACCAGAGAGCCGAGCAGCAGCGGGAGAAGCTTAAGCACGTCCATGACCATGATCCGCTCGTAGCACGGGATCGATGCACGTTGGGGACGCGTGGGTTTAGATTTTAGAGAGGAGATGCGGCCTGGGGTAGTTGATATTTCCACTCCTCGTGCTGTGCAGCTAACGAACCACCATTCGTACCTACCCGTGTACTCCTGCCATGCAGAGTTTGTTTGGTTTGTTTTCTTCTTTTCTTTTTTGTCTTTTGAAATGGTCAACTAGCCCACCTGTTGCATGATGCGACTCTATTTAAATTTTATTATATTTAATACTCTTCGTTACTCGCTCCTTCTCAAAATAATATAACTTATACTATTTTTTAAAAAAATCAATGAGTTATGGCATAAATATAAGTATGGGTTTTTAAATTATGCCATAACTCATTGATTCTTGATCATTGCTAGATGGATTTTTATCATAAGGAAAAATTGACTAAATAACACTTAAAAAACGTGGTCTTTATTAGTAGATATTAAGTATGAATTTGCTCTTGGACACTCTAATTCCATAAACACTTTCTACTTAACACCAGAGGTATTAAAATAATATACATATAATTATAGGAGAGAAGCAATGTAAAATATCATTTCTGCCCTTTGCTTCTCCTCCCACCAATTTTGTCCCTTCCGTGTTTCCCCACCACACCCTAAATCCCTCCGAAACATTTAATTTCTACATCGTTTCTCTCATGTTTTGAGTATAATTTCATTAATTTTCTTTCCTCACAATTAAGCCATATTGTCTAACCGACCTCAACACAATCTGCAGGCTGCAGCCTGATGCCTATTGATACCGTCCATCTGGCGCGTGACGTCTACCACAACGTCGCTATTTTACTTTTATTTTCTTGGCTATGTGGGTTGCACGTGCAACCCAACTAGTAGTGTCCTAGCGCTCTGTTCTATTAGCGTTAACGATGGCCAAAGTATCCTTGTATACGAAACAAGCAGGATTTCCTCCGGCGGTTGATGATTCCTGCCAGCACTCCTCGACGTCCCCAAACCGCAGGCCAGCGGCACTGCTGATTCCTGTCGCCAGCCGGTGATCGCTGTAGTTGCGGCGATGAATCCTCTCGCACCGGCAGCCGCCGATTCCTGCCGCTCTTTCTGATGTAAATCAGAGAGGACGGATCGATCGCACATGTCAGACTGCTCTGAATATTCGCAACATTTTGCTTGAAGCGTACTGTGCTTCCTCGTATCTGCATTTAATTGGCTTGATAGTAACGTCCAAAGATTTCAAATTCAATACCAATATACAATTAAAAGTTCTACTAGGTATACTTCTACCGGAAGTCGCAAACATTTAGGGCCTACTTGGAAGGCCTGTACTTGACCTAAAACCGGTGTAAATTATGGGCCCATAAAACTTTTCCAATATGAGCCGAAAAGCGCGCTTGGATAGTTAGTTTCTGGATCAAAATTCATCCCCGGAAATGCACCCTAAGCCCAAAACAAAACAATACAAAGTCGGGCCGTGGCCTTGTCTCGGCCAGTCCGCCTCGACACAGCCCCCGTCTCCACCCTACACATGCCGGCGCCGACGCCCTCGCCGTTGCGCCACCGCTTCTCCCGGTGTTTACCTGTGCGATCTTCTGTCTCCCGGCGTTGATCCGCTTTGCCGGCCATCTCCGGATGTCGATCTGCTAGGCCTGCTAGGTGGCTGCCTCTCGGTGTCTATCCGCATGGCCAGCCACTTGTCGATGTTGATCTACATGGCCAGCCACCTCTCGACATCGATCCGCACGCTGATCGCCTCCCCAGCACTGACCAAGCGAATCGATGCTAGCCACCCTATCAGCACCCCTGTGGCCCTATGTCGACGGAGAACAAGTGAAGCTCCTCATTCCCAAACCTAACGAAGAACAAGGTGCATGGGCGCTCATCCATGGCGATGTATCCTGTCTGTGTATCTGAACATGGATTGATTTATATGGTCTTCTCCAATAGCTTGGCTTGTTGTTCCTGACTCTTCTGTTTAGTTGTCCTAATCTGAATTTCTTGTGATATTCATCCTGACGATCTATTTGATCCTGATTCCGTTGTCGCTTTCTCTAGGTTCAGTTTGAATTTAATGTTCATATATGAATTTGGATGCAGAAATGCAATAGCTTTGCTAATTTGGTGAACTGTTACCACAATTGTTTATACTTGGGGGGTGGGGGGGAGCAGACCCGGAGGGCGGGGTAAGAAAATCTGGTTGTATTGTTGGTGCCCAGAAAATTAAAAGGGAAAACATTTTACAAGTGAAAAAAATACAAAACATCCAAGCAGGCCCTTAGGTATATACCACTCAGTTTTTCCGTTACTTTTTTTTTCCTTTTCGGGCATTGTTATTTTCAAATGATTTAATAGATGGGGAAGATCTATCTATACGGACTTAGATTGAGACGCCATCTCCTTTCCTCATTTTTTCTGCGGCTTGTGCGCTACCTCCATGACCTCATATGCAACAGCGACACGCTGCTCCTGGCAGAACATTTCACGGAGGAGAACCTTGGCCACGGTGGAGAATCGACCTCAGCGGCAGCGGAAGAACGATCTTGTGAGGACTGTGTGACGAAAGTCAAGTTACGTATCACATTCTGTGATGTAAAAAAGACATTCGTCACAAAAATATTTGTGATAACTTTTTCAGTCGTTTATAAATTTATGATGTTTGAAACCATCATGATTTAACAAAAAATGTCATGAAACAGCTCTTGCGGTTCTACCACATGGACAACCTGCTAACATGGATTTGGCGTTGTGATGTGGTAGCCGCTGACATGGCAAATAGTTTGTGATGAATTATATCGTCATAAACAACTAGAGAGCCATGTCATAGATGTTGCCATAGCTCATTGCATATTGGGCCTAGGCCCCGACTAAGTTGGGCTAGATCTAGAAAAAGTTAGTCCTAAGCTTAAGTTAGGTTGGACCAAAACCAACTTTGTGGGTACTCTGCCCAATTCTATGTTAGGCCTAAACCAAATTAATTTTTCGTATAAAGCCCTAATTATGTTGGGCCAAAGCCCAATTTTGATTGGTCCAATATGCAACTTCTGTTAGGTCATAGCTAATTTTATATCGGGCCACAACCTAGTTATGCACACCATATTTTCGAGCACCGGTCTATCCACTATTCAACTGATAAACACTACTTAAAAAAAGGCAAATCTCTAGCGGCAAAATCACGTTTTAAGTGGCGGTTGGGCTAGCCGCCAGTGACCGATGGCCAGAGAAAATGTAACATTTTTCTCTGGTGGCAAACGACCGCCAGCATAGTACCATGCATTTACACTGGCAGGCCACATAGCACACTTGCCAGCAAAAATTATTTTTACTAGCGGCCAGCTAACACGGCTGACAGCAAAGATATCTACTCACAGGCGGTTAGTCACGTGGCCCGCCTATAAAGACAATGTCACAGGAGGAATTTTATAATGCGGCCTGCTTGTGAAGATTATGCACTAAATTTTGAATTTGAAATTCCCGCCAATGACCATATAAAGTTAGCGGTATTGATATCATGAGCACAGATGATCTAGATGATTTCAAATAAACTTCACCAAACAAACAAATTAAGTTACACAACATTTCACTTATTTATTAACTGCTCGTAGGCAGCAAAGTAGCACCCTCCATACCGAAATACAATAAAAATATTCACATATCATAGATGAAATTAAATAAACAGTAATTCACATATGATAACGTCTACAAGGATGCAATCTACGATACATGGATACGGTCGGTACGTATCGGATATGCTCCGATACTTATCCCATACCTATCCCTATTTATTGTGATTTTCAAATAAATAAAATAATTCTGGATACGTCCCTGATACGTCTCGCGCGTGCTGTATCAATCCCGACTCAGTCGACCCGTGTGCCGGCCTCTTCGAGCGCGTTTCCACCGCTAGACACCGGAAGCAGCGCGGCCGTCGCCATACACCCGGCTCCGTATAGCTCCGCCGCCCCTGGGCGCTGCGTCTCCACCAGTCGCCGGGCACCGCGGCAGCGCCATCGGCTCCTTCGCCCGCGGTCAGGAGCCGCTCCGCTAGCCCCTAGGACCCACAGCACCGCCACCGGGCACATTGCTGCTGCCGCAGGGCACAACCCTAGCTCAATCAGCTACTCGGTTTGTTCGTTCCCCCTGTTGAAAAAATAAGCACATGTAGATTTAATTTATTTCATAAATAAATCATGACATCAACCGTGTAAGCTAGCAGAATCATCTCACACAATCTAGATATGTATGCAATGAAAAAAAATATATGAATAGATTGAACACGTAAAACATGAAGAATACGTACCGACAATTTTGTTCAAAAGAAGAGCTCGGAGCAGATGCGCTCGGAGCAGTAGCACGTACTACACGAACGACGTGTGGTACAGGATGGTGTCGACGACGCGCAGCACCCGAACGTAGAGAAAGTCGAGCCGTAAGAACTCCTTTAGGTTTGCCAGTACTAACCCAGAATACTTTCATAGCCGTGAGCCACAGAGTGACCTTAATCTGCCATCTCTTAAAGTACACACCGGTGAATTTATCCAGCCTTAGTGCATTGGCAAATCCAGCCATAGTAAAATCACAGTGCCTATGATAACGTTTTTGGATTGTTGGAAAAATAAGCACATATAGATTTAATTTATTCTATAAATAAATCATGACATCAACCGCATAAGCTAGCAGAATCATCTCACACAATCTAGACATGTATGCAACGAAAAAAATACATGAATAGATTGAACACGTAAAATATGAAGAAAACTGTAACATACCTAGAACATATATATATACCGGAAATAAATTGTGGATATTCGTGGAAAAACTAATATAAAGTGCTAATGCCTTGTTTCAAAACCTTTACCCATATATATGTGTATATCCATATGAAGACCCATATTTTGCTATCTTTTGGAGAAAAAACTAGTGATCATATTGTCAATTCGAATTTATAAGGAAACTTTCTGGAGAAATAAAAATCTGAGAAAATTACCCTAGAAACTAAACCATCTCAGTCAACCACTGTAATTTTCACTGGATTTTATCAAATACATAAATGTCTCGAATAAATACCTTCACCTCAGCAAAATCTGGAAATTGTTATCTGCAGACAGCTTAATTGGCATTTTTGCCAGAACTAATCCATCAGACACCTTCTCACCAAAACCTACCAGAACCTGGGTTAGATTCTGAAATAACCACAGTAAAAATTTCAGTACAATCTTCACAAAAATCGCACATAAAATAATAGGACAAAACTTACTGACTCAGACAGGGAAGACTAATCTTTGGCCGAACTTTCAGGAATTATCAGGAAAAATCCACCAGTCTCACAACTCTGAATTTTAGCACAGAGCTAGTCATTATCACTCACTGCCCACAGTAAATTTTCCACAATTTTACCTATAATGTAACTTAGTCAAAATGCCAGCTCAAGTGATCTCCTCAACTATTTCATTAACACACTCTCTAGAAGATGTTCTCTCTATTCTGCCACTGCCAAGTGGGTCCCGGCCATTGTGGGTCCCATCTGTCGGTCACTAGTGTTCTCCAACCCGGTCCCACCTACAGAACCTCGTTGCCACGCTCGCGGACATGCGCCAGGCCACCGGCGATGCGCTCACAGAGCGGTGCCAGCGCGCCCTCCTCCTTCTCCTTGGCTAAGTCGACTGCAACCCGAGCCATTTCGCCATTGTACTCTCCTCACCACTCTCTCTCACTCCTCCACGGAAAGCCCGAGGCGAAAACCACGGGAACACCGAGAAACGCCACCTTCTTTCCCGGCGCCGGCAAGAAACCGACCGCCGCCATTCTTCTCAGGTGAGCTTCGCCGCATCTGAGCTACGGGAACATGACCACCCTTGCATCCTTGATCCATCTTTCCCCTTCACTCTCTCTGTCTCCTAGGTTGAAGACGCCGTAGTGCGCCCTCGGCTCTGGCGACCGCCGTCATCGCATGCACGCGTTCTCCCTGACCGAAGCAAGATTGGAGCTGAATCTTAGCCAGCAGCATCGCCAGCCCAGGACGAGCTCAAGAACCGAGCACTAGAAGCAGCCGAGTCCCGAGACTGTAGAACCACGTCATCTTCCTCTCCGCCGGCCACCGTGCCCCCTTCTTGCTCTCTCTGACCACGGTGAGTCAAACTCCGATTCCTCGCGTCTGTACCAACCTCAACAACTCACTAAGGTGATGCCTACTTCGTTTCTCTGGATCTTGGCCCAGATCCGGCTGTCGACGAATACCCGAAGTACTCCGCCGCCACCGGACCCCTCCTAGAGCAACCGTCGCCGTTCCAGCAGCACCGAGTAATTCAACACCTTCGGTGAGCTTCTTAGGTCCCTCAGACATCGCATGCATGCATCCATTTGGCCCGTGAAATGCAATCCATATGCATGCCGAGTGAGTTCACCGCCTCCGCCGTCGTCGCTGTCGGTTCCGGCCACTCCAGACAATGAGACTACCACCGATAGTCGCGCAAAATCTTGTAGAATATTTCTCCTTTTGGCAACTCGGCGAGATCAACCGCCGTTCGCCGTCGCCGCCGCCGCAAAGCTCGTCGGAGACGTTTGCCGTCGCGAGCTCTGTCCCGAGCAGCTGACAAGCAGGTCCCTCCGTATTAGCGCGTGAGAGCACTGTCAACAGAGATTTAAATTGCCTGATGTTCTATTTGTAAAAGATCAGTCACTGATGAGTGGGCCCTGGGCCTAAAAATAATAATAAAAAAACATAAGGGCTCTTGATGGAAAAATCCATCTCACACGTGCCGGAGGACTGCGGGTTGATTGCCGGGAACTCTAGGGACCTCGGCGCAAAATGTATTACACTGACCAGTGGGCCCACGTATTATAAAATCCGAGAAACATTAAGAAAAGTATAAATCCATTAAATTGTTCCACTGAAAATTAGGCAAACTTCTTAAATCCATATCAAATTCATTTTAACTCCAAATTGGGTGAAACCAGTTTTGTTGGTTTTGTAAGTTTATCCTCTAAAATCTGGTAAAATGAAAAGTAGCACTTTCTGTACAGAAAATTTACCTAAAAATTTATGAGAGTAAAAATGGGACTTTCAACTAGGAAATTCATAAGAAATTCATTATAACTCAGAAAAATGTCAAACCAATTTTGTAATTCTTATAAAAATGTATACTTTCCATTTATGAACTCAGCTTGCACAGAATTAGGCCACACATAATCAGTACATTTTATTTTTCCAAAAGGACACATAAAAATCGTAAAAATCATATCTCACAAATGGTAAATGCAAAAATAAAAATAACTTCACCAGAGAGTATATAAAACTAGTACCAAGTCACTGCACAAAAATCATGCATGTTAGAGCATTTTGCATTTTTGCAGTATTTATCGGTTTTGCATTAACTTTAAAATTTAAAACTAGAAGAAGAGCCTTTGGAGTTCGAGGAGGTAAAATATTTTGAAGAACCTGAAGTAGACCTGAACCAAGGCAAGAATCCCACTACCTTTGAACACATTGCTCCTAAATTTTGGGATTATAAATGATTTCATTTCAACTTGCATCGTTATTTGGCTATGCAAATTATATAGATGGTGGGCAAAGGTAGTTAATCCCATTCCCTGCATAACCAACCTTGAAATGTTGATGACTTGCTACTTGTAACCCTAGGATGGGTAGAAGTACTTATTGAGTGCTTGCTATAAGGTATACATTGGTATATATGCTTAGACATGCATAGCTACTTACAAAATATATCATGGCTATCTAATTATGTTTCAAATGGGAATTTACTTACTTCTGATCAGAGATGAATATCCGTGATATTTGTGAACTAAAACCGAAGCAAAACCGTTTTAAAACTTGGGCAAGCAAGTGGTACACATATGTGATAGTTGTGTACCGATAGGGGGAGTGTTTTGCCTGGGTTGCTTAAGGACCGAACTCAGCGTCATATTCTCATGTTAAACAGTACAACCACATGTGCTAGTTATGGGATAGCCATAGTAGATTAAGTTACTTAATGTTTAGCCTTGCATTTTGGTAGGCTGAGTAGTATGGGCAGTGCCTACGAATGTACTGTAGGGCTGTTCAGCGGAGCTACCTATGTGAACCATGAGGGACTGTGATCACCTCATGGCATAGGCGTCTAAGTTGGTCCAGTACAACGTTGTGTGCCTCGTGGGGAGTCAGGAAGGCTGCCGCCACGGCGCTGGGTTTAAGGCGTGGGCCCGCCACCCACGACATTGGGGTAGCGCCCCGGTGTGGAGTAACACACCTCGTGCTGGTGCAAGGCTAAATGTTAGGTAATGTAAAAGCTGTGTTGTGACCTCTAGACTGCACTCAACGTGAAGAGTGTGGTGGTACCGACGGGTACCGGACAAACTAGAGTGTAGCCGTTTGGCTTCTATCACATCATGTGGGTAACGATGTACAAACTCTGCAGAGTCAAAACTAATCGGTTAGCCGTGTTCACGGTCATGAGCGGCATGGTTGTGTCCATTGAGTATAGATTTATGTTTCTAAAATGTTTTATGAAATGGGATGGGATGATGAAGAATTTTATTGACTTATACTTGGTGATTGATGGTATGATAATGAAAAGGAGATGGCGTACTAAGTTGTATTATAGTCTTGCTGCCAAGGAGGGCAGTGAAGATATTATTAATCATGAAAATGGATGCCATGATATTACTTTATCAGTTTATTATGCAATCTAATTTATGAACTTCTCTTTTAAACTATTGCGAAATAAAATTGGCTTTATGCAATAAAACTAGCCTTTCACATAGCCTTGATCTTGACTATAGCTTGCATGTATAATTAGGTTTGATTGTGGCCTTGCCAGTACCTTGTGTACTGAGTTCTCTTTTATTTGTTTGGTTTTTGTGAATGCTGCTATAGATCCATACACAGGTGGAGATGAGGACATGTTTGATGATTGTGGGGGTGAACAGATCGATCAGGACGGTCCTAACTAAGGGTTTACCCTTAGTCGGTTGCCTGGGGGTTTTGGGTAGCCAAGCTTCCGATGGATTAATTATTTAGCCTGTACGGCTTATGTAATTAATAGTTAATATGTATTTGTACTTGTAGGTTGGTTTACTTAGCTAAATGCCCTATGTATTGGATATTGCTTGCTAGATGAACGTGTGAGACTAGAACTTTCCTGGGCTAGTCTCGCATTAGTAAGAATTTAGAAATGATGAGATGCATGGACATTGATTCAACCATAGACCATGTCCCCAGAAGTGTGTATCGTGTTTGGTCGCCGCCTTCGTGTGGTTTGACGGGCACACTTCGCCGTTTCGGACTGGTGAATCAACTCTCCAAACATCTCTTTATTTCTGAATTCGGTGCTTTGGACTTGTATTGTGGACGGGTAAATATTATGACAAGTCTGCGATGAGGATGGACGGTTATTGTACTTATTTGGTTTTTATTCGAGATCCCATCCATCTAGATAGTTCGCTTTGTCATAGTAGTTACTCTCTATAATGCATTTCTGAGGTGCCCACAAATACGTACCGATGATTCTGTTTTAAAGGAAAGCTCGGAGCAGATGCCCTCGGAGCAGTAGCACGCACCGCACTTACAACGCGCGGTATAGGATGGTGCCATGGCGGACAAACAACGTAGATATAAGACGTATGATTAGGACGCCTTCCCATGCATGTGCCTGGCTGGCCCGGCGAGGCAAGCGAACACGCACGTGTGTTTCTCTAGTTCTCTCCACCACACATTGCTCAAGTGACTAGGAGAGCACTCACCCTTTTAAGGAGGTCTCCCTCTCCTAGAATAAGCAAGGTGGTACTAAAGTTCACATGCATGCCTCCTATGAGGTGGGCTTTTGAGATTTTTCTAGGAATTATTCTCCATGTGGGCCCTAGTCCAACTAACAATTCTAACACCCCCTTCAAGTTCCTTAATTAGTTAATTTCTTGTTTGTTAGTGCATGGAATCTGACTACAATGCATTCCCCACAAAAGAAAAAAAAAAGAGAGAGACTACAATTGCATTATTGCAGGCTAACGGGGTGTTTGGATCAGCTAATATATGTGTGGCTTATAAGCCGTATGCAAAACAAAAAATGTTATTAACGCATAATTAATTAAGTATTAACTATTACAAACTTAAAAAATTAATCTATTTCATTTTTTAAGATACTTTCATATAGAAAGTTTTTTGCAAAAAACACACCGTTTTACATTTTGGGAAGCATGCTAACAAAAAATGAGAAAGAAGCCAAAAGCCAAAAGCCATTTCAAACAGCACTTTAAAACCTGCAAGCTTTAAGTTGTTTTGCAAAGAGGTGTTGTGATCTTCGGTCTTGAACAAGAGAAATGGGGATAAGCGGGAGAAATGTTTTCTCCCGTTTATCTTTGCAATGCATGATCAAGGATGCAAACATTCTGGGGCACTGTTTTACTCCAATGTAATCTGTCATTTACAGCAGGCCTTGCCCGTCTTTTATGGCCCAAAGGCCGTACAAGGAGATTACAGAAATACCCCCGAAGGGACCACTAACCCTAAGGGCAAATTAGGCATTACACGCTAGCTCCATGGTCACCTCAGGGACAGCTGCCCGAAGTGGTCCAGACTAGTCCTCCACGCCATGTGGGGAAATATTCCCTCCTTGGCGTGCATCCCAAGCTTCGTCTTCGACGTTGGGATTTCTCCTCCTCCAAAAGGGAAATGTTCTCGAGCTCTATCTTGGCGAAATGTTCTCTCCTCCGGACAGATCGAATAGTTTTCATTGTCCCTATACCTGGCAAGCAAGATTGTTAGCAATTGCCCAAGTGCACCAACAAGCCCCTCACGGATAAGGGTAAAAGCTTTTCGGCCGAAACCGTGTCTTTTAGAATTTACAGGATCTCACCGTCCCCTTGTTCAGCCAAAACTTGGTTTTTTCCTCCGTCATTGTCATACAACCTTCTTATCACATGCATTTTTCTTCAGCACATACTGTATTAAATATGTTATTATTTTTAATCATTTTTTGTTTATTTTATTATATATATATTTTATTATTGTTTTTTATTCTTCATTTTTAATATATATTTTTGGTTTGTTTCTTTGCCTTTTCTTACCGTTATCAATATTTTTAATTGTATTTTTTTCACCTTGACTTCTGTGCCACCTCGTTTTCTGCGCTTGGGATAGCCCGTCAGAAACTGGCCCCCTATATAAAGAGGGGGAGTGGGGTGAAGATGCAGCCACACTCTTGCCAATGCTCCATTTCTTCTCCCGCAATCCCGCATCTCGTCACTTCCCAGCTCACCCCTTTCTCGCTTCATTTCGATTCGCTCCGTAGTTGCACCATGGTGAAGTCTTGTAAAAGGATGGGGGAAGCGCTCGAAATCAAAGCAAGTTGATTCTGAGGGTGACAGCAGTGATCGAAATCTTGGTGTTTCCACCATGACCGAGGCCATTCTCTGGGATATGATTTCGAGGGGCATGATTGCTAGTCGAGATGATGTTCTGCTGCCACAAGGAGAAGACCGTCTACCAACCACGAGGGTTACACTGTCATCTTTCAAGCGTATTTTGAGGCCGGCCTCCACTTCCCTTGCAGCTCTCTGGTATCGGAGGTACTAAAGATGTGTAAAGTTGAGCTCCCTCAACTTGCTCCGAATGCTATCGTTCGTATGAGCATTTTCGAGTGGATGGCTCGGAGCTGCGGGTGCGCTTTGTGTGGTGAGGATTTTGCCTATTCGAACAGTATCCGACACTATACCTAGCAAAACCCGTATTTTGGTGGGATGAACTTCCTCACCTGCTCAAACCGCGTCACCACATGGCCAATTCCAGCCATCCGCTCAAAATGGGGAACAAATTGGCAATCAAGATGGTTCTACCACAAGATCAAGGCCAACCCAAATTCTGATGCCTACAAGCTACTCAGCTATATAGGCAAAACAGCAGAATTCGACCCTGAGCCGGATGTTTCTCTATCTACCGAATTCATCTCTTGCCGCCCCAAGTTGAAGGAAAATAATCGCACCTTTAGCGCCAGGGACCTCATCGATGAATTCCTCTTGCTCAGCATCTGGCCGTTGTCTGATGGGTGGCAACTACTTGGAGGCACTCCAAGTAGCTCGGGATTTGTGTTGCCGCCATTTATCATCCTCGAAAATGATGACACATGTAGCTGTTCCCACTTATGCTTATGAATTCCTATTGTTTTTCTTCCTTGCTGTTTCTTTTTCCCACAGTATTCGATCTCGAAGAAGCCAAGAGGGATGCCGAGAAACTAGTTGGTCTGTATAGTTCGGTGGAGCACGAGGCCTTCTTGAAGTTTCAAAATGGCGTCTGCCGAAATCTCGGCTGTGGGTCGCTCGATTCCTACCCGGACTTTTCCCGTCAACCGCGATCGTCACTCCAATGGCGATCAGAAATGGCAAGTCGTGTCGTCTTCTGCAGATTATGAGCCCAAAGACAGTGATGGTGATGACCATGGCCATGACTCAGAAGATGGTTTGGATGGTGCTGATGAACACATTTCTCCATCTCCCACCAGCCATGAAGATGCTCTTCGAGCTGCAAAGGGGAAAAAGGCATGCTTGGATCCTGCTCCATCCTGCTCGACATAGTGTGTTAGAATTGCTCCTCCCAGTTACTACCGGGAGGACACTTTCGACATCCCTCTGATTCTTTCTCCTCTCTGGGCCATCATTCTTGAGGTACGAATTCCCTCGACAGAAACGGGTCCTAAACCAGTTTTGCCGGTAAACATAGATTCTCCACTGAGGGAAAATATTTCACCTCGAACTGCTCAAGACGCAATTCGATCAGAGCTGAAAGATGATGCAAACTGCATCGGTCCTTGAGTTTCTACTCCCGATGATACGTTGATCGCCGAGGTCCTTGCCAATTTCAGCTGCCGATGCACCGAAGAAGGCCCCTCTAGGATGAGGATCCCTACCTTCAGTGATTTCGTCGAGTCCACCACCTTAGATATGCATCTCTCCTTAGAAGATTTAAAATTTCGATCACCTGTTGGCCGATTGCCTGTTGCTGTGGCCCCCCTGCTTCTCTCGCCCGAGCTATCCAAGAACTTCATTTAGCAGACTGACTTGTATTCTTCCCTGTCTACTCTTGAAGTTGCAGCTGCTAAGGTGCTTGAAATATGTTTTCTCATTTCATATGGCCTTTTTGTTTTCACAGCTTCTTCTTACCATTTCTCTTTTTTCGTAGACACTTGGTCTCGCTCACTTGCAAAAAGGAGTTGTCACCAAAAACTTGAATGATATTTGCAACCGCTCAAAAAGCAGCAGAGACTGAATTGCCAAACTCAAAGGGGATAGGGTTAAAATGTCTCGAACTATTGATGATCTCGAGGACATGAACAAAAGCTTGAATGATGCTCGAAGAAAACTTAAGGCCGAACTGATCAAAGCTCGAGACAAGGAGGTTGAAGCTGTAAATGAGCTCCAACGCGCTATTGTAACCAATAGCAATCTCCTGAAGGAAAAACGAGCCTTAGAGATCGAATTGGAAAATCTAAGGAAGAAATGTGCAAAGCAGGCAAAAGAGCTAGAAGCCAAGCAGAATATTCTCGAGGCAGCCCACGCTAACTTGTTTTCTGGCTGCTGCGTTCTCAAGGATACTCTTGAGAGCCTGGGTACCGAACCCAATTCTCCTACCGCTGATAGTAGCCTGACTGACCTGTCTGAGTGGATTGTTGATGTTGCCGCTGGGATTTGACAGGGTGTGGTGCGCTTTACCTCGAGGTGTTCTTGAATATCTGCTGAGGCCTTGTGAGCCGCCCTGTATTCGAGTGGCTGTAAACATCTGCAAAATCTGAAAGACGCTCTCGTTCAACATGTGCCTGATCGATCTCTTTTTCAAAGTCAGCGAGAGACTGTCTGTCCTTATGCCAATGTTCATCAAGCTCTCTATTGGTCACAGCAGGGATATGAAGACACCATTTCTGCCCTCCGAGAGACACTTGTGCAGACTGCAGATCAAGCCCAGGATACAGGTGAAAAGAATTCCCGTGATGAATAGGGTAACACTGGGGGTGAACCACCTGCTCCCCAGGTGTGAAAATTGATCTCGATCCTCATTAACTCAAAAACTCGAAACATGTGTTGATGGTTGTAAATAACTGTTGTTTGTGATGAAATGTGGCCGGTGCCATCTTTTGCTGCTATCTGTATTTGCTTTTATTTATATTTGCTGCTGGGGGTGCAGGTTGACTACGGGCTGAAATCGACTGCTGGTCGATCGAAAATTGGTTTCAACTTCTGTTAACGCCAAAATTTGGTAAGGCCTTGCATCAGATTCGGTCAAGGGAACGATTGCAGTCGGTTAACAGAAATTGGTTCAAGGAGCAGGCCGAGTCCGAGAAAGAGCCGTGAAGACCGTGCGTGGCAGTTAAATTGCTATATTAGGAAAAGATTTATCTTTTTTAGGGAACCTGGCCTCGTGTCCGGTCAGGACTAGTTAGCGTTTTCTATTATAGATAGGAAATCATATACCGTGTCCTATAAGGACTCATGTAACTCGGGGTATATATACGTATGCCCGGGATCTTTAAATAATCAACAACAGATCAATAAAAATTCGGCGCATCGCCACCCTTTTCGACGGGATCCTGCTTCTCGAGCCGGGCTGCATCGGTTAGGTCCGAACTCCTGCGAGAGGTAAGTCTCGTCACCCCGGCTACCAATCGGCTAGGACTTCCTCGGTTAGGTCCGATATTCTAGATCGGTTTATGGGTAGTCGCTTTACCACGATATATTTACTTTATCTATGCTGCATCAGTTCAGTTTGACCTCATAGATTGATTGGGTATATCACATCACGCGTGCATAGATCGTATCGGCTTACTGAGAGCGATTTATCATCGGTTCGTGCTGCATCGGTTGGGTCCGACCTACTGAACCGCTAGTGATAAGTCGATCCTGCTGGGCGATGCGTTGTGTGCAGGCGTTTTATCGGAGTGCATAGCCCGGTAAGTTATTTTCATCACCGGTCGCATCATATCTATCGACCTATTGAGGCATTGTTATCATTGTCGGTCTGTGCTGCAACGGTTGGGTCCGATCTACTAGACTGACGATAATAGCTTTACCTTGATGAGCCGATGGTGTTGTGCGATGGTGTTATCGGAGTGCTTAGCCGATGAGTTATCTGTTAAAGCCGACTACATTTATTCATTATCTTATTCTATACTCGCTCTGTTCATAGTCGGCTAGCTTATCAATTATTTATCATTTACGTTATTGCATACTTTATTATATGTTTTGCCTGCATTATTGTTACAATCGGCTAAGGGCTAGCGAGGGTTTATACTCTGCCGATCCAAGTACAATACAAGCAGTACCCGGGCACGATCCCAGGTGAGGGCTCGGCATGAGCGCCGGGTTAGGGAAACAGTGTATGGCCCTGGACAGCAGACGAAGATCCTGGGAGCTGATATAAGCAAGGCCCGAGCGCAGGCACATCTTCATAGCAACACCAGTAACACGTAGATTATGATCAGCTAGGATCTATTTGATTTATTTATGCATCATACTTGCTTATTTTATCAAGTTTATAGCCGTTTTGAGCATCCCTTCGCATGATCGGCTTAGCTCGATATTTGTTTGTATTACGTTATTGCTCTTCTTGCCGTACATCGGCCTTAAGCGATGTATAAGTGCTACAGTGTGCATCGGCCATCGCTGATGAAACGAGTCTAGATCGGCTTCCAGAACCGATTGGCTCATTGATTACACATTTTCTCTTGTCAATTACAGGGTCAAATTGACTGGCACGCCTACGAACCTCAAAACTTAGGACCTCACTGGAGTGAAGCAAATCTCCCAGGCCTCGCGTGTCAACCCGACGCCGGATGGCCCCCTCGGCGGGTTTTCGGTGTCAACCGCTTTTGCACGCCCGGTGCACACACGAAGTTTCAACCCAAAATTCCAACAAACACAGTTTCATCAAAGATTTCAACATGGCCGGAAAAGAAGTCAAGACGGACAAACGTAATTCCGGTCACCATGGAAGATCTAACTGAAGAACAAAGACAGCAAATTGAACAGACCATGACAAATTTCCAGAAGCTGTGCCTAGAAATCCTTCAGACTATGACAAGGGCAAGGGCCGATTCAGGAAATTCCACGTTTCCAAACCAGTTATCTGTAGAGGAATTAAGGAGAATCGAGCCAGCACACAACCAGAGTCCACAATCAAAGCCTCGACAGGAGATGGCAATCAATGGGCTGTACACCACACGCTCAATCAATCAGTCGGAGATCCATCTTAGTAAAACTTGCCATTAATCTTAGTCATAGCAGAGACTGTTGAGGGGCTCCGATTGCCAAAGAAACAACTCTGGGGCCCTGTTTTTCTGGCTAACCCACGAAGATAGAGCCAGGCACAACGTTATTACAACATTAGCAAGGAATACCAGAATATTATTCATTGTATATCTCGCACAGAAACCAGGCTGGGGGGCAACATGATATCCCTCCTGGATATCACCGATGCTAATATATTCATTCTCACTGGGGGATACCAGCAGAACTATCCGGGAGAGGAGCCGATCCAGACCTACTAGAGGAGTATCCAGCAGACAAAAATCGCAACCAACCCCGCCGATACAAGTATCGGCAGTATATCAACAGGGAGAATGCAAGAGAAGAAGATTTTCGGCAACGGGTCTGAGGAGATAGGTAGGGAGCAGTTCGGTGATCAAGCCCAAGGAACAAGCGTTCATGGAATCGGCACCATTCCTTGAGTGGTTTGACAGGGTCGTTACCACACCGATACAGGGTCCGGATTTTTAAGTTTTTCAGGCAGGACAGAAAAGTCTACAGTAGAACATGTCAGTCAGTTACGGCGCAGTGCGGGGAGGCATCGCTGAAGAGGCCCTGAGGGTTAGGTTTTTCCCCTATCACTATCTGGATTGCTTTTACAGGGTTCTCCCATACCGCCCGAAATCTGTTCGTTGGGTCGGGGTACCGAATCGGAGAAACCAGTGTAAAAAATATCTATCAACTGGAATTCATGAGCTAACTGTCAATTGACATCGGTTAGCACGACTAGATAAACGATACGGAGACATTCAGCGATTTCGGGATATCAGAAAACCGGTTTATAAGTTTGAACTCTGAGCGAGGAATCTGGCCGAATCTAGTTTTCAGCTCGGCACCAATTCAAAGAGAGGTTTTTCATCTCAAGGTATCCGAATCCTTGTCGCACCTGGACAGAAGGTCGGCCATGAAAGGATTTCAAGAGGCGGAAAAAGGACAGACCAGAGGAGGCTCAGTCAGTCATATTCATCAGGGCTCAGATAAATGAGGGAACCGATGCTGAGGTTGGATTGGCGGAGTGGCCAGAACAAAAGAGGCAGTATCAATCCCGTGGTACCCAAAGAATATCGCAAAGAGGAACTTGTATGATTTCGATGTAAGCAAAGCGGTTAAGGATTTGAGCTGTTGTTACAGAAAAGCAATCAATGCGCCAAACCAAGCGTGATTCATCAGCCAGAAGAACTAAAGAAGAAGAAATATTGCCAGTCCACAATGCGAACGCAATACTAACGAGTGCAGGTTTTTCGGCAACAAATGTCAGTGTGTTGAGCAAGGACGAAGATCCAAGTTTGAAACAAAAAAGCCAATGAAGATAGAATGGGCACCCGTCCCTGTAAACATTGAGGCCGTCTATGCGGGAGTAACTCATAAAGAACCTCGAAGCGCGAGACTGAGAAGCAGGACATCAAAAGGTAGCAAAGTCAAAAAGATTCACTCAATATCGGAAAAATCATGATAGAAAGGAACTCAAGATGATGAAGACAGAAGGTAGTTAAGTGAACCACGAGAGTGGAATGATGACTACACCGCCAGAATTGGGACTGCCACGTGAAATTTATCGATGGCCTGCTAGATCAAGTAGGGACGCAACGCACAAAAAGTCGGCAACTGAAGAATTGCCCACCAGAGAAGTAGCCGGGATGCAATGAAAAATCGCCAAAACTGACTAGGCGCAGAGGTTCTTCGCAAGACTCGAGCCGTCCCTGAGAGAAAAAGAAAGCGTCCAAGTTCCAGATTAGGACGACTAGGAGCGACCGACGTCGGCGTGGTGCGTTAAGAGCTTCGTTTTGAAGAGAGAAGTGAAGAAGGCAAGCGAAAAGGCAGTGTGTCAACATCCCTCGGTGTGTCCCCCTAGTGGCTCCAATTACGAGCGAAGGAGATCAGATAAGGGAAGGGCCGACAACACGATTAACGACACGCGAGGAAGCAAAAAGGGGAAGGATCAGCGCCAAGATGCAAGGAGCGAAGAACCGGAATCAAGGTCGACTCAAAAGATGAAGCAACAAGGTCTGGTCAAGTTAAAGAGGAAAGGACGGGGAAAGGATAGAAAGGCGAATGCTCTAAATGCATTGAACAAGGTCTTTCTGGCCCAAGAAATCAAGCTAAAAGATGGGCCAGGTTGCTGTCAACGCATGGAGAGGTGCTGAGCAGGAGGGAGGTTTCAAAAGTAATACCGCTGCATGAAATGAACACTCAACGACCTGAAACCAAGGGCACATTTAGAGTAAACAAACCGAGGAGAGTAAGCCCGCAATTCGAGACAACCTGACAAGCCAATGTATACATCAAGGGCAACACGATACTGTAAAAACGGAAACACCTGGTAAATGACGACAGATAGTGGTTAGATGGAGAGAAGAAGCGACAGCGATATTTATGCGGACTCACAAGCCACACATAAGTCCGGTCAAATGGTGGGAGAAAGGCACTTCCGGAAAGATAATTGATCAACAGACACAATTCATGGTGGGATTGTTTAAAAAAGACTGATCGAAAGGCCGGAATGTCATCAGAAGGCGAGACCAAGAAGCGAATAAGTTAACACGTGGAGCAGAAAGCTGTGTGAGACGAACTGAGGAGGAAGTAATGACCCATTAGCCCACCACGTGTTTACAACATGTCCATTCGATAGAGAACGGGGGTCATGAACTGAATGTGAACTTCTCGCACGGAGACGTGGAATTCACGCGAGCTTGTGATGCGCCTCCCAAAACGAAACAGATGCATATCAATGTCTAATACTATGTGGAGAGGCAGGAGATCAAAGTCGCGAGCATAACCTTAGGCCCTCAAGAAGGCCGAGGTGCTTGCTAGCAGCAAAATCGGATGGAGACCAAAGTTGGACCCAAGAAGAGCTTTGGGCGGACCAAATTGCCGAAAAGTAACGGCAATGATCATGTGGGGTCTGACCAAGTCTGGTGAATAGGACGCGAAAGACCTGAAAGAATGGGTGTTGAATCACATACGCACTGATCCGCGGAAAAAGGAGGTTTGGGAAAAGGAGATTAACCTCCAAAGGCTAGGTTACAGTAACAGGCCAGACGCCCACCGAACGACAGCTGAATCCACGCGAGAGAATCGGCGCCAACTAGAGGCTCGAGTTGCTTGTTCCCTCTGGGGCATCTATTGAGAAGACTTTGAGGGGAATCAACTGGAGGGGTGGCGCCCAGCAAGTATCCCTACACTCGAGCGGCCTAGATGAGGATGTTCGATAAGGGGATAACGAGTATTGTGAACCAGCAGAAGGCTTGGTACAGACGCAGCGGACGGTGTGTACACAATATTGCACACAAAATACATCCTGAACGCTGCGCGAAGAGGAATGCGAATGATACGCCTGGCTAGCTGGACAGAAGTATCGGGAGTGTGTTGGCCGTCGGGAGATCCCGATGAGATGCCGAGAGAGTGAGGAAGCATCCGACGTCGATTGGAGGGACTTGAACATCGCTGCCTATTAAACCAGCAAGGGGTAGCGCGGGCCGTCCTCACACAGCTCGCCCAGTAGGGAGTGTACAGCTAGTGAGAATATTACGAAGATGGAGGCCGATCAAAACGGCGCAGAGATCACAACAAAGCATCTTGATGATGGATGCCAAAATTATCAGGTACGGACACCATGACGAAATCCGACTTGAAGTGGCGGGGATTTCCTAGGAAAGAAGTGCGTGATGCCCCGGAGGAAGCTGCAGAAAGAAGAAAAAAAAATAGGTAGAAATTCCCAGCTGATAGTGTCTCCAATATGAAAATGTCACGCAGGGGACCTGCTCAAGAGGAGATGGGAAGCGTACCCCTGACTGAGAGTGGGATACCGAGAGTTGCCGACTAAGCGAACCTAGGCTGGCAGGATGAGAGCGACGCCTCAGGACCACATAGATGGGATGCAGCGCTCATGAGATCGGCCAACGAAGGAGGAATAACCACGATCAGATTTTCAATCGCTCAAAGGCGTGCATAATACACCAGCCACTGCGAATTGGTCCGAGTGTCCTGTACCGCTAAAACATCGGGAATTTAATATAAGTGAGAGCCAAAAAAAGGGTAGTAATTAAGGCGGCTTTGGAATTAACAGGAGTGCCGGACAGGCGGTAAACCGCGACCTTTAAGAAGATGGCGGGCTGGAATGAAGTCTTATACGTTTACTTTCCGATGGGATGCTAGCCATACGGTGTTGATATGGATATGGGAGAAATTAACATGAATGAAGAGTGTAAATGGCGTGGTGGTTAAGTCGTAAACGGAGTGAGAGGAAAGCCATATAGAAGCGGCCGACATTACGGAAAGAAGTCAGCTCCGACATCGAGGAGAGGACCCAGAAATCACGGACTAAGAACTGACTGGGGGAATGAATCCCACATAACTATGTTATTGCACCCAATATTTCATCACCCGGGCCAGGCTGGAGCAGGTTTTGGGTCTTTAGCCAGGTCATGAGCGAAGATTGAAGTTTGAAATGTTCAGCCGAAGTAATCGGAGCCATTAAAGCTACAGAGTCAGAAAAAAACACAAGACTTGCGTCCAGCGGACTACGCAAGAAGAGTAAGGACTAGAGAGCCCGGCCTACTTCAAAGACGAAGGAATAGAACAGGACTGCATCGGGGTGTGAAAGTTAAGAGAGGAGAAAACGGGAAACGATACGAGACAAGGAGAAAGAAAACGCCTAAGAATTCCGTGGGGCCCTTATCCAGCAGTTAAGATGAAGGCCAGAGTTGCAATTCAGTTAGGATAGGAGTGGCAAAGGATTACATTATGTAAGAGAGATTCCTCTATCGCAAAAATGTTTCTACAGGAGAGGAAACTTGAGATGCTTTACACCACCGTTAAAAGTATGAAGGTCACGAATCAAGGAATGTTGAGTGATGAAGGGAAAGGGACAGCCCGCAGAGAGGGTGCAGAAAACGGCGTGTCGACGAGATTCAAGAATTACTTGTTACACCACCTGTTGTTGATTCCACCGCAAAGAGGAGTGCCGTTCGAGATATATAAGTTCGCCGATGAGCATCCTTCATCGGTCTGTTTGTGATTCGCAGAATTTGAAGAGCAAAGAGCGAGTGGATGTTCATATCTAAGATCAGCGAGACTTCTGGATGCGGAGACGGAGTATCCAGCGGGTGGAAGAAGGGTATAAAGGAGTGCGGTCCTGATGTATTATAATTTCTACTGTTAGTAACGCAAAAGGAAGGCACCTCTACAGTATGCCCACAGTTCGGGTGAGTGTGAACGGTGGTGCTGCGCCCCAAGTAAGGGGCCGGCAAGCACTGTTGGATACCAAAATGATGAGTGAATTGGGTTGTCCGGGCTCCAGTCTTGACGCAAAGTGTCGAGTGAACTTAGGCAAAGATGGATTTTTAGCGGCCCTTGACAGCAATTGTTGAGACTTCTAAGGTAATGCCAATCGGCTTAGAGGCCAGCCGATCTTACAGAAGGGGAACAGAGCAGTGGCCAGACCGGAATTTAATTTACAGCAAGAGGGTCTCCAGTGGACGCAAAGATATAATGCGGAAGCGCGACCCATGAACTTTATTTTTTGAAACGGATCCCGTTTGCCACCGCGCACGGACTCTGGTAGAAAGTGTCAGTTGTCAGTGAGATTGTATCGCGAGCAGGGGGAACGCAAGGTAATTGCAATTTCTAATTTATGCCATTTCCTCGATAGCCTGGAGTACCTCGACTAAT